>FR997732.1:11207500-11607995 GCA_905475445.1 Ochropleura plecta | reverse complement strand
AAACCAATAATTTTTAGTCAAAACCACTTTTGACCAACCTGTTCAGTCAAAAGTGCTTTTGACTGATTTTGCTAGTCAATAGTACTTTTGACTAGTTAAGAGTTTTGACTGCAACATTACACTAAGTAAAAAAACATTTACACCAAAAACAAGTTAATAATAATAAATATACATCATTCTGAACCCCATATAGAAATTTTTCACTGGTCATTTAGGAAAAATCTGCTTTTTCAATTATTTTGACTGTGCAGAGGTATTGTAGTTTTATGGGAAACTGCAATTTTTGTTTAATAACTGGTCATTTTTTTTTATTTGCAAGCTTTATCATTGGTGTCCCTTCTACATGTGTTTGACTAGACACTAGAAAATGCTACACCTTAATCTGCATAAAATAAAGTTTAAACCAGTTGTGGTATGCTGGTACCAATTAGAACCAGCTGGCTGTCAGCGGTTCAACCTGGTGTAAAATTATTTCTTATGTTTTCTTGATCTTATCAGTAACAACTCTTTTTGTTTTAGATTGTTTATAAAAGTGGCTTATTACAATGGCCCCTTGTCGTCAATTACTTATGTGGTCAGTCCCATCCATTGCAGTATTATTGGGAATATTCTGGTTCCGAAAAAAAAGGGAATATGCAAAATCTGACCCAGGTGGAAGAGAAAGGATTAAAAGTTTGAAAGAAGAGCTTGCAGAGGCTTTGAATGCTCAAGCTGAAGCTCAACGAACATCTCCCATGGGCAAAGCAGAGCGTTCTGTTATTAAATCGGCTCCCATTGACATCAAACTAAATGGGAGCAATTCCCAAAGGTCTTCCCCATTAGAACTGACTGATGAAGAAGTTGATATAGAAATAGAAAAAATTATTAGGAAAAAATCAATTGAAAAGGAAAAACAAATGTCAGCTGGTTTTGACAAGTTTAACTCTATGAGCCTATGCTCTAAAGAACCATCATTTAATAAACAAAAATCATCAAACATGTGCTCTACACTCCCAACTGTAGTCAATTGTCAAAAAAAGATTGTTGACCATTCCCCAATAATAATTAGGGCAGGCCACACAAATATTGTACATTTGCAGGAAATGCCTGGAAAATCAGGAGAGAGTTTTATGCTCCAAGACCATACACTATTGGAAGCTACTGAATCTAAGATTAACTCAACTGAAGATAGCACTGGGGGTGACACTGAAGATGCAAATGTTAATAGTGTTAATGTAGTTGATGAATCTAGTGATAGTAATGAAACAGATAACAGATTTTCCACAGCACAAATTAGACACATATCAGAAAGAGATTCTGCGAATCATAGTCCTATGGACCCTTTGCTAGCTAGCCCATCAATGTGCCACTTCTCTGATAACCACAGTGAGGTAAGATCTAATTGTTTCAGGACCTAATCATGTTGTGGTGGAAGTTGACACATTTCAAGGTTTTTTGGAATGATTTAAAATACTGAGTTCTGTATCTACATAAGTGTAAAAAGAACTTTACATACACTCTTTTGCAAAAAAAACGGGCACCTAAGGAAATTTACGTTCTAAGGTCGATTTGAGTTAATTAAATGAAATTTATTTCTTTGACGTAGTCTGTATACTTATAATCGTGTAAATTAATGCGCGTGAAGTGAATTCGGGCAATTAAGAGAAAAAAAAACGATGGATTCTTTAAAACCGATGTACACGCCCAAACAATAAGAAGTGGTTGGCAATAAAGACAAGATTATTTTTTTACTTTTTTTAATTAAATAAAGTTACAAATCTAAAAACCTAATAACGAGTGTGACCTCCAAAATCACAGCTTGAATCCTTCTGGGCATGCTTTCCACGATGTTTTTAATAACGTTTTGAGGAATACGTTTCCACTCTTCTGCAATGACTCTTTTAGCTCCCTGATGTTTTGTGGAGCAGGTTGCACTGATCTTGATTGGATTGAGGTCAGGACTTCGAGCTGGCCAATCTAAACGACGGATCCACGCTTCCACGTCGCCAGAACGGTGCGGGCGAGCATTGTCGTCCATAAAAATGGAATCTTCCCCAAGTGCAGTCAATGTGGGTTGTGCATATGGAATAAGGACTTCCATTATGTACCGGTGTGCATTTAATGTTCCATTTTCTATGAAAACTAACTCCGTACGCTCCGTCAAATTAATTGCTGCCCAAAACATAACGGACCCTCCGCCATAAGGAGTGATTTCTTCGAAACACACTTCCGCATAGCGTTCCCGTGGTCTTCGCAGCACTCGCCGGCGTCGGTCCTCTCCACACAAAGAGATTCTAGCTTCATCAGAAAACAATACTTTATTCCAGTCTTCCAGATTCCATGAAGCACAGTTCCGAGCAAACTGAAGTCGAGCAACACGGTGCTCACGGAGTAATTTAGGGCCCCGAGCTGGGCGGTAATTCCTGATATTGGCAGCGAAAAGCCTCCTCCTGACCGTCCACAAGCTAACTTCTACTCCTCTTACTTCTTCAAGGCTCTTCTTCAGGTCCACACTTGACGCCTTACGATTCCACAACGCCTGACTCACCAAAACTGTGCATCGTTTTCTTCCCGAACCGGGTCTTCTTTTGACCGAACCGGTCTCTTGATACCGTTGCCAAGTCCTCTGGACAGTTGAACGACTCACATTTAGCCGCTGAGACACGAAGTTTGCGAACAACCTTCTTCAAGTAGGGCTATAATTTTACCGGCCCTTATCACTTTATCACTCATATCAAAAAGTGGTATTTAATGTAAAAAGAAAGATTAAATTGTTTAATTTGCAGAAAATATCCAAAATGTTTTAAAATATCGTAATCAGTTAAAAATCGTTTCAGCAATTCGCGCCATTAGTAAAGCAATTTTAGAATAATCACATATAATACCACAAGAGCTTCAAAATTATCGGGTATTTTCCGATAGGTTCGTTGCAAACAAATGAAGGAGTCAAGTTTTTCTTTTCAGGTGAAAAACTTGACGATTTTATTTGTTTGCAGGGAACCTATCGGGAAATGCCAGATAATTTTGAAGCTCGTGTGGTATTCGGGGGATTATTTTTCCGTCCCAAATGTCGGCCAATAGAATTGCACCATGTTTTGTTTTTTATGCATAACAACGACCAGAGAAAATTTTCAAAAATTTTTCAGTATAATACCATGTAGGTTGTACCACGTGACGTCGAATGGTGCAATTCTATTGGTCGATATTTGGGTCGGAAAAATAATCCACAATAATCATTATTTTTCTTTTATTAATTTCAAATTTTAAATTTGGAACGTAAAGAATCATGCCAGGATGCTTCAAATAACATGCCAATATATCGTTAAATTAATTAAACCTATTTCTTGTTCTTCTTCATTGAAGTAGAGAAAAAAATCTAAAGTGCCCGTTTTTTTTGCAAAAGAGTTTATTTGTACTTATCCATACATTCATTTCGGAAACAAGTAATAAAAATAATAAACTAACAGTTTTTATTTCAGGGTTCAAGTGACAGTGGTAAAGGATGCTCTGAAGCTGCCAGTCCTCCTCCAGCCAATTTAAACAATGACATGGTTCCTTCAGAAGCTGCACTTAGAATACATCAATTTGTAATACCACAGAGCCTTGTAGGGCTCCTTATAGGAAAACATGGGTCTTTTGTAACCCAAATAAAATCTAAAACTGGTGCAAGTGTTTATGTTAGAAGACATCCTGATTCTGTCAAACAAAAAATTTGTGCAGTTGAAGGTAATAAATAAATTATCAAATATTCATTTAGTCCTGGTTTTAAAATTATTAACACTAAGCTCTTATTTTAGGTACTCAGACTGAAATAGAAGCAGCTTTAGAAATGATTAAGGAAAAGTTTCCAGAAAAAAAATTCCCCAACTTTTCCTTGCAAGAAATTAGTGCAGAACTATATCAAAGATTGGTGCCACTTGTACCGGAGTTTCTTCAAGTAAGTTTTACTAGAGGAAAGGTGTTGTTTCTTTAATTGTAAAGAAATATGATAAAATTTATCAATTGTTTTTTTAAAGAAACGTAAATGAAGTCAACAATATCTTTGTTGCTAACACAGTTATGTTCATAACACTAGATGCTAATTTCACTTTCAGCTTGTGGAATCTGTTAACAATGACACAATAATGACGTGTCTGGTGAGTGCAGGACACTTCTTCCTACAACAACCACTTCACCCGACTTTCCCGTCATTGCACGCGCTGCACCGTCTCATGGCAGCAACTTACCAGAACCCAGATGTTCCTTCGCTGCCACGTCCGGTCAAAGGTAACAGATTATAATTATTTAACTGTAATTTAAAACTAATTGTAAGATCCAAGTTAAATCCATTGGTTTTTCTTTTGCTTCGATCTCTATCCATTAAATATTCATCATCTTTTTCAATCACATGTTTCATTTAATTCCTTCTCATCACATGCATGGACAAGTTTTTTTTTTCTGAAGCATACAACACTGTTTTGAATGTACTCTTGATTAATTCCTCTTTTCACTTCCACTTTTTCTATTATTGTTTACAAATCTCTCATCATTCTCATCTGTGCTACATGCAATCTTTTTAAACATGTTTTTGACAACCCAGCATTCCAGTCCACACAGTAACTACAGGTGTAACAATAAAAAAGTCAATCTTTAAAAGAAAAATAATGTACAATTTGTATTTTTTTAGAGGGTTCTATCTGCGCTGCACCTACTGAAAACAACTGGTATCGCGCCCAAGTGATATCAACATCGGAGGAAAACGACACATCTGTTGTTAAATTGGTCGACTTTGGCGGCTATCTGACGGTGGACAACGATCAACTAAAACAGATCCGCTCTGACTTTATGACACTACCTTTCCAGGCAACAGAAGCCATTCTTGCTTTCGTGAAACCAGCAAATAATGGTGAGTTGAGAAAAGTTGGTTACACATGGTCACCAATAAGGCAATAAATGTCATTTCATATCGGCAGGAGCCATTATTTTATCCCAGGCCTTTGTTGTGTATTACTATTTATGTAGATGATATGGTATGGTATGGTATGATGATACAATATAGCCAAAAGTCTTAAAACTTGCACAGGCACAATTCCAAAAACCCTACAACCAAAGTTATGTTTCTAAAATGTTATACTTAAATCACACTTCTAACTTCGATTTGAATATATTGGTTATTTTTTTTACTATTAATTATTGTGTAAATAATATACGAGAATATGAGCTTAAAACTTGACAATGTTTTACAAAAAAATAACAACACTGAAAAACTTTTTGTTGACTGCATGACTTAAAAGGAGGCTAACATTTTTTTATAATGTTATCAGAAGCAGAGTGGAGTGGGGAAGCTCTTCGTATTATGGCCGGACTGACGGCAGGACAGCTGTTACACGCGCAAGTAGCCGGCTACGACGAGGCTGGCCTCCCACTCGTGCATCTCTACCTTACACTACACCCACAGGTCAGTTAATATTTTCAAAATGTAATCTTTGTGAGAAATGAACTGTAGGTGACATAACATACAACATTTGCTAAAAAAAAGTTTGCATTACTTCAATAGTTTTATTTTATATTTCAGCAAGTAATATTCCTTAATAGAGAATTAGTGGACCGCGGCCTGGCGGAATGGGACATTCCGCCTGATTCGTGAGTGCGGCGCTCAAGGGCCGGCAGTGCATGCCGCGCCAGCCGGCTTCACTACTTACGTGTTAAATACTGTAATGACGCTGATTAGTTTTATGGTATTGCATTTTGTGTGACACAATGTACATATTTTTTACATTTGAGACTCTGATAAATCTTTGCTGGCTACTGAAGAGAAAGAAGCTAGATCCCTTATTGTGAGTTTTTTCTTTTAGTCTCACATTTTATTTATATGACTTGTGACACATAGCTTATAAATTAATAAATGTTTCCCTTCTACCACTTATTTCAGTTCTTAGTAATGTATTTGTTTTTATTAATAGATACAATATTGACACATTCAATGTTCATATTGTAATACCATCCAACCTATGTGTAGAATGATTAATATAATATCCAATCTCTACAGAACACATTTGTCCCAGAACATACAGACAAATATAAAATAAGCTTATAAAAGAACTATATAAATTGTAGAGTATATGCTACAACTGTTACGTAGGTAATTTTAAGAACATTCTTATGGGATTAATATGTACCTTTTAAAGGGTAAATTATCCTGTTTTAAAATAAAAATAGTGAGGTTGTCAATGAAAAGTTCAGAATGCTCATTATAACTAAGACCATTTACTTTGCCTTGTGCAGTAATAATAAATAGCAGCATTCATATTAAAGCTTGGTATATACTATTTCAAAGATAATTCGGCTAGATGCCAAATAAAATGTGCCTTTAAATTTCTGCAGCTACATCACTTGAACTTGCAATGAATGTACTTACTTACATGAAATATTATTTGTCACAAGTATATTGATTTATTGTTTTAGTTTTTTTTTTTCATTTAAATACATAGTTGGTTGTGACAAAATAGTATTTTATGAATATTTCATAAAATGATGAATCCAACTCCAATTGTTCACTATTTGGAAGACTGAAAATGTATAGTTATGTACAGTTAATGCTATGTGTAAAATAAATGTAAAAAAAGTACAATATTGAGTGCCCGACTACTGGTATGATAGAAATGAGTTTACATGTTTTTCATTAAGTTCTTTGACAAGATGACTAGAATTTTGCAGTGAACTTATAAAGGGCAGACTTATCTTTGCCATGTCTTAAGTGATTGAATAATTTCTAGTTGATAAAATTACTTAATTGAATACACTGCATTTTCTATACAACTTGTTAAAAAAAATGTGTTTTGCTGTCAATACTTGTTTCCTTTTCTTTCAGATGGCACTAAAGAATCGGCATTAGCATTCATGTTAAACCGAGGACTAGCTAATGAAGCTTTGTGGTAACTCTTTAAAATCATTGACTTATAATGAGCACGTTGATCATCCTGACGTATAATATATAGTTTTATCAGTGTACATAATAGATTTAGTGTGATAAAAGCAATTTGATATTTCATTGTTGTAGTGAATCCAGTATTTTAATACATATGTTGAGAAATAGTGTTGGTTTTTAGTGATATGTCTTGTATGAGTATGCATATTATGTAGTAAATTTTGATATATAGGGCTTGTTCGAAAGTATGTCAAATTTCAATGCTTAGTCTCAGATTTTAACCTCAATTTATAATATTGATATTTAACAATTTATAAATTAGCAAACAACTTATCAGGGGCCTAAGTATAATGGTTGATTTTGATTATTTTGGTAATCTACTACATACTAAACTTGTCTAAAATAAACCATTATGCGATCAGTGATCGACCATTCTGACACTATTGTAATAGCAGACTTAGGCCCCTGGGCATCTAATGTTTGAAAATCATAATTACTAACTTTATAATAAATTTTAGAAACAGAAATGGCTTTCGTCTAGCTCTATTTTTTAAGCTTTTCTGGGAAGTTTAGTATGTTAATTTTGGCTACACTTTACAGCTGCGAGTCTGCTGATATTAGATTTATATATGGGATACCAAGCCAATTGCGGTGTCTGGATAAATCCTCTTCTTCCATCTACTACTACTCGAGTTATGATGAGCGATCATAGTAATCAGTCTGTGTACTTACTGATTATACAAACGGATGGTTTGCATTTTGTTTATGTCACTGTGTATATAACTAATATAAAGTGGTTAATTTAATACATTGTTTTAAAAATTAAAAAGCATTTTATTTTATGACCATTTTTTTGGCGGCGTAGTTTGTGCAGTGTTTGACAGATCGACGATCGAGGTGTCCGTGGGGATTTCCCCATCCTGCCAAAACAAATAAAAAAAAAACTGACTCATACCACCCTATAATGCACAGCTACGTCTCAGTTCCCCATAAATACGTTTTTTGGTCCAACTAATAGCAACGCCTCCACAGCAAGATGTAATGGGACTGGGCAGGCCATTTCTGCCGGATGCCATCAAAACTGTGGGCCCACAATTCGCAAATCTGGATCTCTGAGACTGCAAAACGGCGTCGCGGCAAACCAAGAAGGAGATGGCGTGACGCTTTGGATGGTTTTCTCGTTAATTGATGGGAAGAGGCGCATCATAGCGAAAGGTGGAAGGAATGGGGGAGGCTTTTTTCAATAAATGCTTCCAGAATCGCATACTTCGCATTATTGATAGTGTAATGTGACCCTAACTCACGGCTCCAGCCTTCCGTAGTCGACCTCGGCGGACCCCACCTGGAAATCCAGGCCAAAGTTAAGACTGACCGGTTTTAAACGGTGGCGAAGACGTGTTGCCTCACAGAAGCATACGTAACAAGCGCCGCTTGGCTCAACTTTCCAGGGCTCTTTCATCCCCGCTTACGCCGCTCGGCTGCGCAGGTGACTACATTCTCCTACTCATCACCAGCTGGATATTTGTGACGGCTGACCCCATGATCACTCAGTCACAGAGGATTGTAGTTAGGAGGGGAAAAACGCCTGATGGTTATGGTTTCTGTTGCGTCTATTTCTTAAGGAATCTGAGGGAGCAGTAAGGCATCTATACTACCAAGCAAAAGCATAAATAGCAAGCGTTGTCTGCAAAAGCATAATAACAAATCCGCCCCACTAAAAGTACCTATCCAACGGCATATTATTGCTATTGGTCCCAATGTGCCCATTCTTCTTTAAAAATTAGGTGTCCTATGAACCGCTACAAAAATGTAATGCGAAATAATGAAAATAAAAAAATTAGATGGTTCTCCATACTTAGTTTTAAGTGAGGGCTGCTTTTACAAATAATGCAACGTAAAAGAACTGTGTAGGGTAACACTTTAAAATATTTTTTTCTTATGTAAGTCAACGGTTAATTCGATTGTAGCGACACTACAATAAAGATTACGGCAAAAAGTACTGCAGCATAACTATGCCACAACTGAAGACCTAACGGCCCGTTCACGACCTTGCCGCGGTGAGCGGCGGCGAAAGCGGTGGCGGCGAGCGGTGAGAACAAAAGTATGAAAACGTATGAAGCACGCCACGAGTCGCCGCTCATAGCGAAAACGCGCGCGGTGTTGTCCGAGCGAATCGCCGTAGCGGCGCGCGGTGCGGGGAGCGGCGGGATCAAAAGTACAAGCGAATGAGTGCGACGCCACGAAACAGAGCGGCGCGAACAGCGGTGTAGGTGGGACGGACTCGGCGGCGAAATTTTGAAAAAAATATTTTAGACGATTTTGTTGCGGTAATGGATACCGAGGCATTTATTGCAGAAATTTTAAATCGACCCCCTATATGGATGTCAAAACATCCCCAACATAAATATAAAAAGGTTGTGGGAAGGAATAAAAGAATGTTTTCCGGAATATGATGGTAAGTTTAATTTAAATTGATAACACAAAAACATAGTACCTGCTTAGTCCTAGGTACACGAAGCTACCAATATATTGGCGGTAGGTACAACCTACAGACGAAACTTTACTGGTAAGAATGTTTAAGTAATGTAGGTAGTTGGCCAGTTTTTTCTGTAAGTAGGTACTTACAGAGACAATAGAAATAGTTCTAGTATGTTTAAATAATGTAATGAATAGTGGACAAGTTTCGAATTGCATGTAGGGGAGATTGGGTAACAGTGAATCATTTTTTTTTTAAAGACGTGTTTCTCCGAAGTTTATGTCAAAATGATACATCTATGAAATTAAATGATAATGTGAATATCTAATGTCTAAAATAAAAGTCATTTCATGGCGTGTATTATACTAATTTACGAGGTATAGGCACTTTTTTAAATAATGAGAAATGATCCACTGTGACCCGGGAACGGGTCACTTTGGATCACTGCATGGGTGACAGTGAATCGGCTGGGGCACCCAGGATCAATTGCAAAGAAATATCAATAAAACATAAATTTTCATATTATTATAATATTATTATTTGTACTAGGTACTAGACAGTCTTTTACGTCAAAATAACCTTATAAAAAAGCAATCACTTTTTAATGAACTTAAAAATAGGTAGATATTCCTGAACCTAAAATAAACAAATATACACTTCTTTTAACAGTAATAGGTACGTAATTTAACTTGAAAAGAAACATAAACTTAACATAAATTCGCTTCAGAAAAAATAACTGCAAATAAAACATGTAAATACTTATTTCTTTTTATAATAATAGACAGTCTTTCATGTCAAAGTTTTTATAGTCCTATAAAAAAATAATAATCACATTTTTGATAAACTTAAAAATAGCTTTTCTCAAGATCTAATAATTAACCAACATAAAATCGTTTTTTGAACTGTAATAATTCGAGAACAAGCATGCAATTAACGTAATATTTTATGAACTGCATAGTTAGGTGTAAGCCTTATTGGTTTTTCAGGATCAGGGTTGCTTTTAACTTTCTTATGATAGCTATATAACGTAGTATATGGAATACCAGTCGACCTAGCAACGGCTCTTAGTTTTTGGCCGTCCTAAATAAGTTTTAGAGCGTTACTCATCTGTTCTTCAGTATGAAGTCCAATAGTCGTCTTTCTTACTAGATTGCGAGGCATGTTTACCTAAAACATAAAGTACAAATAAATATTAGCTTGATGGGTTACAATGGATCAACAGTTCACTGTGACCCATTACAAAACGATTCACTGTGACCCATTGACCGTTTTAAGAAAATAAAATAAACCAAAAAAAAACTATCTATCTTGAGGACAAATCAATATGTATTACAACGGGTCTAAAGTATGACAAGTATACGTCATCGCAAAAACATCTACAATTATTATTCAATAAGGAGTTAAATAAATTTAAAAATCTCGTAAAATAATAGATCAGGTACTTACGTAGGGTCCGGAGTGAGGCAGTACGTGTTCCCGCTTCGATAGCGCGCCGATGACAAGTGCGACGCAAACAGGTATAGACGAGCGGCAAATACAGGTTTTTTGGTGTGCGTGAGTGCAACACATAGAATGTTATTTTACATTATCCACTGTGACCCGCGATTCACTGTTACCCAATCTCCCCTAACTTATATGCCTATTGGATTATTTACGAAATAATTTTTGTACTGATCACGAATAGCGGTTGCACGTAATGAAGCTCGATTATTCCGCCTCGTTCTTGTTATTGTGATGTTCCTGCTTGATGAATTACTCATATATGTTCTGTAGTCTTTATCATTATTCCCTTCTTTTTCCCTTACAATGTTATGTAACAGGCATGCGACTTTTATAATTAACTTTGCATGTTTTGTATTTGTCTCGATAGATTTCATAAAAATGCGCCATTTGTTTGTCAAAATACCAAAGGCACACTCAATAGTTACTCTAGCTCTTGACAATCTTTTATTGAAGATTTTTTTCTCTCTGTCCAAATTCCCAGACGGATAAGGACGCATTAAATAGGTCTTCAGTGGATAAGCTTCGTCTCCCACCAACACGTGCGGTAATACTACATTCGAGCTAGGCAGACTCTGAGGTGGTGGCACATTAAATCTATCGTTGGTTATCAACTTGTTTAATATAGAAAAATGAAAAGTGCCACCGTCGCTTTGACGTCCCTTTCCACCAACTTCGATAGCAGTGAATTTATAGTCGGCGTCTGAAATAGCTTGGAGTACTAATGAAAAATACTTTTTGTAGTTGTAATATTCACTGCCACTGTGCGGGGGTTTTATTATCCGAAAATGCTTTCCGTCTATCGACCCTATGCAGTTGGGAAATTGCCATTTCATTAAAAAATCATCAGATTTTTTTTTAAATCCTCTCGCGTTGGTTGCGGAATATGAACTTCACGTAAAGCTACCCATATAGCATTTAGTGTTTGATAAATGATTTTACCAACTGTACTTCGACCGAGGCGATATGAATGTGATAGTAAATTGAAGGATGTTCCATGTCCAAGGTATCTGAAAAATATATTATTATTAATTCTATTGTTTATGCAACGTGTGAAATAAAGGAGCAATAATACATAAGGGGCATACAGCTAAGTTGATAACCAGTCTTTGTGCATGTTACCAGGTCCTCAAATAGGTACTATGCTTTCTGAGCAGAAGGCATTTTACTTTTTTTTGCACAAACTCCGTGCAACCCTAAAATCAGCTGAGAGGTAGTATGGACAATAGGCAAATAATGATCATAAAAATACAGATGGTACACGATGGGTATCATTCTACCTATCTACCAATTTTATAAAAATAAATTGTTAATTTGGAAGTCTTCATCAACATTCATTGGTTTTCGCAAGAAATAATTTTCGGTGACGTAATTTTACTCAGTAATTGAGTTGTTTTGCACTTATCTTGTGTTCAAAGTTTGGGTTTTATAAATTTTTTTGAAACTGTAACAAATTCAAAAGTTATATTTCATATTTTGTAGATCTTATAACTTCGTCAAACAAAAAGTACATTGAAATACATTACAATTTTGTATTTTACCTAATGCCGCATCCCAATTTACAAATCTTTTAGTCCACGTGGACTGCAGCGGCGGCGGCGGTATAGTCAAAGAAATTACCGAGAATTCCGCCAATAGGTAGGCAATCGATCGCGCGGCGTCTTTGAATTTCGCCGAAAACGCCGCGGCTCGCTTTCTTTAAAATTTGTCATAGGTACATAACTAGTTTTTTCAATTACCTAAATGAGGTCTTTCTCTTGAAACAGTCAAATTGGAATAATAATAATTATCTACTACTAAGATATCATTTATTTATGTTTAACTGACATAGTCCTGCCTACCGCCCTACTCTCGTCGGCCATTGACCTGAACACCATAGTATAATATTTACTTTGTGAACACCAACAGCTGTTCCAGTGACATAAAATGTATGAAATCTAAGGGAAAATTAAATTAATGATTTTAGTTATGATTCTTTCACAGTGTATTCTTTACATTAAGTATTATATATGTGCCTAACTATAAGTATTAGTGATCATTTATTTTACACGTTGTAGTAAAGATAATTTTTATTTCAGTTGCACACTTGAAGAAAAAATGGAAAAATCTTAAGGATACCTATAGAAAAGAATTAAAGAAGATTCCGACTTCACGGTCCGGGGACCGCGGCCCCGATGACGAGGATTTTATGCCGCAGTGGAAATATTTTAGTTTATTGACATTTTTAAAAGAAGAATATATGCCGGCAGAAAATGAGTCAAATCTTACTGATAATGAGCACCAAGATTTGGATGCTTCTTCTCAATCTACGCTATCGCCGCCGTCACCTTCAGAAACTCCCCGGTTACATGAGGTATCAATGTCACCCCAACCAAGTAATTCACATTCGGAAATAACAGATTTTTCCCGCAAACGAAAATTAATTGATATTAGGGCCGAATATTTAGAAATTGAAAAAAAAAAACTGAAAATTTTGGAGGAAGAAGTAAAAAAAAATCAAAGTACACCAGACATTGAAAACTCAGAAGACTATCACTATCTGATGAGCATTTTGCCTGAAATGCAAAAACTGAATTCCATTCAGAAAATGAGAGTGCGCAATAAAATCAATCAAGTTCTGATGGATGAATTGCTTCTAAACATGTATGGAGATACATCACGCGGTTACTGCACACAACCACCTCCCGCTAATAACATCGGCACTGATTATAGTCCGTACGGCACTGATTAGAGTAAAATTCTGAAACTTGTGATTATTCAATTCTTTTAATATTATAAATCAAGGCTAATTATATAAGACTGATTATTCTAAATAAATATAATATAGGTTCTAAGGTTTCAAAATAATACCCAACTGTGATTATTAGGTATAAGAAAAATAAAGAATTAATATTTGCGTGATTCTACTATAATTATCTGAATTTTTATTTACCTCAAAGTGAGAAACAATTTTTCTGGATTGGTGACCACTCTTTTGGAGCTTATATGCTGTTTTAAATATACGTCTATGTGCTGCAGAATATAATCAAATGTTTCCACACTCATTCTTGTGTACTCATAAAACTTATCCGGATATTTTCTGTAATCTTCGTATAGGTCACGAAATTCGCCATATAAATAACGATCTTTATTCAGTTCGTGCACTCCTTCTCTCATGTTAAGAATATCTTGTTTTAAAAATATACTGCTCTCTAAACAGAGAAGGGATAATTTTGATAACGCCATTATTATGAGCACGTTCTGACTACCTAAATCCGTCCACCTCGGCCGCTGCCGCTCGCCGCTACTGAGAGTACGTGGCGTGTAAAACGCACCGCTTGCCGCCGCCGCGCCGCCCGTCGCGCCGCTCGCCGCTAAGACCGAAGTCGTGAATGGGCTCTAACTGACATTTCCTACATCGCAATTTTATCCGCGAGTTAAGACCATAATAGAAGTACCTACCCGACAACAACAGCTGTCCTTTGGTTAAATAGTCATAGTCTAAATATTGTAGTTATGAATTGATCAAAAATATTCTAGTGTGAAAAAATAGACAACGCGCTGCGCGCAACGAGTGATAGGCGGCTTCCCGCTTGAAATGGTACTTCCATCCTTGAAGAAAAGAGAGGGCAATATGTTTTCATTAGCCGTTTTTATTTTCCTAACGCTTGTGTAGGTACGCAACTGTACCATATTAATAAATACTATATTGGAAAGTTAAGAACGTTTCTTAGATGTATGTATGGCACGGCCGCTTTTTTGTAGCCATCCGAACTTGGTCGGGTTATGTAGGTTTTCAATGCTTCGTCAGTATTATAATTGTTTTTCTTTAATTACTGAATTTAACGACATGAAATTTTGCATGTAAATAGTTGAATGAATACACTAATAATTATTAGCATACATTTTACCATGCAATTCCTTTAGAACGTCGTGATATTTTATTTGACTGCTTTGTAAACAGTGATCTATTCATGGTAAATTGTCCTATAACTCTTTAATTACTAACGGAATATCATTGATACTTGGCAACATGTTGCAGACACTTACAAGGTTTGTATAAACGTGAAAATCTAGACCCCAAAGTGCATACTTTAAGAACTAAGACCTAATAAGCGTATTTTACGTTTATATTTTTTTAAGCCCTACGATTTTTTCTAAATCTGTTTTTTAAACAAATATAAACAAATTCAAAACAACGTATGTAAAAATCTACAGCTCTCTATGTAAGCGCTTTATATGAAAACTAGCTAATGGCCAAACGTTCGCATAGCGGAAACTTGAATTTCTCCGAAGTTTATGCATGCACTAATTTTATTCATACATACACAAATACACACTAATTTTTGGACACATCGCTTTTCTTCTAAACCCTATAGATTAAAAAAAGTTCCGCCAGGACAACGTTCGCCCAGCGGAATCAGTTTTTGGTGAATTTCTCCACAATGGCTGCGTGCACAATTTTTTTTACGATACACAATTACTTATACGACGTCATACACTAAATATCTGCATAATTAAAATCTTCAAATTCAACAACATTCCGCTGCGCGAACGCACACGTGTTTCTTTATTTTTTTAAAAGAAATATTTAAAAATGTATTGATAAGTGTGAAAAATGAATAAGGAGAATAATATTTAAGTCGTGTAGAGGTATGAAGAACAGGGTGTAAAGTTCTCCATTCTCCATCCTCAATAGAAAAGGGAGGATACTCCGACCAGACGGGTGTCGTGTCTGGTGGGCCACCCACTGTCAGACGGTTGCTTGTCGGGTGCTGGTATAATTATATTAGGCTAACTTTGCGGATAACTTTGCTTGCGAGATGTAGGAATTCGCCGTTAGTTCTTCAGTAGTTGCATAGATAGCGCTGTAGTACTTTTTGCCACTTTCATATTTGTGTCGCTACAGTCGTATATATTTTATATTGTGTTATGTACTTAATTTATACCTAATCGTAATGAAGAATGTTAACTAATTTTGATTATTAGCAGTCCATATTCTCTGTCAAAAATAAAAAATACTAGTGAAAGAATGATTTAGAAGTAAAACAAGACGCGGGCTGCCGGTTACGATGTGACGTCATCACACAACATGCTCAGTCTGGCTCATTCAGTCCGCTCGTGGTCGCGCGCAGACTACAATATAATATAGGGTACGTCGTGGTCGCGCGCCCTTACCGTTGAAATTATAACTAAATACTTTTAAAAAAGTCCAATCTAAATACTAGGAAATCATGTGTTGTGCCTAAATGTAAAAATACAACGCGCGGCGCATTGTGAAATGACGTCACAAGCGGTCACGTGACTATTAGCGGGCTCGATATTTTTCAAAACTTTGAATGCCTATAAAATCAAAACTACTAGGTTTATTTTACTACAACAAAAACTAGTGTGTTTGTATACATACAGGCTTTACTGAGACAACATTTCAAGCGATTTGGCATACCTAGTAACATTCTCCATTATGGGTGTACTACCTACCTGAAATAAATGAATTTGTAGTGACATACCTACATACCCAGCAACCACCAGTACCAATACCATGCAACCACATTACCATACCGTACCTCCGGAACAACCATCATTTTACCGTACGTTTTTGACATTTCCTTTAAGAAATAGTGAATCAATCCGCCTTGAAAAAGGCGCATGTCGTACGCACGGCGGCGTGTCGGCGCACGTCTGATAAAGAAATAAGAGAGCGTCAGCTCGGCGTGTACATCGCTACGATTCTACAACACCGTGCGCGCCAGGTACACTCACTATCATGAAATGCACATACACAATCATAACCAATGCAAATTAGAAGAGACACGCGGTTTGTGTGATTGTGTGTGTGACGGCTAAGCCGGCCAAAACAAACAAAAACCTATCACAATTCTTTACCTATAATTAGGCAACCGCGTTTATGCCCTGCCGTCCAGGAGTGTTCTGAGCTTTAGTGATTGCTCAAAAAGCAACTGTTATGATTCGTGTGTTCCAGGGAAAACTCCTGAGTAAATTTCAAGTTTATAACCCAAGAGTAGTTAGGGGTAACAAAAAATACAATTATAAAACTGCATTTATTACAAGATGTAATATAAAATTTATTTATTTTCTTATGTCTAATTGCCCATTCCACAATATATAAAAACTTCAACAATAATATTCATATATCTGAAAATTACGCAACAGCTGATAAAATAATAACATAAGGTACATAGTTTATGTTAAAATCAAATCTTTTTTTTTTCGGAATTCTTATCTGAACCGAAACAACACTACGAAGTCATACTAATCTAAGAGGATCCATATATGACAGTAAATTCATATGAAAATATTATAAGTAACTAAAACAAATTACAGATGACAAGTCGAATTTCCCAACTCTCATTATTAATTGTTTCTTTCATTATAGTTGTAATTCTTGCTAATCTTTTCGGGTTTTAAAATTGAGTAGATCGTTCATGTTCATGTTGTCAATGTCTCGCTCATGAACAATCTGTTCATGAGCGAGACATCAATGTCAATGTCAATGTCTCGCTCATGAACAATCTGTTCATGAGCGAGACATTGGTCTTACTCATGCACATTACTCAATTTTGCGCCCCATAACGGATTCCAAACAAGTTCATAAAATAAATAAACATGCAAGAGCAAAGGTGTGCCTTTAGTAAGAACACCTCTACTTTACATATGCAAGAAGTTAAGGTCGAAGATAGTAGATTCCTAACAATTAAAAAATGTACGAACGACCAAGCCTCAATTACTCTTACCTCAGAAAGTAGCTGTTTTTGAATAGGTACGTATAATGGTAGGTATATGTGGACAGTTAAAATCATTACCAGCAGTATGTTTTGAAACACAATAAGCTTTAGTAAACAGTAACAAAAATTTTCTTACTTTAGAAAATGACCCTGATAATAATTACTATTATTTAATAGTTTAAATTAAAAAATGGACACAAATGTCTAAAAAGTGTTGTTCCATTTGTTCTTATTTATAAGTTACCTACATGAAATTTTTCAGACATTGTTGCATTTGTCTACAGAAAATATAGTAGGTATGTTGTGACTGTCCCATTCAAAGTATTCAAACTCGACATGCACATTTGTACTATTTGTTGTCTTTTCGTATGGGGCTAACTTTTCCATCGTCAGTATATTATTATAAAAATAGGCATATTCTTGATTTGACAGGATTGTCTAGAACAACTGCCCAAAAAAGATACTCCCGATTGTAAATTCAACTCTTTGTTAGCTATAATAACGTGCAACGAAGATGGGGCTACTATGGATAAGCATCTGACAGACCTCTGTGCCCAACCCCAGGGTTGGACACAGAGGTCTGCCAGATTCGGCAATCGTCATAGATGTCTTAAATATTGATTGAGATTGCCACACGTAAAAATGCGTTTCTTTTGCAAATCTGTGTGTCCCACGTAAGAAGACCATCCTGGCAGCAGTCTTGGTTTATTAATATAAAGTTTCGTTGTGAGCTCTGAACGAGTTCAAAAAAGGCACTTCAGCTCTATTACCACCTGTTCAGGAATTCCCTAGTAAGAAAATGATTGCGGTAGCAGCACAGTCATTTAGTATTTCGGTACTTCATAATTTAATCTTATGAGCTCTGAACTTGTATATACATGTCTACATATTATAGTAAAGACAATAATTAAGTTCAGACAATAGTAGTTATAATTAGTGTTTTAGAAGTGCTGTATTTTGTTTTTTATTGATAGCTTTATGGTGTCTTCTAATAAAAATGTTTTTATTGATTAGCAGTCAACTTTAAGACAGGTCAGAAAGTGCTACATCGCTGGTCCTAGGGTCCATATAAATTGCCCCATCTTCTTTTATGTAACTTTTGATGTTCCAATGTTTGTCAGTTTGTCTAGTGGTATTAATTACACTATCATAAAATATATTGTTTTTTCAGGAAACAGTGTATAAATATTAAAACTAAAACTTCCAGGAAGTTACCTAAGCATAAGACTAAAAAAATATGTGTTTCCATAAATGTTATAATTTGCACAAACTGTCTCAAGACCTGGCAAAAGTCGAATAAATGTTAATTCTCTGTGGTTGTAGTGTTAATTAATAATAACAACATCACCATCAGCAATTAATTTAACCATTTGTGTCAATCAGAGAACATTTACAAAATAAAAATACATACAAACATAAAATAATCACCATTACTCAAAACTGAAGAATTGTCTACAGTTTCACAAATTCGCCTATTAAAAAAAACATGTGAATGGTTTAACTCCATACATCCGCAGAATATTTCTTCATCGACTCAAGCTTCTTGATAAATTGCACAGCTTCCGATTCGGTGCGCCCGCCCTTTTCTTGGATGGCTTTTAAAACAATATTCCTAACGTCAACCGCCATATTCTTTGCATCACTGAAATAGGCAAAAAAAAACTTTTAAAACAATGCACGGCACAAAGAGTAAGTTGTTGTCGGTATCAAACAAAAGACAATGTGCCTTGAAGTATAGGCATCTCCCGCAAGGCCTAGTGGCCATAATATATTTCTATAATTTAAAAAAGAGAAGAGAAGATTTTCAAAAAGAACCTTCGCTACTAACATGAATTTCACAGTTTTGCAGCCCGTTCGGAATTATTGACCTAAACAGCTGACAGGCTGGATATCAAGTTATGATTTAGAATTATTTATCTTTGAAAAGTCTAATAATACAGTTTGAATCAAAATGGATTTAATGATTTGGCCAATCACGCCCACTGAAAAAGATAAACACGGTGTATTTTTATCTTAACGCCATTAGTCGCTGGGCAATTTTGTCCACTCTGCTTTGACATCGAGACGGATTGTTGAAACAAAACAATGCCCACAATGGCCTACAATGTCCGGTTTAGCAGAATCATAATGGGATACTAATATGAATTAGGTACGTTACAATTCGTAAAATTGTTACAAAGTGACAATTGAACAAGTATAACCATTTCTTTTTTAAGTTTTTATTGCCCGCTAAAATAGTTTAAATCTTTACGTACCAAAACCCGGCCAATTGCTTTTTTTTTAATTACTGTCCACTAATTAACCAACCGTCAATTAATAAAATAATTGTCTATTATTTTTTTCAACTGATCGTAATAATAAACTCTCGAAAGTTTGAATACCAGCTTAAAAAAAATGTCCCCATTAATAAGGTTGCGTGACTTCTAAGACCGGGTCTAATATGTAGTTTATTATGAATGTATAAAAGATAGTAATACTTTATAATTACCCGCAAATGTAGAAATGTCCGTTACGATTACCGATGATGTCCCATAGGAGATCCATATCCTTTTCTAACAAATGCGTTACGTATACTTTTTCTTTTTGGTCGCGAGAGAACGCAATGTTCAATTTAACGTCATCATTTTTCTGATATTTTTCGAGTTCCTGAAATAATTAAAAAAAAATAGTTTGTTAAAATCTTTGAGATACCTACATAAACCCCAATTTCACTTGGAGATGACGGCGAAAATATAAATTATTGATTATGCACACTAAATAAATTAATGATTTACAAGCATACACACCTCCTGATAAATGAAATCCTGATCACGATGTCTGCATCCAAAGTACAGAATACTGTCTCCAACTTCCTTGCCATTAGCACGCGCATAAGCACGTTCTTGTAAGAAACCTCGGAATGGAGCCAAACCCGTACCTGGACCGACCATTACTATCGGCGTTTGAGTCTGTAGAGGTAATCTAAAAACATCAAAATGTATTAACTCATTATTTTTATGATATCCCAATGTGATTGACTAACCAGTGATTTAAGCATTAATTTACCTAAATTGCGACTTTCTAATATACACGGGAACACGAGGGAGGGGCTTGCCAGGTTCAGGTTTGTTATCTGCTAGCCATGTGGTGGTGACGCCTTTATTCACACGACCAGTAGGAGTTTTATATTGAACAACTACTGCAGTAATATGAACTGTCTCTGGATACAACTAAAACAATAAAAGTTTTTTTTTAAATCATTACACATCTAATAAAAACAAAGTTATGGCAGATTCACAGTAGGTAGTTTAGTTACCTTGGGACTGGATGAAATTGAATAGTATCTTGGTTGAAGTCGTGGCAACAGTTCACACAAATGATCCAGTGGAGGTTTACAAGATGCTATGTCTTCTAAAATGTGAACAATATTTCTACAACCCTCTACAATAAACGACTGATACATAGCCTTGCCCTCTTGAGAATTAGTTGCCATAAGCATCAATTTGTTTTTATCCTGAAACAGATACATTAAATAATTAGTATATCTTTTAAAAATGAGTTTTAATATGACATAAAACAGTTGTCTGACTGGTCTTACTTCTTCAGCTGTGCAATATTCAACAAGCTCTCGTAATATGTGAGTACGAGGTAACGCTGTGATCTCCACATAATGTGTCAGAGCAGTGCGGTAGGAAGTCGGGCAAGGGAATGGATGTTTCTTGCTGCTTTCTTGGTCAGTATTGATGAGTGAGAATATTTCATCAAGATTAGCTCCGGTTAACTCGCCCAAACGATTTACAAGGTTGGTATCATTTATTGGGTATACTGCTACATGGTCACCTGTGAATATTTAATATTATGGGTAAAGTATGAAAATATTGATAACTTAAAAAGAAAAAATATTACAACTGGTTTTTTTTGTACTTTTTGAGAATTTCGTTTTTGTATGTATATTCTCTGTCACATTCAATAGTTTAATTAAAGTAAACAGATGAATTTAATATAGACTTTTTATATAAACAGGTTGGAAAAAAAAGTCGGGACTTGGAGGAAACTACCTTAAATTCTTAAGTTGGCTCAATTTAGGAGACATTCCTTTATTTTTAAAAAGAAACAAGACTGCATTCAAAGATCTTCTAAAACTCGCTTGCCTCGCCCGGGACTTGAACCAACAAAAAAAATGCTCGCTATTTTATCTCCAGGGCCCGAGTTATATTTCTACCATGTATACAAATATAAGATTCATGGTCCTTTTTAAAAGGTCATCTGTTCCTTATCAATGGTACCACCCACAAGTGATAGTACTCAGTTGACAATATGGACTCACCTGCTTCATATCTCATTTTAGAGTCAGAAATATCCAGTTCCACATGAAGACAGGATCTATCTCCTCCTTTGTGCAATTCCCTATTTACTGTAATTTGGGCTAAGAATGGATTCTTAGCATCATAAGGCCTGTAAAAAGGTGTTTAAATTGTTTATATTGCACAATGTATGATATGAAAGCAAAACTATGCTGCAAATCAGTACTTGTGTACTGATACTTACGGTCTTTGAACTTGCAAAGAATGCAGCCTTGCAATTTCACCAGTGAATACATTATTTGGCTGTATGTCTTCAGGACCATGTGTCACAAGCCGGAATTGACGAATCAATTCTTCCTCTCCAGTGCTTTCAATATTGAATTTCTCACACACAGAAGGCCAAAATTTTTCTTTCCATGTAATGAAGTCATCTTCAATGCTGGAATTAATAATAATTAATTTCATTACTTCTTTATAACAATTAAATACATTTACTGTAACATAATTGACATATTCCATTATAAAAGACAGGAAACCAAAATGGTCTAAATATAATCAAGTAACTTTTACAAACATGAAGAAAAATTCTAAAAAATATACTACTCTTAAAATGGGCCTAAAATGCTGGTACTGTTTTTCAAAAACCTTATATATTACCAGTGTAACTTGGTGTCCAAAAAAATGTAAGGATGCGAGGATCAATTGTTGAAATAAATCAAGCCATTTAGGCAAATAATTTTTGCCTTTATTTGTTACACACAGATATTTGATGTAACTTGTGTGATTATTAGGTGACATAAGTTTAATTACTGGTGGACATTTGGGCCTTTGAATGATATTGAACACAAAACTTATTGCACTTAAATTATGACTATTTTATTGCATAATTTTCAGAATTATTGTAAAAATAAGCAATACCTATTCATTTAACTTCTTTTTCTAAAGAAGAACTTTGGTTCCTGGAACCAAAGTGTATATAAATATGAAGCTGATCATTATTATACACAAATACACTAAAATGTTAATACATACTTTGCATCATCATCTCCAAGACCAAGTTCATATACACGAGTAGCACCAAGTTCTTCAAGACGCTTGTCTAAATAAATGGCAACTGCATTGTAATGTTCATATGTTTTGTTGCCAAGGCCAAACACCTGAAAGTTTATTAATAGACTAAAGTCATGACTTTATAAATTATATAAAATATACAACATAATCAAGTATCTCAATATCATACCACACAACGCAATTTCCGCATTGTTGAACCTATCAGCCTTCTATATCCGAAAAGGCGAGGTAAATTTAGTATCGCATTCATAATTTCTGTTATATTTTAGTTATATGCTTTTATACAGAATCTAAGGACTCCATGAAAATACCTTCTGTTTCTCAAAGCGCTTGAAAATGGGAGTATATTGATATAAATTGTTTGTTTATCATCACATCACTCTTTTGACGATTTATTATCGCAAATACATCGCATGCATTTGACATTTTTCATTCATTAAATACTCATATTTTTTGTGTATTATTTTACGTTATTTAACTTGATAATAGTTGTACGAAGATAGCTGCTTAATAGCATTTTGTAAAAAATAACCGCGACACAAACCAGCTCGAAACACTGAAATTAGGTTATAGTGGAAAATCTAATTTTATACATTTCAATTACAAAAACACACAGTTGTAAAAACATCAATAACAGTTCTTTTCTTCTATTTCAGAGATGGATATTCAAAATACTTTAGTAGTTTTAAATTGTAATTGTAATAGTATGAACAGCTGGACTTTGACAATTTGACATTTGTTATCACAATGACAGCGGAATATAGAGTCATAGAGTAGATACAAGTTAATGGCTCGGATAGAAGTCTTTTAGCTCGCGCAAATAATAATATGGAAATAATAGACACGTCTGTGGTAACACTTTGACCTTGAGTTGATCTAGCCTATTACAACTTGTAAGGAGTTTTAATAATTATGAGACCTGCCGCATAAACTAGTTTTGTTCTCTGGCGATGACGTGAATTAAACTCACATAAAGCTATGAGCGTAATGATTCTTTTGCACAAAAATGACGTCTTGTCGGTTTCTCAATTAAATAATTAAGTTTATAAACTTATCAAACTTTTTGAATTCCAAGTGTATTAATTGATTGAAAAAACGCCGTATGGAATACAAAATATGACTGTCAGGAATTCGGTTAAATTAAATTTATAGTTCATACAAAATATGTACTAAGTTTACTTACAGCATAGTTCAATCCAGTTAAATCCGGTTCACCATTCTTTAACCATTCATAAAACTCCATAGAATTATCTGTGGGATCTCCTTCACCATATGTTGCCATACAGAACACAGCTAGAGAATTTGGTATCTCTTGGAGTTTCATGAGTTCTTCCTAAAAATAACATTAAAGATTTGATTGTAGTTTCCAAAAACATTTTAACAACAATAACAACCCATATCCATAACTAAGAACATCAGGTTTAAAAGCATTTTTTTTACCATATCACATTCTTCGGGATCAGCGACCATGCCCTTCATCTTGTATCGTATGCCTTCTTTAGCCAGACGACCAGCGAATTCTTCTCCAGTACCCGTTTGGGATCCATAGAATACAACTAAACTTCTTCCAGATGACTTTAACTTGTTAATAAAAGAGTTTTCTGTAACTTGGATGGACCCAGCAGCCCTACGGAAAAAAAGGATAATTAAGTAATTATGTATTTCGAAATTGGGTGGTCTCCGTTCACTTCGAGAACCAGGCATTTTGGCCGAATTTATTGGATTTTTTGTTTTTGTAAGTACAAAGTTCGAGATGATAAGAGAAAAGAAGTGTATTGATATTTTTGTTGAAACAAGATAAATAACCACTACCGTTTGATTCTAGCTAGGTAGGCACCTTCCATATACATACATACGCACATCAGCACTACTACATACGCACATATAAGGTGCCTACGTAGCCTAGTGACGTAAGTATCTACACGCGTATCATTCAATTCTTAATGATACGGATATATACTTATGTAAGTAGCCTGACTAATATTTATAATTCGGTAATTATACTACTTACTCTTAAAGATAATATTGGTCAAAGTAATTAAGGTTCCCAGTTATCAGTAATTAGTCTCATTATTTTATTCAACTTCTAGGGAGAGATATATGTAGCGTAAAAAAATATTTAAGCATATTTCCGAAAATATATAAAATTCCAGTTAGAAGTAGGTACTTTTGTGCAAAAGAAGTTACATGCACGCGTTCATAATATGAACGCGTTCATATTATGACACTTTGAATAGTGGTGGCCTGTGAGATTGGTTGGGATAGGACAACCATTTGACGTGAGTAAGGTACAAAGGTACTATACTTCGATCGCAGACGTTTGCAACACAGCCGCAAAACTAAAGTGGAACTGGGCTGGCCACATCTGCCGCATGGCGCATCAAAATTTGGCCCAAATAGCAAATGACAGGGAAAATGGAAGAAAGGAAGGGAGGCGATTGCCCTGCAGTGGGACCCATTAGGCTCACAATAATTTAATTTCCTAATGAATATTAAGGTACTATCACCAAAAAATATTTTTATTTTTTTAACAAAATCCCGTGCACACTTTGACCACATCTATTTACCAACGAAAAAGAAACACTGAAAGAACCAAATGAATGGGAATCCATCAAATGATTTGTCACGCTCTAGGCGGAGGAGAAAGTGGTAGACTCAGACTTGTACCGACTAAAACCCATCCACGTTCCTTCTTATGCCCTTTGTATTTCGAAGCCGCGGTATCTCATTCGAACAACCCGCAGCAAGAGCAACACAATATGTATTGTATAGTGTGAAACCTTATTTTGTTCATTTACAAGAATAAGGGTCTCAGAAAAAAAAACTGCAGCGATGCTATGCTACAGCGACAAGCAAGAAAGTCCTTACGGTAGCGGTGGTCAGATAATTTTTTTGGTGATGATGTACACTACACCTCTGGGTCTGTCTGTTGTGACCCGGTTGCTTATTTGGTTTGTTGACTGTATAACAAACAAATAATTAACCAGGTTCAAAAGACATAAGTACCTAGTTGAAGATTTTTTAGAAACCAATTAAGTAGGTACCTACTTATCTTTTTAACTGTAATCTAATTAAAATGTTTATTGCTATTAATTCAAAACTTAGCTTACCTCTGCCTACATAGTTTTTCTTTAAATTTATGCAAAAAGATTAAGACCCAATTTATTACCCTTGTGTGCTCATTACCCGAATGAACGTTATTGTTAGAGGGAAACTGAAAGCGAATAATACATAGGATAGGTACCTACAGTTAAAGGATCACGTTTTCAGGGTCATATAGGGATAAACTAAAATAACTAGACAATCATACAAAAGAAGTAAATAAAAAGCTTATCGCTACAAGTGTTTGAATGCATAATTAACTAATTATTTTAAATCTAAATTGAGCTACGTCATTCATCAGGAAATAACTGCTATTGGTTGAATTAAACGCGGAAGCAAATATCAAACTTACAAAATAAAAATTATCATCTGATGTGAGGCTAACGTTGTTTCTCGACGTAGCTGTAGCTATGTTATAAAATGATAAGGATAACGAACAGATAAGAACCTAAATAGCGGAGTCTGGTCTCGAGTTGCATAACATAATAACCAAGTGTCTTGATCGAGGCTTACTGTTCCAATTATTATTAAATATTGATTTGAATTTGAACTAATTACTAGTAAACCAGCGGTTCTGACGTGACGCGACACTGTCACCTAATGGTGGTTAATTAAGTAAGTACCTATGTGAGCACTGGTTGCGTACACGGCCTTACATTACACCCAGAGAGCTTCACAAATGTTTATTCAGTATGTACTACCTTGCCGCCTTGGAAGTCTCTAGCTAGGAGGTACTAATTCACAACCAACACACTAAATATTAGGTACCTACAAAAAACACCAGTATCTAAGCCCGGCGCGGCGGCGCACAGTGGGCTGGGATTACAAAGTTGGGTCTTAAGAACTAAAATGTTGTTTTTAGTATCTAGACATAAATTTAAAAAGTTTTTACTCTTTGACTTTTTTTAATTTAACTAGTACTTTCGGAGATATAGCCATATCAAATTTGTATGAAGAGTCATGTTATTTTAGTTTAGCAATTTATTCCAATTAATTTGAAATTGAAAATAATGTACACTAAACGACCTGAAGTACCTCAAAACCTACTTAAAACTTTTTTTTTAAAAAAACGACATCTTCCACCACCACAGGTAATATAGGGATTTATGACGTAATTTGTTTTGATACTTATTTGAAACAAACGATGAACAGCTACCCTACCATGACGTATTCCACTGAGGGAAAGATACAGAGCTATACAGGGTGTCTAGCACCATCTCTTTCTCACACAGGAATAAGAACTGCTATAAGATGTCATGGTAACCCTAAGAAAGTGAACTGGACGATTCAAGCATATTTATAGGAACTTTAGGGCCAATAAATTTAAGGGTGGGAGCACGAGCGACGTCAACAATTATAGACCAATATCCGTCCTATCTGCTGTGTCTAAAATAGTAGAAAAGATAATAAATAAGAGATTGGTATCATACTTAAACAAAACCAACATACTTTCGGAAACACAGTATGGCTTCAGACAGGGGAAGTCAACCCAGGATGCTGTCACAGCAATGACGTCAGAGATAACAATGAAGGTGGACAAGGGATACAAATGTGTGACGGTTTTCTTGGACCTTAAAAAGGCCTTTGACACCGTCTCTGTTCCCATCCTTGTTCAGAGGCTGGAGGCGATTGGTATTAGAGGTAGAGAGCTCTCCCTTTTTCAGAGTTACCTGAGTAACCGTACTCAGCAAGTCAAAATAGGGGACATGCTCAGTGACGAAGAAAATGTAGTTTACGGCGTTCCACAGGGAAGTGTGCTCGGGCCACCTCTCTTCCTGGTGTACATTAACGAACTGTGCAAATTAAAAATTAACGGTGGAAAAATATATTGCTACGCGGACGATACAGCTATTGTTTTCCATGGCAAGACATGGGAATCTGTACGGGTAATTGCTGAACAAGGTCTAAATTACATATCTAACTGGCTGAAAACGAATTTATTAACTCTAAATGTATCAAAGACTAATTATATCTGCTTTTCACCCAGTAAGAGATCTAAACCAGGGTCCGAATTCAATATTATTATGCATGAGTGTAAAGACCGTTATAATGCATGTAACTGTCAACAAATCGAACAGGTTTCCTCTACAAGATACTTAGGTATTTACGTTGACGAATGTCTATCTTGGTACGCACATATCGAGGTCGTAATGACACGCGTTAGAAAACTTATATGGCTATTTAAAACTCTTCGCCATGTGATGCCTTCCTCAACACTGAATAACATTTATACTGCACTTGTGCAACCAATAATCGCATATTGCTTACCTGTGTGGGGAGGAGCAGCAAAAACAAAATTTCTCGACTTAGAACGAGTTCAGAGATCACTCATCAAGGTGATGTACTTTAAGCCATTTAGATACCCTACTATTGACCTATATAAAATAAGTGGTTTACTGTCAATAAGAAAATTATACATATATTCTGAACGTGATATTGCACCTCCATAAATCAACTCCTCTAAATTCAAATTATCAGGAGAAAAGACGAAATGACACAGTAGCTCAGTCCCCTAGGGTTTGCACTGCATTTGCAAGACGACAATTCACTACTCAATCAGCCTACATCTATAATAAGGTAAATGCTAAACTAAAATTCCATCCCAAAGTTTCATACGATTGTAAAAAAATTATCAGTAATTGGTTGAATCCTCTCACTTATCATGAAACAGAACTAATCTTATCCAGGATGAGCTAGCACAGTGTCACTTTGAATTTAAAAAAGAATACTTAACGTCATTAAGGCACCACACATACAAAAACATACTTTCACATTCACACACTCCACATACACAACTCCACCATTTCACAAAACACACACACACTCGCATACTTAATTTTTTCTGCTTAGAATATTTTGATTTTTTTATTTTTTCTTTTCATTTTTCATTTTGTTTTAGTTTTATCTTATCTTGAATGTTTGTTTATTAGCATGAGTTCTTGTCTCAATATAGATATAATTAAGGGAATGAGCGAAGCCGCCCCAACACAAGTATCATCGATAACTTAATGGGGATGTTTCATTTTACATGTATTGTAATAATTTTGAGACACAATAAAACTATTTTATTTTATTTATTTATTTTAATAAAATAGTGTGCGGCGAACAAGTTATCTGGAAATACGATTCATCATACTTGTGTCGTCCAATCTTTTTCAAATTTGTGAAAGAAAATAAAATAACAATTTTGCGTGAAAAAAGGTGCATTTGAGGATGAGATTGTTAATTTAGTAAAAACAGAAGTTGGAGAAATAAAGATTTCACACTCTTTATTAATGACAATGATAGACGGAAAAGCAACATCAATTTTATGTGATACTTCATTTCAGAGATGCGACATTTGTAAAGCCACTCCAACTGAGATGAATCATTTGCCCTTAATTGCATCAAAACCGACTGATCCAGATCTCTGTAGATACGGATTGTCATCATTGCATATCTGGATACGAATGATGGAATGCATTCTGCATATAGCCTACAGATGAACGATAAAGACATGAACAGTAAAGGGAGACAACAAGTGCATCATGGAAAGCAGGAAGAAAGATATACAAGATGCTTTTTAAAATAGAATGGGACTTCTGATAGATGTTGTCAAACAAGGGCACGGCTCTACGAATGACGGAAATACAGCTAGCGATTTTTTGCAAATCCAAACGTGACTGCTGAGTTAACTGGTGTTAGTGAAGACTTAATTAGGCGGTTTGCAATCATTTTAAAGGCAATTTCATCAGGTTACCACATTGACACAGTCAAATTTCACAAAAATGCTCAAGTGACCATGTCACTGTATTTGGAATTATATAGCTGGTATTAAATGCGTTCAAGTGTTCAAAACCAAAATAAAAATCAAAAGTCATTTATTCAAATTAGTCTGTATAATCAGCACTTTTTGAACGTCACATTACAAGAGACAGTCCCATAAAAAGCCCTGCCCTTCGCCGCTTCCTAGTGTTTTAGCTGGGAAGAAGAAGTGGCGGAACAAACTCCCCAACAACACATCAGTTTGTCTGTCAGGTTAGAAGAACCAGATTTTATACAATTCCGTTTATCACAAGGTAAGAAATTATTAAATATTAAGAAAAATCATAAAGTTCTTATGCATGGTGCAGCTACTATTGAAAGTTTTGGTCTAATACCAATGGGACAGCTATCTGAAGAAGCTGTTGAAGCTAGAAATAAAGACTTTCGTAGGTACCGCCAACACCATTCCAGGAAATGCAGTAGAAAAACTACAAATGAAGACATTTTAAATTTTTTGTTGACCAGCTCTGATCCACTCATCTGAGCGAAACGCCACATACTTCGCAGAAAACATAAAACTTTGTCAGAAAAAGAACAAAGTTCATTAATAATTGAACACGCGGAAACATTTGATGATGACGAATACGAACATTTTGCATTCGTTAATGTGGATACTCTTGATAGTGATTAAATTAAAGAAGTGCAGTGACCAAGTATCTGATTGTGATTTTTACTTATTTTATTAGTCCTTAGTGGATTGGGCCTAACGGGGAGAACACTAAATAAATAAATAAATAAAAAAACCGCGCCTGGTTCTTAAGCTCTATGGTGGTGTAGAATAGGGAACAAAATTTGAAATTGCGACCAAATCGCAAAAAAACGCAATCTGAGAATAGGCGCTAAAATAGGACAAAAATACGTACTATACATACGTAAAGTCAATTCTTTGAGAAAATTTGAGAAAATCGAGATTTTCAAGTTTTTTTGTTTTGCTTCATACAAAAACTATTTTGGTTATTAATAACTCCGAAAATACTCAAGTTATCTAAACGACCCTCAGATAAATAATTACTTATAAACAATAGATAAATCCAACGCACTATTTAAAATTTCAGAAAAAGAAACTTTTTTTTTTAAACGCTAAGTCCTCTACCGGCCCGTTTCAGCCCACTGTGCGGCGCGCGGCGTAGAGACACTTCATATCTATTTATAATTCTATTTGAAAAACTAACCTCTGTGACGTAGGTAGGTAGGCACTACCACCGTCGCATTTCTTATGAAGAGTTGTAAGTAGGGTTGCCAACATGCGGCATACAACCATACGCCAGCAATAACGTATCCAACTTTAATTTTGGTAGGTAATTATACTTTATACTTTTGCATACAAATAAAGTATGTGGAAATACTTTATTTTTAACCTTTACTGTGATGCTTTCACTGAAAATATTTTTTCCGTAATTAATCTAACTAAAGAGGCGAGAAGAGAGAAATAGAGCGTCAATAAATTTAATTAAAAACGAATTGTTTTTTTATTTAAATTTTGATTGTCGAACAAGCTTTGAAACATTAAAGATAACAAGCAATTGTTAGCATGTGCTAAAAGCACACAAAAGTACTTTTTTAAAGCAATAAAACACATAAAATTTAAAAAATACTTTTTTTTCCTATCTAAACCATTTTATTCGATTTTTTTATCAAAAAAAGTTGGCAACCCTAGTTGTAAGAGCAAGTACTGGTTAGGTAAATAACTACATATAATTTTATATCACGGTTACTTTCTTAAAATATATTGAATTATCTTTTATCAGCAGTTTTAGAGATTTTATTGTGGGTAATATTTGGGTAGATGTACGTACGATTAACCTAAGTTAAGGGTTATTAATATCCAGTTATACAAAATACCTGTTCCCTACACTATATCAGCTTATAAGTATCTACTAACCAAATTATGTCTATGTATGATACCTATTTGGGGGTTAGTAAAAATCATTCTCAAGCGTCCAATAATTGAGAGGGAATGGGAAGCGGTCACCTCCTTCTGCAAAGCAGTCATGCTAGTGAAGGAGGAGGCCGGGCGTTTAAGGGAGATAACCTCAAACCTACCCAGCCGCCGCGGGCGACGCGACGCCCCGGGCGCCGAGCGCCGCGAGACGACTCCCGGCCACCGTAGATGCGGACCTGTGGACGGTGAGCAATGGGTAGCTCACCGTCCGTCCGTCTATTGACGACAGGCCGTGTCGACGGCGCGTTCGTGTTTCACGCGCGCCTCAAAGAGATGTCAGCAAAGCAGAGGGGCTTGCCAGAGCCTCCGCCTGCCGGGGTTGCGGGTTGTTCAAAAGAGATACCGCGGCCCCGGAACGTAAAGGGCAATAGAAGGAACATGGGTGGGTTTTACTCAGTAAAAGTCTGACACGCCCCCCCCCCCCCCCCCCGCTCCGCCCAGAGCGGGGGAAGGTATTTGAAGATTTCCCAATCCAAAAAAAAAAGCGTCCAATAATTTACCCTCAAACTTTTACTATTAAATACATGAATCAAAGAATAAAATAGGAAAATACTTATCTAACGTATTCCAGCTATATCTGCCATCTAACTCTCGAAAAGATAGCAAAGCAAACTAGACAGTTTTCAGATGGGTTATTCCTACGTGCTAATTTCCGAAGTCGTGTACAGATTGCTACCTTGCAAAATACAAAAAAAAATATTGAACCAATTTATTGGCACTTGACGTATTACCAGTGTAGCCAACCCTACAGTTTTAACTGTAGATCTACAGTTTTTTGGAAATGCTCTCAGTTTTCAGTTTAGACCTCGAAATCTACAGTTTTTATTTAGGATGTTAGCGTCATCTATTTTCTTTGCTACGTAGTCCGTTTACTAAGTCGGTATCGGTAAAATTTACTATTGACTGATCCGAAGGTAATAGCCAATCGATCTAATAGATGGCGTTAGTGGTGGACGGTCGTAAATAGTTCCGATTACTTCCGATCGATATCTGAAACTTACAAATTGAAAATGAGATAGTTATAACTTGTGATAGTATTTAACATGTATGAGTATGATCAGCTGGTAATCACTATTTCCTAATATATGGATAGGCAGTGCTGGAATTAACCATTTATGAAAATTTCTATTTTTGATTAAAAGATGATTACATGATTTTTCGTGTTTTTATTTCCTTCCTTATAATATATTCCGTTTATTACCATTATTAAATTACAAAAAAAATAAAGATGTAGATTTACTGTTTTTTAATTTGATATTTACAGTTTTCTACAGTTTTTTTCTGACAAATCTGCAGTTTTGCTCCATGCTGGGGTTGGCAACACTGCGTATTACTAAAAACAAAAGTTGGATCTGCTCATTTTAAAACAAAATCGGTGCCTAAGTTGACTACATTCCTTTACTACAAAAAACCCACAAATATAGGTACGTTAAAAATATTTTTGTATTTATTCACAAAAACAAGCAAACACCAGATTCTGCAAATGCTATTAGGTAGTTGAGTTTAATGAGCGTTTCTACATATAGCGGCCGAGCACTGCAAGCAACCTTACGGTAGCAAAAGAATGATTCTGTTGCCTAGTGCCAAAAAGACCAAAGTTCGTTTATGTAAAAGTTACTTTTGAAACATTACATAAGAAACTTTTGAAAGGTTGTGTTAAATGAATGCCCTTTTAGCACAAAAAATATCACTGTTTCAATCATTTGGCAATACAATCTCATTTTTAAATACTTACATAAACGAACTATAGTAGGTACTACCACAGAACAGATACAAGAGGACCTCCTTTATTATATGTTCTGTGGGTACTACAGTGGTCAGATTTAATTTTTGGTCTAGTATCTACCTGCTAACATTGCATCCAATGAATGATATTTTATTTATTAAGATTGTATATGTATAGTATGTATCTAATTCTGCAAGCAGTATGGGTAGGTGCCTCATCATCATCATATTTTATTAATTTAGTAAATAATATATGCCTTATTTTTTATATCTGTCTGTGTTTGGCCGTGGCTTTATTTCCGGCTGAGGTAAGATTTTTTAAAGTACCTAAAAAATCTTACACACAGTAAAATATGATCTTGTATTTATTTTAGTTTGTCATTGACATTTTAATTTCGCAATGTCATAGGATAAATACTGTTTTAGCAGTAGTATGTGGTAGTATGGTGCGGGTGGCATTAGATGAAAATACATGTTTTGTGATAGGATAGATTGCTATGATGAGCACCCACTCCTTTACGATTATGATATCAAGGTAAAGCCAGGTAATAATAGTTCTATATCGACGGTTCCTACGTACATAGGGTTAAGTCAAAAAGGCGAGGTTTACAGGAGAGCGTAATTTGTGTTCAACAAGCCCTAGAAATAATTCTATGAGCAATTATAAATATTTTCTTTCCACAATATTTTAACAGTTATAAAAGCTTTATAACGGGTGATTTTTTAAGAGGTATAGGATTTGATTTTCAAAAAAAAACACAAAAAAAAATAAAAATTTGATGAAATCTTTATTGGAATCGATAGAACGATCAATATAATTTAATGTTTGAAGATGATTTCATGCAAATGCTGGCCGCGGCTCCGGTTTAGATGGCCCATTCGCAAGGCCCAATTTCGACACACTTTCTCCAACATATCAGCCGGTATATCACGAATAAATGATTCAATATTGGCTCCCAGTGCGTCAATCGTTGCTGGTTTATCCCTGTAGACATGAGCCTTAACATGGCCCCACAAGAAATAGTCCAAAGGCGTTAGATCACACGATCTAGGCGGCCAATTGACGGGCCCAAAACGTGAGATAAACTGTTCACCGAAGGCGGCTCTCAATTGGGCCATTGTTTCGCGTGCCGTGTGGCATGTGGCACCGTCTTGTTGAAACCACATGTCAGGCATGTCCAATTCTTCCATTTTGGGCAAAAAAAAATCGCCAATCATCACACGGTAGCGCTCGCCATTCACAGTAACGTTTCGGCCATTGTCGTCTTTGAAAAAGTACGGCCATCGGAAGTTAAAATAAAGACCAAACTGAACAAGTTTGACAATGATACAAGACACGATTCACGCGTGATCTGTCAAAAACAGTGTTGCCAAAAAGATACCAGCAAAAAATCACCCGTTATATAGGTAATGCTATTTACAAATAAGTAGGTAATTTATTTTTTCACGTTTTCTTGGAAAAACTGATCCTCCTAATGTAATTATAAAATCTCCCTATAATAACGGTCCACATTGAGGAGGAATGCTACATTTAATTATTTTCACCCGCACCATGCATGCTACAGCGAAAACAGTGTAATGATGGTACGAACGGCAATGGAAAAATCTTTTTCATGTTAAATCATTCAATTTCTACAGTTATTTAAGAAAAATACTTATATGGAGTAATATTAGAACTAGTTAATGGCGGCGTAGGTACCTACCACCTAAACCGTTAATGACATTCATTTTTTTATTGTGTTAATAGTAGGTACTTACTTACCTACAGTTTCAATTATTATACTAGCTGGCGCCCGCGGCTTCAACCGCGTGATATCGAAAAAAAAAGTATCCTATGTGTTATTTAAGACCATAATCTACCTCTGTGCCAAATTTCATTAAGATCCGTTCAGCCGTTTTGACGTGAAAGAGTAACAAACATACTGTATTATTAAGTAAATAAAGTAGGGTAGGTAGGTAAGTTGTTGGTAACATTGCATCATATGAATCCTTTATTTTTGTCTCGATTCAACCCGTTATATTTAACCATTTATTTATTTAAAGAAATGGGTACTTACCCCCATTTCTTTCCAATTTTGTAAGCATTTAGTTAGATAAATAATTAAGTAAGTAGAGTCACAAGTCACAATGCAATAAACAACACTGCCCGGATAAGATAATCAAACATTATGATAAAGAATGTGGCTGAAGAAAATTAAATAATTATAGTACCTATACTTATTTGTTTAGTTTAAATTTCAAAACATACATCGGGTTGTTTTTAAGTCCTTTTCGACAATTTTTTCCATTCCGACTACTATCTTAGGATGATGTTTTTGTATCCATACCTACTGTCTAGCTCTAAATGCTGACAGTTAGATTATCTACATAGAACGACCGATTTGCACCAGTTGTTAATGACTATATAATAGGTGGGTGCAAACAGAATATCCGCGTACAAAATTCAAAAAAACTTTTTGTAAAAAACTGACTTCCAAATAAAAAGACGGAAAATAAGTTTACCTACTTCCGGGAGTCGGTGGCAAAAAAATCGATGAATCAAACAAAAGTCTTCCGACTTTTGTTTGATTCATCGATTTTCCAATTTTCCGGAAGTAAACTTATTCTCCGTCATATTAGTGTTTTTGGAAGTCAGTTTTTTTAGTTATGGCTACGTAGTAGCTATTTAGTAATCTGTGGTTATGGTTTGATAGTATCTTACTCAAATTCTTATCGAGTTTTGATTTTCCATTGCTACTAAAATGTATTAAAAGTATATCGTCCAGTATATTATTGGAAGAAAAAATATGTTCCTATTATAGAAGATAACTCCTAATTTCATAAACTATCGAAGCAATACAGATAACATTCATATGGGGCATCGGACGAATAAATCGCGCAGGTCAAACAAAATTACAAAGAGAACCTCCTGTTTTTGAAATCGGTTAAAAATACTAGCGTATTTTTGCTTGACTTTTGCGCCATATAAACCAATCTGACATTTTAGGATTCGGTAGACAATCTGCGAATCGGACATGTACGATAAGAAGTTTGGTAAGATCAATCGGACTTTTCGCGAGTGACTTCTATTTTCGACTTCACATTTTGCAAATTAATCGAATATTCTAAGAGTACACCCAGAGAACAAACAATTATTAAAAAACCCGGTAAAATTCTGCTCTTGGGTGATGAAATTAGCTTCTACTTTTGTATTGATAATCAAGGTTAAAATATTAATTTAATCAATTTTAAAATATTTTGCTAAGTAGGGGTTTTAACTGCATTGTCACGCTACGTGACCACTTCAGTGAGATTAGCGAATATCAATATAAGTATTGTGTAAATACCTATACATATGTCCCAATTGCTTACTATAACAGATTCTATTGTATGCTAACGAACTTAAAAGTATGGACCTACCTAATCCATTCAACCTTTACGTAAAAACACGGTAGGTAGGTAATTCGTAAATGTTTAGTACCTACGTATTTAAGTATCATTATCATAATGTGTGTGCCTACGTGCCAAGCATTTTTATCTGGTGTCACATTGTAAATAATGTGTGATTTCATATATTGTGTGATAATATTATATCTTATTACTATATGTAGTAGGTATAGATAGGTATGCGAACGGTTGTGTGGCCTCAACAGCTGTCGAGGATAGTTTTTTGTATAGTTTTATTAAATCATTCGTTCTAAAAAAAACTACGAAGAAGCCTCAAAACAGTTTGTGTATATCCATAATTGGTTTCATTCCGGTTATCATTATAACAAACTACCTTTTTTGATACGTGTCTGCACACGTATCAAAAAAAAGGGTAGCGTTAGAATTAATTTAGTCATTAGCATAGGTAGGTACTTTGAAGTTTCGTTATTCAGGTAACTGGTAATAACGATCTCTTATTAACTCCATTTATAAGGCATACATAATTTAATATTTAAACAAATATATACATTTAAAACATAATATAGGTAGGTAGGTACGTTATTTTTGTTTCCGAGTCAACTTTGTAGAGAACAGCAGGGCCTTGTACGTTGAAGTTAAATCTTTGTTGCATGTGCTCAATGATTAACATAGGCATTGACATTTTGCTAAGCTCTAGATATAACTCTACGTCAGTTGCTCCTTCCAAGGTGGTTTTTTTTTCTACGTATAGCAAACGTGTAGAGAATTTAAACAACCTACATTATGTACCATTTTCAGTGTATATGGCTTATTATTACAGGAAGCAAAAGCCAGCAGACTGATCAGTAACCTTAAATCATGAAGAGTTATAAAAGCAATCAAACTTTTCAGCTTGTATGAAAGTACCTGCCAACTATCATTATCTAGAGTTAGTAGGCTAATAGGTATTATGATTTATTTGATGCTATCTATTTGCTTAGGAACATGAACCAACAATCATATTGGATTCGGAATCAGTGATGTCATGCAATGACAGACCGAGTGATTTTAAAATAACTTGCCGAGTGTCTTTTCATGCTTATCATCAAATTATACGTACGTTATAGGTACGATTTATAGAATAACTAGCTTTTGCCCGCGGCTTCGCTTGCGTTAAATTCGGGGAAGCACAGTTCCCCTTACCTGATTTGTAGGTACCTGCTACCTCTAATTTTTCTATCTCTGTACCAAAATTGATCAAAATCGGTTAAGCCATTTAGGCGTGAAAACGTAACAAACAAACTCACTTTCGCTTTTATAATATTAGTAAGGATTAATAAACAACTTGGTTTTAAATGTAAATTTTAAAACTAAGTTTCCCAAGGCCAGCCAGTCTGATTATGTAGATATCTGGATTGTAGTGAGGCTTATTACAACCTCACTTACTTCCGGGTTCTTCGGTTCTCAACACCTAAGATGCAATGAACTTCCGTAATCGTCATATGACTTGAGTTTTCAATTACTACCTATTTATTTGTTATTTACATTCAATAGCGAAGAATATACCAATAATAATTATATGCGAGTTAACCGATGAGAGCACTTCAAAGAGGCCAAGTATTGTTCAACACACTTCATCTTCCGTAGGTAACTGTAAACCTACAACATTAAAAAAAAATCACGCGCGCCTCAAAGAGATGTCAGCAAAGCAGAGGGGCTTGCCAGAGCCTCCGCCTGCCGGGGTTGCGGGTTGTTCGAAACAGATACCGTGGCCCCGGAACGTAAAGGGCAATAGAAGGAACATGGGTGGGTTTTGGTCAGTAAAAGTCTGACACGCCCCCCCGCTCCACCCAAAGCGGGGGAAGTTATTTGATGATTACCCACCCCAAAAAAAAAGGCCAAGTTTGCCTTCCTATTTCTATTTATCTTAGACATTTTTAACCCTCTACCATTTCTAGAAATTAAATTCAATGACCACACAATGGATAGTTTCACAATCGCCTCATGTGTCCCAAGGTCCCAACGTTGGATTTAAGTTCTTGAAATTCGTGTATAGGTACCTACACGCGATTTAAATACTTGAAATTCGCGTATACACGCTATTTAAAGCGTATCGTTTGCCTGCACTCGATAATTTAATAAGATTGGTTTTTGACATGATATCTTATAAATATTTGTATGTATTTATATTTACGTATATATACTAGGCTCTGTGTTATGATTGCCGACTGCACTCGGCAATATGATTGCCCACTACCTAATAATTGTAATTGTATCGGTAATATGACTGCACTCGGCAATATGATTGCCGAGTGCAGAAAATATTGCGGCAATTGTTAGGATGTTGAAAGTCCTCTGAACTTTTGAAAAAACCACGTAGGTAGGTACCTGCGTGATTTATTATAAAAAATATTACGTTTCTATTTTAATCGGATTTTGTTAACAATTTCATGGAACCTTTTATTATTTTCGTATTTTTGGTCACACTTTATCATCACATCATCTATCTGCCAGTAAAATCCCAACAAAATCGGTCCCACCGTTTCGGAGCTTAGCCCGAACAAAACCATAGACAGGCAGAAAACGTTACAAAAAAAGCAGTAAGTTAATCTAGAAATCTAAATTGCAAACAGGTAGGTACCTACCTACTACAATTTTATTTATTTGTATCGATAACCTTGGCTATACCTACAATTATTAGGTAGTATATTAATATGTTACACATGAAACCAAATTGCAATCTAGAAGCTGATGCAGGGAATACAAAAATCACAATGTAGGTAACATTTCCAGTCGCTAGTAGGTAGGTATTGTGATTTGTGTTTTTGACCCCTATTCACATTGAAATTCTATTATGCAGACACTCGTTGATACGTACAAAATACTGTTTTCATGCCTTACAAGAATATGGTAACTTCGTTACTTTTTATTAGGGTTCCGCATCTAAAGGGTAATACGGGACCCTTTTACTAAGACTTCGCTGTCCGTCTGTCTGTCACCAGGCTGTATCACATGAACTGTGATAGTAAGACAGTTGAAATTTACACAAATAGATGTATTTCTGTTGCCGCTATAACAACAAATACTAAAAACAGAATAAAATCAATATTAAGTTCCCATAAAACAAACTTGATTCTTATCCGTTTTTTTTTATAGTCAATGGTACGGAACCCTTCGTGCGCGAGTCATTCATATACATTTATGTAGGGCCACCCCTATATTTATAATTTCCCATCACTTTTATGTAGGGATTCATAAAAGGTTCCAACTGTCCAAAATTCAACTGTAGTGCCAATATTATTTAAATAAAATGACTGAGGGACAGGACGAATGTTTAAAAGGGTTTTGTTTTTTCTATTTGGCAACGGAACCCAAAAATTGCATCAGCCAAGGCCAAGCCAAGGCTCATTGCCGAATTTAAATAAAAAACTTCATTTATCTCTGACCATTTTACAAGCAAAAGTAAAGTTTATTTAATAGGCAAACTAAAAAAAAAATCGTAAAACTAATATGTAGGTGTATTTGTTAAGTTTATTCAATATAAAACAGTATGACGAATGAAGTACCTACCTACTTACTGTAGTCGACGACGGACGAAGTCGTTCGAACATTATCCACTGATTTAATTGGTGTTGACCCTGACCGCTAGATCGCACAAATTTTAATAGTCTTGGAATTTTAATTATCTAAAAGTGATGGTTCTGTCAGGACAGACCTTAAACACTGCCCTACAATAAAATGATTATAGCTGTGTTCAAAAGTAATAACTGTAAAGTAGGTGCCAGCAGAAACAGAAAAATACTTAGGTATATAATTATAGTATGTATAGTACAGTGATTACAGCGATTTTCACACAGTTCACATGGTTGTTTCAATGTTGGGGGACAAACATAAGTCGAACTAAAAGTCTGGATACGTGCCTGTACCTACCTTTAAGTAATGTCGAAACTTGGTCGAAACTGTCAAAGGCCAATGACTACCTGTTGCCATGAGTTTTATTGGCGATCGTGCTCGGAAGCCTGAACTAGTACAACCTATTATTTATTCTGTGCCTGAACCCAATTATGCAATACATACCAAAATAAACCTCAGAAGTATTTACTCAATGCAATATTTACGACATCCACGGGGATTCTCTTACGCACCTAGTAGGTAGATACGTAAATGCTGGTTATCACGCTATCGGTACCTACCTAACGATCTAGAATCCAAATATCTTTTGTGGTACCAAAAACTAAGCATGTTTCTTTTTTAACCAAAACTTATGATATAGGTATGGGTAGGTAAGGGTATACCTACCTTTAACATTAGTTCGGGTTAAAAATGAGGTGGGCCTCATTTACTTTATTGTTGATTGAATTTAAATGAATATACCTACAGTATAATTTTGTTTTTATCTAAAAACATATCGTGTTTAGTATAATTGCCCATAAAATAACATGCGCAGGTAATTACGCAGGAACCTTGTATTGCCAACACAATTAATAAGGAACACTGCTATAAGTACTACGTCACTACCCTTGCCTAAAGGACCTATTATCCTGTTGAGAAAAAAAAACAACTGAGTCAATGTCTGTCTTTTCCAATGACGTTAGTAGAAGACCTGTGGCTACTAGACAGAGACGAGACGACACACATTCCAACAACTTCGCGCGCAGGGGTTTGTAGGTACCTACCTCTCTATAATTTTGAAACCTATTGCCTAAAATTAATACTGTTTAAAATATATTTATTTCTGTATTACATTTTAACGATCCAGAAGGCCTTTAAATGTACATTGGTTTAAAATTTTATGACAACGCTACAAAGCGTAGTCACGCTATAATTAAACGTAAGTACTAAAATTATTAACACATGCTAAAAGAAGACAATGGTATTGGAAGTAACAAGCAAGGGTAACAGCGTAATCGCCATCAAGAATTTAATTGCAGTTGTTGTAAAATTGTACATACCTACATCGTGCTCGTCGTGCTATTGTCATATATATATTAATTTTATTACTGAGGTACTAGGTATGTCATTAACTTAATTTACTGATAGGCAAGTAAGTACGAAACACAAACTTATACGAAATACACTTACTGGATTGAATATTTACTGAGCAGTATTTCATCTTTCTTGTTCTCCTTTTTTGAGTTATACAACCACCAAAGAGTGCCTCCCAGTAAGATAACGAGAACAATAATATCAAATGTGCTAAATAGTGATCCCCCAGCGACTGCAGCAGCAGCGGCACCGGCCGCCGCATCCTTTAGAACGTCCTGTGCGCTGTCTGACATTTTGTAGGTTATGTTTCTTTATTGTAGTAATAATCACTTTCTTGAATAAGGTACAAGGTCACCAGCAGACTTTATTTTTCGACAGGACTTTAAAATCGGCACATCCGGCGACAGCACGCCCCACGACACTATGTTACACTGCACTGACACTGAAGTGACGTGATTCTTCGTTTCTAGTTTGTAATGTGATAAAACTTTACGAGTGAACGAGACCGATCATAGTCGACACGGTCTGCCGACACGACAGCTACAACGAATATTGCCGAATAAAGCCGAAGGGGGTGTCGTACGTGAGATCTGGCGCTCCGCGCTAGTTACAAGCGACTTTAGCTGCTTGTGCAAGCAGTACAAGCCTGTATGTACCTGCTTCACTCTATGTGCCTACGTATTTCGCTCTACGGCAAGTCGAACGAAAGGATAAGCCCCTACCCAGTATGAATTGTGAAAATAATTAACACGCGCGGCGCGCGGTAGCCACCGCGGTTGTCTGTGGTGACGTGGACGCGAGTGCGGAGTGAAACGAGAAGGAAATGGCAGACCGACCGAGTTTGCCTCGGTTGCTTGCGTTGAGTCGTTGACTCGCACGGGTTGCATTGCGCTGCGCCATTTGCTTGCAATTCAAAATATTATAAATACTCTTATCTCAAAGTGCATTCCTATAATATTCACCCTAATACACGTATAACACTATACATGTCTAATTTATTAGTCCGTGACTTCGTGCGTTGTCCCGTTTTGTTAGATAATATTAGGTATAGGTACCTATTATGTCTTACACATCTCGGGGCAATGAGGAATGAAGTATCGGCATAGGTATCGGGGTTTTGAAAGGCGTGTCAGGGATGGCAACTAACTCACATAAATACCTACCCATTTCACATGAAATAAAACAGTTGTATGCATTATGCAAGTTATTGCAAGTGTACCCAAAGACCCCTTAATTAAAGACTATTGCAGAATATGGACACAAAAGACCCTGCATAAACAATTTTTTTTAAAAAATCTACTTATAAATAAATATTTCAAGATCTAAAAGAGTCAAATCGTTCCAGCCATTCTCGTTTAAACGAGACAAATGAACAGCAATGTGTATGTGTTTCGTTTACAACATTCAAATTACATACTTAATGGGTAGGTACCTACCTATATGATGTTCTCACAAATATCCGTATTAATTACCTTTTGATCTTGATATATTTGTGGAAGTTCAGGGTAGGTAAGGTATGTAGAGTAGTGTAAATAGGTTGGTATAAGTAGGTAGACAAGTGATAGATAAGAAAAAGTGCACTGCACGCGGCATAGCTGGTGGCCAACGCTAGAATTACCTACTGTCAAGATCTCTATTACACTTCTGGATTACTTCCTTCGTCTCAGCAAGTTTGCTCTTGCAAATTTCCACTCAAGCCAGCCAAAGGCAAGAAAGAGGTTGGAGCTCTGGTCCGCACCAGTGCTAACTCCATCAGCTCAATAAAGGCAAGCCACAGATGAGGAATCACAGGATATCTCCAAAGAGTTCGGGTCCGAGGAGTCGCTACTGCACAACAGCACGCCAGAAACTGCCTTGCGGATTGTATCTATTGTGGTTTGATTCCTCGCCCTGGATAGGTTTGGAAAAGTAAACTCTACTTACCAGAGTTCATTGGAGCGCATAAACCCGCTACCACTATAATGTAGGTATAGATAGTAAGGCGCGGGCGCCGCAACGAGGCAGTAGGCCGTGAAAAAATAGGTATTAAGGTGAAAGCGCTAGGGTAGCCCACGAAATTCATTTTGTTGCCTTTATTTTGCAATAGACTTGATTCGCTAGCAAAACAATAATTGTAATACCTAGTTAAAATCATCAATAATTTATTAATTAATTAAAAATAAAAGGGTTGCTTTTAGTTCACGTAATCCCATTTAATGACTTTTTATGAAACTTATTAAATAAACACGTTTTACCGTCGCGATTCATATTTTGTTCAACATTGAACGAAATCATCATGTAGAATGAAACACTGGTCTGCAAACTTTATTCCCGATTGCTACAGACAGGTGATTTGTCGTCATCTATTGACGCAGGTTTCTCAAGTGTCAGTCATGTTGCTCAGAATTTATGCGGAAAAGACGCTAAGATGCTATACAGTGTGAGTCTTTATAATGTGCACATATTGAAATGAGAGAATCTATGCTTAATTTTATCGTCGGAAAAATATAAAAAAAATCTAAATATTTTTTTACATTTAACATGGAATTTTTAAAAAAATTGTTTGCTACTGTGACCCCATCGTAAACAAAACGCCGTAACTTTTAAACTAAATGATCTATTTTATTGGTCTGAGGATCTATTACGACGAAACAAACTCCATAATGATTAGAAGTAATTAGGCGTCCTCATAAAATGAAAATTGTGGAAAAAACTACCTTCAATTGAAAATAAACATGATGTGTTTTTAGCAAAAATCAGTTTTTTTTTCATCAATTTTTACAATAATCATAAAATTTCTCAATAAGACGATTACCTACCTTTTTTATTACTTTAAATTAATCTTTATCGTATTCGCTACCCAATAGTAAAAATTGCATGTTTATAACTCATACATAACATTTTCTATCGAGTGTTAAAAGATGGCAGTAGTGCGTAGCCATGCGCTGGGCCTTTCTTTGACCGTTGATAAGAAATGTTGGGATTGAGTTAAAAACATGCAATTTTTACCATTATGTGGCTAATACGATGAAGAATAACTTAAAGTAATAAAAAAGGTAGGTAATCGGGTCGTCTTATTGAGAAATTTTACAATTATTGTAAAAATTGATGAAAAAAATACAGATTTTTGCTAAAAAAACATGTTTATTTTCAATTGAAGGTAGTTTTTTTCCACAATTTTCATTTTATGAGGACGCCTAATTACTTCTAATCATTATGGAGTTTGTTTCGTCGTGATAGATAATTTAGTTTAATAGTTACGGCGTTTTGTTTACGATGAGGTCACAGAAGCGAACAATTTTTTTAAAAATTCCATGAGAAATATAAAAAAAAAATGATTTTTTTTTTATATTTTTTCAGTCGACAAAATTAAGTATAGATTCCCTCATTTCAATATGTGCACATTTTAAGACTCACACAGTATATTAAAGCTAAACTGACATGGCACTGCGAAAAATTAAGTAATGCAGAATTATTATGTTAGTTTGTCCTTCCTTAAAAATGTTCTAAAATTAATAACTTACTTGTGTGATTGTTTAGAGGCACCAGGCAGGAAGTATTTCAAAATTCACGCGTTTTCCTTCACCTTAATATCTGAAAACTTCCGTAAAATATATGTACGTGATAGACCTTCAGTTAAAAAATGGCGGGTAATTTGTAATAATACTATTTTGATTTCCTATGAAATAATACTTACACAGTGAAAATATTCTTGTATGTACCTTTTATCTTACCCTGATTATATCGTTAACTTTTTTCCTAAAGTGCCACAGTTTTGGTTTGACTAGCAGCTCATGTATGTAAAATAATATAATTAACATGCGCATGTAGGTATGGATCTATACTTACCCAATTACTTACCTACTACCTATCGATGTTGTCAGACTCGTTTGGAGTTCCACTAGAATCATAACTCGTACTAATTTATAGAAACTTAGCATTTAATGAATGCATTATATTATCTGGATTCTTTATGTAGGTAGGTAAAAAGCCAGAATAGCATAAATAATAGTAATCAGTGCCGACAGTGGCTTTGATGTTTAGGGTTTTCATTAGGGTTCATCCCATAGTGTGTACACCTCTTAGGCCTAAAACAAACACAAGCGACGTAAGGCAGCAGGCGTGGAACAGGCGTGCGCCGTTTCAAAACGATTTCATACAAAATGTACCTAATAATGCAGGCGACGTTTTTGAATTATTCTGAAACGACGCGGCGCAGACACGCCGTTTTGTTGCCTGCGCGTGCGCCGCGTCGCTAGCAGTCGCTTCTCGTGAGTTTCTGAAGACGAAGACATCTTATCGCACCAAAGCCAGCAAATGCCGCATCTGACTGAACGTTTCTTGCCTGTTCCACGCCTCTTCTGATATAATTCAAATCGCGTCTGCGCCGTATTATCTGTCCCACGCCTGCGGTGCGCCTGCCCCGTGCCTTCGCCTTACGTCGCTTGTGTGTGTTTTAGGCCTTAGGGTAAATGACGTGACTGCTCAATTGGTATCATCGTTGAACGAGACCTGGATTCTATTGCCAGGGCTTCGGGCGAAGTGTTGCGCTTCTAAAGTCGTTAAAATGTGTCCTTTCTTATTTCTAGAGAGGATGATATTTAAAAAAATGGGTTTGTAGTCCGTATAAAAAAATGACCGGAAATTAGTTTGAACAAGATTTGATTTCACTTCTTCAACAAACTGCAGTCGTAACTTTGTTCTTCATTAAGATACTATGAAGAACAATTTATTAATGTAGTTCGCCGGATTTTTTGTGATTTAAATTGAAATTTAGAAGTTTGAACCGTGCTTCGTGCACGTAGGCATTAACGATATTTTGTTAGCCTTCGTGCTTTCGTCGGGAACGAGATGTTCCCCTGACGGGCCAGCCAAGTCCGGAAGATGTTTTCGTGGATGTTCGTACTTCTACTTCGATGGCTAGCTTGCCAAAATTCAAAGCAAATAGTAAGTAAGTAGGTATTTGGAATGTGTACAATGCGTTTCAAATAAAAATAGAATTGCCTGGAATTGTCAGTACCTCAACCTGTGTCCCTTGAAAAGATAATAAGACAAATATAACGAGGCATTAAAAATCACAACATTTATTTGGCTAAATTAAAATATATGTGCCGATGTCGCCATTTGGGCAAGTGTCAGATGTATTTGAAAACAATTGCATTTCTTGAATGAAAAATATTTTTTTAAAAATAACGCCACTATCTACGATAAAAATAAATCTTCAATTAACAAGTACTTCTCTATTTTAATATCCGTGTACAAAAATATTTTTAATAACATATAATACCTACTTAATTATGTAATTATATTAACGTTAACAAACGCTTGCACCGACAGCAATAGACTTAAATGTGTTTTAATTAAAATAGGTTTAATAAACGATTAAGTATAATATTTCGAGCTTCAATCAAAATTAAAATCACATAACTAGACTGATCCGTGAAATCTTCAATAGAAATCAGCTGTATGAATTTAATTTGTCTTAAATAATATATCTAGATTATATCTCAAGTCTCAAGCGCATACTTAAATAAAGTACCTACGTAAATAGTACCTACTTTCTGTAGGTCATAGTCAAATACATTTAAAAAAGTAGGTGTACAAAAATAAATGACCTATAAATGATATCGGAACAACAATTGTGTTATTATCACCTATACCAATTCAATACCGGTATAATACTGTAAATTTTGGGATGTTACCTAAATATATTGCACGGGCGCTTTTTTGTAGCCATCCGAACTTGGTCGGGTTAGGAAGGTTTTCGATGCTTATTTTTTTTTTTCGTGTGGGAAATTATCAAATAACTTCCCCCGCTCTGGGCGGAGCGGGAGGGCGTGTCAGACTTTAACTGACTAAAACCCACCCATGTTCCTTCCATTGCCCTTTACGTTCCGGGGCCGCGGTATCTCTTTCGAACAACCCGCAACCCCGGGGGTTTTCGATGCTTCGTCAGTATTATAATTGTTTTTCTTTAATTACTGAATTTAATGACATGAAATTTTGCATGTGAATAGTTGAAAGAATAAACTAATTATTGGTATACATTTTACCATGCAATTCCTTTAGTTAGAACGTCGTGATATTTGACTGCTTTGTAAACAGTGATCTATTCGTGGTAAATTGTCCTATAACTCTTTAATTACTAACGGAACATCATTAATACCTACTTGGCAATATGTTGCAGACACTTACAAGGTTTGCATAAACGTAAAATCTAGACCCCAAAGTGCATACTATAAGAACTAAGCAGCAAACCTAAAAAGTGTATTTTACGTTTATATTTTTATCTTTTAAGCCCTACGATTTTTTTTAAATCTGTTTTTTAAACAAATATAAACAAATTTAAAACAATGTATGTAAAAATCTACAGATCTTTATGTTAGCGCTTTATATGAAAACTAGCTAATGGCTAAACGTTCGCGTTGCGGAAACTTGAATTTCTCCGAAGTTTATGCATGCAGTAATTTTATTCATAAATACACAATTACACACAAATACACACTAACTTTTGGACACATCTCTTTTCTTCTAAAGTCTATGGATAAAAAAAAGTTCCGCCAGGACAACGTTCGCCCAGCGGAATCAGTTTTTGGTGAATTTCTCCACAATGGCTGCGTGCATTTTTTTTATCATATATACAATATTAAACGACGTCATACACTACCTAAATATCTGCATAATTAAAATCTTTAAATTCAACAACATTCCGCTGCGTGAACGCACACGCGATATACATATATGCATTGTAGTTTCATTATGTATCAGTTAACCAAATAACTTTTTAAAAGTAAGTAAGTACTTTTGTTTCGGTCCGAAAAAGTATCAACGTTTTTCGAGTCGCAGTATACGAATCTGCACTCACTTTATTATAGGCTTTGCCGTATTAATTTTTTCAAGAAAATGATACACCCGTGAATTACGCTTGCGAGCCGTGCGTTCAATGGCAAATGTATGAAAACAAGTTGAGAGTGGTTTTATTCTCATAAATCATAAAGTTATTTCGACGGTCCCTACGTACACATAAAGACAGTCATGTCGAAAATGGCATTTTTTTATTGTCTCATTGGCTTTAGATTACCTATGCGCACATGCTGACATACAATTTTTATTTAATTTATTTACCTTGTTTTAGAAATCGTATAAGAGAACAAGTCTTATAAAAACAACGAATAAGTGTCGTCGTAGAAACGGTCATCTCTCAGTTTTTCTAAGAAAACGTGAAAAAATATAATATTTATGTGTAAATGGTATCATAAAGCTCTCAAACCTGATAAAATATTGTGGAAAGAAAATATTTATTATTGCTCATAGAATTATTTCTAGGGCGTGTTGAACACAAATTACGCTCTCCTGTAAACATTGGTTTTTGACTTAACCTTATGTACGTAGGAACTATCGAATTTATGTAGGTTCAAAATAATGATTGAGATGCTTAGTAGAGGATAAGCTATATGTATTATCATACGATTTTGAAGTTATAAATGTACACTGGATTTAGCTCATACGTTCCCATTCAGACCCCATTTTTGGCTACTTTGTAATCGTGTTTGTATGAAAATGTTATGTCAGACTACACATTTTTTTTAAAGCTAACGAGGAGATGAATACATTATCTTTTATTTGATACCATGACAACCTCACAATTTTTTGATTCCAAGTGCATGATAATGGACCCCGAGTTATTTGTTGAAAATTGTTAAAGCGTCTTTAGCACGCCTGCGTATTTTGAAGTCAAATGACCGGCAATCCCTCATGAATTGTATCGGTCCTTCTGTCCAACAACCTGCATAATTTCATTTCGCCCGTGATGATATTCGTCGCCTGCATTTAGATAACAGCCTGTCTGTCTACTAACTGCGCTATACCGGCTGTATATGATGTGATTAAATTAAATTGATCGCTACGTCTAGTGGAGAATTACTTTGTCCTTGTTATTTGTGACCTCTATCTATGGACCAAGTCAAGTCATCCAAAGATCAAGTCTCTTCCCGTGTTGGGGTGGCCTATTTTTAACTGAACCACGCTCTGCTCGCATTCGTTACTATTATACATAGCAATCTAAACAAGTCACAAGGCAATTGCAATATAACAGGTGTGGTATGTCGTTTTTTACTAGCTGTAAGGTGAAGTTTAATTACTAGAATAAAAGTGATTTTTTCGTATCGGCTCATTACGACAACTTCTCAAAATGACTAGGTACTAGCCGCAAAATGTTCACTTCTTGGAATGTCAACTTATTGTATGCATTTCGGATAGATGCATACATTAATGTACCTCCTGTGTAAGCGTACACGTTTCAGCACCGTACGTCATGGTGAGCAGAAACCACTGATTATAGAGGCGGGTCTTCAGGCAGTGTGACTTAACATGGGCGTCGACAGCAGCGGCCCTCTTGACGCTCCTGTCGGGATACGAAATATTTTTTTTATGAAATTAAGGCGTGAATTGATGCCCTTGACAATAAAGAAAAACTCGACTGAAACCGAATAAAATTTCGGTTTCAGTCGAATTTCGACAAAAAAAGTGTTTCGGATTCGGCGGCAAAACTGCCGAAACTACGACTGAAACCGAAATAATTGCATTCGGGAACACGAAGTTCTTCTTCTGTTGACGTAAACAGAGTTTGAGGCTGAAAAACACCAACTACATATTATGAAAATATCATCCATTGCTCAGTTCTTCGAAAAATCTATCAAGGCATTCTAATATAGTTCTCTGCAAATCTTCTGGCAATGTTAGTCCCACGTCTTGGGACATTCTCCTCATTCCTCTTCTTTCAACAGAAATATCGAAGACACGTTTTTCAGTTGCGTAGGGAATAGCTCTTTCCACTATTTGGATACGTTGAATTTGAAAAAAAAACTTCGGGCTTTAATTTTTATGACACATTTTTCCAGCGACAGCCTAGAATCCTAAATGTTATATACCTTTGTGTCTGATTAACTTGTTCTAGGACTTCACATCAAAAAAAGAGGGAGCATAAAAAATCTGAAGTCACACAAAGCTGGTAAGAGTGTGGATGCTGCTTCTCTTGTATCGAAGTTCACTCTGCTGCTGCTGGGATCATACATGTCCTAGAGTGCTAAACTGCTGATACAAATTTTTCAAAATTGACACCCTTTCGATGCTTGGCATCCGGGGCGGACCGCTTCCACCGCCCGCCCTCCCCCTTTACGCCGCCACTGCTTTTGGATTACCTTTAAACAACCTATATCTCGACCTTCTTGACTAAGATAACGTTCCTGACTTCCTGCTCAACATTTTTTTTATTCTGTCATCATGATTCATAAAAATCTTAGATAGGCGGTTATGTAGGCACCCACTATCTGATACGTGAAAAGCGTACTTAATCACGCTTTTCGCTTTTAGCTTTGTGATGGTTAAAGATTAAAATGTAATTATCTGTTATTGTAATTAGAAAAGATAAGTCATTCCTATTTACTTACCTAAGAAATTCGTTTTTTATTGAATATTATTGGTGAACGCGAGAGGCTTTTGGTTCTGTCTAGAAAAGGAGTTGTTTGTTCGAAATTCAGATAGGAAGATGGATATTATCTACCTACCTGAGTAAACGACCAAGACAGCAATGATTTTGATTCTAGTACCTACTTACCTAGTAATTTATTTTATTTCCCATACTTATTTGAAAACCACTTTAGTAGGTATACCTAGCTAGCTAGACCTTGTTAACATAAATAAACAGGAGGATTATTACGTAGGTAATTAATACCGATTTTATGATATAGGTATTCTATAAAAAGATAGGTACTCTCAACTTGTATGTAGACTGAATAAAGAACACAGACAGTTTCCCTTTCGCAGCATGTAAAGTTCGAAGGAATAGGGACTAAAGTTAAATTTTAGATTATTGTATTTTATAAGAGTAGCTAATGCTATTTAGATTCCGCGATTGCGGGTTATTCGAAAGAGATACCGCGGCCCCGGGACCTATAGGGCAAAAGAAGGAACATGGCTGGGTTTTAGTCAGTAAAAGTTTGGTACTCCTCTTCATTCCACCACGCCGCGCCGCTCCGCCCAAAACGGGAGAAGTTATTTCCCATCCGCAAAAAAATATAATGCTATTTATATTTATTGCAGGCATGCGTCGCGGCCACAGCACGCCGCGGCAGCCTGACTGGCCGTCACCTTGAGGTTCTGACCTGTTATTGCGTCACATAATCATACATATTAAAATGGAGGGCGACGTGTTTTTTCCGCAACATCATGTATTTTAAGTCCAAACATTTTGAAGATTTAAAATCGCCTATTTTATAATTGAAGATTTGCTTCGTCAAAACCTTTATAAAGTAAGATAATAAGAGTTATTCCGACAATTAGGTACCGGGACTATTTGCCTAAAGCTATTTTTAATACTTATCTACCGACCTTAACCGATAAAATACAAATTATACCTACTAAAATAGGTACCTAAATGAATGCTACAAGCTTTTTTTGCGAATGGCTTTCTGGTAGGTTTAGTCAGTCGATTTATTATTCGTTTTTACTGAACACAGTCGGGTTTATTCGAATAGGTACTTATTCTAAGTGGGTATAACTCGAGAAGGGCTGGACCGATTATCATGGTTTTTGATTTGTCTTTGCCCCGAATAGCAGTATAAAACTAATAAAAAAACGTGGTGAGTTAGATACAACCTTTGATGACGTTCGGTTTGTTAATTCGGTAGGTGGGTAGTGTAGGGTAAGTAAGTACCAATCTACCTTACCTAGCCTCCTTCCTTATCCACCTGTATAGGATAGGTTAGGATTACGGTACAGTAGTAAAAGGTGCATTGCAACTTGCAACGACGAATACTAAGAAGAAGAACACTGCCAGTTAATAAATTCAACTAAGTAAATGTGTCCCACACTCGCCTAAGGTCGCTCACACTGAGAAATATTTTTTTGGTTCCATCTCATATATAACATACAACAACTTGTAAGTTTTGTCACCCCCGAAGCATTTGCTCTTAGTTTTCTGTCTGGTAGTTAGGTACCGGTAGCAACTAGCTACGTTCTTAAATTGTATCTATGTTTACAATAGCTATCTCTGTCTTGTGATGTAAACATGAATAATACTTAAACAGCATGACGATGAATATATACCATAATTATGTACTTACTTATAAATTTTGTTAAGTCATTATTACGAGGACATTCGTGTTTTGTAATGATTATTTCCGAACAAAGGTCCAGTTCTGCCGTTCGTGATTGATGTCAGTTTGGAAAACAAGTTATCGCACAAGGTGGAATAGGGTAGATGACACCACCAATCAATTGACATACTTTTTATGAGCTGTCAAAACGCGATTCCCCCATAGATTTTGTATGGGACTCGCAAACGATGACGTCACTATTTTGTCAAGTCAATGACGCAACTATTTATTGATTTAAAAGCAACTAAAAAACGAATTTTAAAGTTATTTTGAAATGAATGGAGTTCTCAGGTCTAGAATAACGTGTTCTTTCAGAAAAATTGTGCCTTTAAATTATTGGTTAATGGTGTCATCTACCCTATTATTATATTATATATTATTATTATTATTATACCCATATGTTAAAAAAAAAAACAGCATATTGAAGCAATAATTGTGACATAATTATGGATGCTAGCAATTATGACAGAAAATTCGTAAGTTTCAACTGTAAATCGATAAAACGGTCGGTTGATGCAGTTAAACTTATATGCCAGTCAGCGGACTTAGTTGCCCTCCAAGAAACATGGCTGCTACCTCAAGATATACCGTATCTTGGTATTTTTACTGATCGGTGGGAGTCCCTTATGCTGCAAATATTGTTGAGGCTTCATGTTTTGATTTAATTTGATTGTCTATTTTAACATAGTTTTAAGTGCATTGTTACTAATAATTTATGGTCCTGGACTGAAATAAATGTTTAATAATAATAATTGTGACCGATAAATGGGAACAATCTTGGTGGGTAGGTACGGATTTTCATCAGTCTCTTCGTCGTCACACGGTACCTACAACTTTATCTTCGCATACCTTCGTTCACTTTATCGTGAATTCGGGCAACAACAACAATAATATAACCCCGGGACGGAATCTTATAGACTTTTGCTAGAATCATTAGCCTAATGAGCTCTTCCATTCCCCCAAATCTCATCTCCTTTAGCGTTGCTGTTGAGTGTAAAACTGTGTTCCTAGTAAAATAGTGTCGAAAATATTCATTTAAATCTTACAGATTTTGAGATGCTCAGCTTATATGTAGATTTTAGTTTCTTCACAAAAACATTTCCTACTGGGGTAACGTTACTCCAGCTAGACTTTTTTTAAAATAAAAACTACCTACATAATTGACGGCTAGAGGAGGTAAATGTTGCAGCTTATTTTGTAGTGTGTAGGTAGGTACGTATTTGATGTGTGCTTTTCGTGTGATCGTATCTACAAAAAATCATCAAATAACTTTACATAGGTACTTACATGTGTAGAGTTATTTGATGATTTCCCATTCGCAAAGAGTTACGTGTACGCGGTACCTACCAACATTTAAAGTTTCATAATGCTCTCGTTGACTTACCTCTTGATTCCTAGGCAACACAGTAGGTATATGAACACCTTGAGCTGGAGTAAGAGGCATTGTTCTTTGACTCGGGAGGAAGCGAGAATTAATTAAACAAATACAATATAATTGAAACCTTCCTACTTTTTTTGAAGTCGGTTAAAAACCGGCCTTGTCAGGTTCGCGCACCGAGAGTTCCGTACAAACTTGCGTCATAAACGGCCATATCTTTTGACTGCATAGAATAAGAGAAATTATTTTACACAGCTATAAGGGAACACTGACTTAGGCGCGTTCTCGGTCTTATCAGACAGACAGTGACAAAAAACGTTACCGTTTTATCTTTTGAGTTTACTGAAACTCAAAAACAAAAGAAACTTCATTATAAATATTAGAATCTTTTGAATATCGCATAATTTCTAAACAGAAACGAGGTTATGCGTCACTAAAGTTAAATAAGTCAATAAAACAGAAGTTTTGACACTAGCTACCTAATTTATATTTTGGAATGCTTCCGAAAATCGGCAAAAAAATCTCACTCAGTTAATATCTGAGTCAGATGTTTTGTAGATTTTATCAATCCTTACTTACTTACTAATATTATAAAAGCGAAAGTGAGTTTGTTTGTTTGTTACGTCTTCACGCCTTAATGGCTAAACCGATTTTGATGAATTTTCGTACAGAGATAGTTGGGACCCTGGAGACGGGTCTACTTACTACTCTGACTACGGGTAACTTTAAACAAAAGTGAGAAATGAGGGAGAAAGAGGGAAGAAAACGAAAACTTAGCATTGCTATTACAATAAATAAGGCGCAAGGGCAAAAACTACAGGTAGCAGGTCCCTACAAATCAGGGAAGGGGAACTGTGTTACCCCAAACTTAACGCGAGCGAAACCACGAGCAAAACCTAGTCTTCGTACTTAATAAAATTCGCACAATTTAAAAAAAAAACAAACTCCGGAATTTTCTTCAATTGTTCGGAATTTTCTCCGGAAAACTTACGTATTTCTAGATTGGTACCTAACCCAATGTGTGAGCCACATTTTCGACACTGACCTTAATAGGGTATTTTACTCTATGAAAGAAATTCTAAAAATATACAATTCAGATAGCTTAGGCAATAAGCAGTCGGAAAATTTTAAAATTGATTTCAAAGTATTCACTTTTTTTAGTCTGTTGTTTTACTAAGCGAAACAGTGTCCGCCATGATTATTACGTCATACGGTCATGTAAACTAAAAGTGACAACTGTCAACTGAGCAACGTCTGTTATTTTGTATTAAAATTATAATTATTTTTAACTAACAAAATATTGTCTTGTGTTTTACAGCTACTAACACAATCTACCACAAAGTGCAAAGTTCGACGGCTCATCTCTATAAGCGGCCGTCACTACATGACGCTGGCAGAATAGTCGACATCGGCTCAGTTGCCAAAGGGGAAAAAAAATAAAAAAATAATTATTTTTGTATTACATTCAGGAACAACACACCAATGGTAAGGGTAATAACTCATTTTTAAATTATAGTGAAATATACAACTAAACAGAAAGACTAATAACAGCGTAAGTATTTGTTATTTACATGACCAACTGACGTCATGACCACAGAGTAACATGGCGTCAAGCCTTTTTGTGATTTTATGCGCGAAAAGGCGTGACGAAAGATTTTAAAATCCTCTTCCATAATGTGGGTACACTTTTACTATTTACAAAACAGCCTTTATTTCGGTAATAAACTTAAGTTTAACAAAGTTTGAAGCCATTTTTTTCATAACTTTTCAATAGTGCCCGAAAACAGCTCGCATGTGTCATGGCGTCGGCATGACGTCACAGTTAAATAGAAATGAAATTGTTTCTATAACAACGTCCCATAAATCACATAACCGTGACGTCATACGCTGTGATCGGTGTTTCAGTCAAAATGGCCGATTGCAGTATTTTAATGTTTTATTTTATTGAAAATCTTAATAATCTGTTATTTTTAAATAAAACTAAACCTGTGTTTACTTTTTTTTTAATATGACTTCTCCCCTGTCATCACTGAATCAGCGATTTTTTATACTGTCGTCATGCCTATTGTAAAATTGAAATGCAGTTTTATGGCACTTATCGATTCAATATTTTTTTTGGTGGTTTACTAGGACCCTAGGATCAAAATGAGATACTTTTTAAAATGGGTGTAATACCGTATTACGGACCATGAGCACAAAAATTAAACCATTAAATATATAGGCTGGCTACCCAATCACTATCGTGAATTTGTTCAACCTACTTAGGTCCTCCGCCCATTCATTTCTGAATCGTCGGACTTTGTACATTGACCCTGGATTAACAGACGATAGTTTTTTATCTGCATAAGTTGGTAGGTAATCACCAACTTTTGTTGTGACCTTGTACCTACCAATGATACGCTCGCGATCGGCACTGATAGCCATCATATAGAACCAGCATCACTAATTCATCAAATCAACATTGTCTCCAAAACAATGTTTTGTCAATGACATCAAGGCGCACTATTGTTTGAAATCACAAACAAATCACGTTAGTGATTTTACATAACGGTAGAGTATTAATTAGATAAGCGCTATATTTACACAATTTATTAAATTGTCATTATGATTGGGTGATTATTACTTTGACGTTAAATCAGCTCAAACTCTCTCTAAGTGTTACCTACCTAATTTAAATGTAGTTTTGTATTACCTACGAAATATAAATACAATGTTCCTATCGCCAACACTTGGAATTACTATTGTAGCTAACCTGTATGTATAGTGCTGGAGAACCAACATCTAAGTGTTCTGACAAGAAACAGGTACATGTTTATTCATGGATGTTGCGTAAAAAGGACCACACCTACTACATCTTACACACAGTCACCATAATTTGAGCTAGCCATAATATTAGCTTGACCTTGCAATGCCAGTTTTCGCAAGACAAGACAACAACTCAACCACTTACGAGCATTAGGTACAGTTGTCCGCACCTCAATGACATTATTGCCTGTGGCGATGGATGGCGTGCCGCCTACCGCACGTTGATAGATTTTGTATCTGCTCATTTCAACTGTCACGTGAAATGACAGTATGCAATTTTGTATGGCAACATACGAGTAAACAAAAATATGCTATGGTTTTATCCCTATGACAAGGTATCATAGAACTATAGAAGGTTATTTCTATTTTGTGCCATGTCTGAAACATCGGAGAACCACAGTGACCTATTAGTCACAATTATAGTTCTCCAATGTTTGTGCAAATGAACCGGGTCAGAGATTCATCGTTCTGTGAATGTGGGTTGTTTATAGGGGTTAATAGTCCATCCTATGATTTATTCGTATAGTCATCTCCCTAAATTAAATATCTCTGTCCCAACAAACTTTCCTACTCACACTCTTCTCCAAAGCTTCCTTTCCTAACTTTCGAGGCTTTGATGATTTTTATCCGTGTCAATGATATCATATTGTAAATTGGTTATAATATGTGTGTCGAGTTCGTAATTATGATTATTTCTGTACTTGTTTTTCTTGTCTCTTCAGTTGTTCTACTACACTCTAATAGTCCGGTCAAATTACACCAAAGAATAGTAGTGAAGATGAAGGTGCAAAAATTCGCACCCAGCTCAAAGTTAATAAGATTTTTCAAAACATAACAGAAAATCCAAAAAGTCCTCATCGACTGGAAAAAAAACTACTCAGGGTCAAAGGTCACAAAAATGCGATTTTCAGAAAAACAGTATATTTTATCATAAAATTAGTTCAGTCAAAAACTAGAATCTAAAACAGACAAATGTCTAATCTGAGATAATAACGATTCAAAAAGTTGGAAGAGTTATTTATAATCGTCATAATTATGTATTAAGAATACCAAGTAGGTACACTTAGACATCACTGAAGCTGTAATACAAGTATTTGATTCAAGTGAGGAAACTTTGTCATTGCGGCCGAAGCGGATTAAACGCCCGAGCCGCTAAGCGAGGGGTGGAGTGGATCAGTGATCAGTGGTGGTGGGAGGGGATCAGCAGTGACAAATTCTCCCGTGAATCAAACGACGTCGTAGGATACACTTACGGAGAAATTAAATAACAACAAAAAGTACCTACCTACTTTTGTCACTAATCAAATTAATAGGATGCTATGATTTTTTTTAATTCCGCGCTTTTTCTTCTCTGACTGAAGGAGAACCAAAGGTATGACACCGCTAAACAGCCTAATATTATAAATAGAAATTATTTTATCCAAACTATCCTTACTAATCCTTACTAATATTATAAAAGCGAAAGTGAGTTTGTTTGTTTGTTTGTTTGTTTGTTTGTTTGTTACCTCTTCACGCTTTAATGGCTTAACCGATCTTGATGAATTTTGGTACAGAGATAGTTGGGAACCAGGAGACGGACATAGGCTAATATTTTTTAAAAAAAAGTGGGATGTAGGGAGAAAGAGGGAAGAAAAGGGAAAACTTAGCGTTGCTATTACAAATCAATAAGGCGCTAGGGGAACTGTGTTACCCCGAATTTAACGCGAGCGAAGCCGCGGGCAAAAGCTAGTAATATTATAAATGCGAAAGTAACTCTGTCTGTCTGTCTGTCTTTTCTTCACGCCTAAACTACTGAACCGATTTGTGTGAAATTTAGTACAGACATAGTTTGGAACTTGAGAAAGAACATAGGATAGTTTTTATTACAAACATTATAAATAAAATTTATTCCGGACATACAGCGCCATCTATTGGTCAAAAGTCGGCATCAATTCAGGAGGCTTACCATCAACTGTTATTGCGATTCAATTGATGGCCTAAAATAAACTGTTTTGCTATTTCATACCACAATATCCTTAATATGATCCAGTTTAGGCAACGCCAAATCAAGTCGACAATTGCTTCGAAACTGTTTTCGTTCATTCATTTTTCATACCATGACGTGACCTATCAACCTGAAAAGGATAGCTTATGTGTCAAAGTAACTAATTCAAAAAAAGTTGCTATTTATTGGCGTGAAATGAGTCGTTTTGTTAATAACTTTATAAAAATTGTGATAATATACGTAATTCAAGGTATTTCAGCCATTATTCCGTCCCAACATTAAATCAATTAATATACTGATTTTTATTACGGATTCTTGTCATAAAAAATAATTATGTAAGATCAACGTTTTGTTCAACTACGTATAACAGAACGTCATTTGTCATCGACATGTTACTTAGTCTGTGGAGGTGCGTTCCTAACTCGTCTTAATCTATTTATTTTAACAACAACACTAAGCAAACCTTTTATATTTCTTAATTAAATAATTATATAAACTACTATTATTTAATGAATACTAAATATGGCGTAATGGTATATAATTTGAAGCTAGAAAACGTAATTTGAAAATTGTTTTTGTTGTAATATTTATACAGATTGAGCTTCGAAACGCAACGCATATGGTGTGAGTAAAAGAGACAGACTTATGCAACGTCTGTATAGCGTCATCTCTTTCTCACACCGCGGACCACAGACAAATTTCGATCTTTCATTCAGTCTGTGAAGATTCAAACTCCTGTCAGCTAAAGGCACTTCATGGTACGAATCTGCGCGATTTAGTTTAGGTACTTATACTGGATTACATCGGAAGTGAATGGTTAACTAAAAGTTGATGGTAGGCCTACAGTACTATAAATGTCGAGCTGTTCATATGCTCCGTAGATAGATGGCGTTGATCGCGCAAGGTGTCATTACGTGTTCGGTTCATGTTATTGTTTTGATTCATCAGAAAAATGTAAATAAATAGTAAAAAGGTATGAAAAATATAATATAATACAACTTTTAGTACAAAGAAAATGCTCTAACGGAGTATAGATAATTCTATTAGTAGGTACATACTATTGTCAAGTTAGCTGCTACGCTGCTTAGTGGAGGACGAACGGCCCACTCAGTTCTGAAATTGCCACTAAATTTCGCTCATGAGGAAATGCCAGTTTGTAACATAAGTAAAAGTAGTGAGCGTGGAAGAATGTTACAACAATGTAAACTGCTGGTTTGGGATGAATGTACGATGTCCCATGAAAGAGCAATCGAAGCACTTCATCGCACGATGAAAGACATTAAAAACAATCAAGGTAGGTATAATGAGAGGAATGGTGGTTCTATTGGCCGGTGACTTCCGGCAGACCCTGCCGGTTATAGCAAGGGGCACACCGGCAGATGAAAGCATATGTGATGTGAAAAGGTTTCCTTCACTGTCGACGAATATGCGAGTATTACTCCATAATGATTGTCAAGTCGGGCAGTATGCTGCTGCTCTTCTGAAGATCGGCGAGGATCGTATGCCTACCGACTCCGAGAGTATGATCACGCTGAGCAGCGAATTATGCCGAATTGTGGATAGCACATACAATTTAAAAAATAGTGTCTATCCGGATTTACGCGCCAATATCGAAAATCGGGAATGGTTATGCGAAAGGGCGATATTGGCGCCAACAAATGAAATAGTAGGCCGGATAAATGACCAAATTATGTCTGACGTAGAGGGAGATGTCATCGAGTATCTATCAGTAGATAACGTCGTGGATACCGAGCAAGTGACATCTTACCCAACAGAGTTTCTCAACTCCTTAGAGTTATCAGGAGTGCCTTCTCACAAGTTGAGGCTGAAAGATGGTGTTCCTGTAATGCTTATGAGAAACCTAGATCCACCAAGGCTATGTAACGGCACACGGTTACAAATAAGCTATTTAGGACGGAATGTCATTAAAGCCGTTATTATGACTGGAATGGCAAAAGGCGAAACTGTAATTATTCCCCGCATTCCCATGATTCCAACTGATTTGACATTCCAATTCAAAAGAGTTCAGTTTCCGCTGAAAACTGCGTTTGAAATGACCATAAATAAAGCCCAAGGGCAAACGCTAAAAGTTGCGGGGGTACATCTTGAAAAAGACTGTTTCTCCCATAGACAACTCTACGTTGCGTGCTCAAGAGTGCCGAAACCACAAAACCTTTATATTTTTGCAAAAACGTGGTACCTATATAGAAAAGTCTTGGTGTAAGAAACTTTCATAATCTCTAAAGCCTAAAATAATAGAAAATTTGTCAAGGGAGAAACAGTCTTTTTTTCCTTTTGAACTGAAATGGCAAATCAGTAGGTAGAATGATGGGAAAATAAGGGAAAAATAACATTTTCGCCTTTTTCGATCGGCAATAACGGCTTTTTAATGCCCTAAGTGAGTATACATCTCTTAAATTCAAACGCACAGCTCATTATGTTGATTTTTGAAGAGTTCCCTAGAATATCTTTCACATTTCATTTTTGAAGAGCTCCGCGGGATCACTATTCCACGCGAACTAAGTGGTGGGCAAAAGCTAGTTAGTAATTTAAATATAAATATCTTGGGACAACTCACACACGGCTATCTGATCCCAAGCTAAGCAGAGCTTGTGTTATGGTAACCAGACAACTGATATACATACTTATATAATTTATAAATCAAATTCTTAAATGTTAATCTGTTGTTGTAATCTAAGTATTTTATAAATGGCCATGTATACTTGTGATATTCTGTCGATAAACACAAATATTGTTTTTATTAAATCCCATCCTTTGCTCTAAAAAATAAAAGTCACTGCCGGCTAATAGGGATTTGATGTTTTGAACACTTTGTTTATTGATATGCGTGGTGAAATCAGAAAAAAATTAAACCCTCATTGCAATAAATGAGAAAAAAGCACGTGTGTGGAAATACATTGCATCAACATGCAATGTATCTATTCCACAATAAGCTCAATTTTATTATTTGTATAAAAATTTTAATCAATTGTTTTATTTTTTCCTAACGCTTGTGTACGCAACTGTACCATATTAATAAATACTATATTTTGGAACTTACTGACGAAATAGTGAACCGTCTAAACAGTAAACAAAAAGCTCTTGGCATTTTCCTAGACCTATCCAAGGCCTTCGATACTGTTTCTGTCCCCAGGTTGCTTTCTAAGCTGGAGGGAGTTGGAGTTAGAGGTGTTGCCCACGATATCTTCCGCAGTTACCTAGAAGATCGGCAACAGGTAGTTAAAATTGAAAATCTCACCAGTAGAGAGAGTAAACTCACTTTTGGTGTGCCACAGGGTAGCGTACTCGGGCCAACCCTCTTCCTCATTTACGTAAATGAACTCTGCCTACTGTCCCCACTAAACTGTAAAATTGTTGCCTACGCCGACGACCCAGCCCTTATTATTCACGGAAGTGACTGGAACGAAACCTTTAATAAGGCTGAGATCGTTCTAAAAACTGTCATGGACTGGTTGAAGACTAATCTTCTGACCCTCAACATCAGCAAGTCAAAGTGTGTTCCTTTCACACCAGGCATCCTAAGCCAGCCTCCAAAATCTTTCGTACTCAAAGCGCACACCTGCACACCCTACAACTCCCACACATGCAACTGTACATCCATAGATCGCACTGATCATATTAAATATCTCGGAGTGATCATAGATAATTACCTGAAATGGAAAAAGCAGATCAATTCCCTGGTAACACGTGTGCGAAGATTGATATTCGTCTTTAAAAAGCTTAGGGGAGTTGCTGACTTTAAATGTCTCATAACAGTTTATCTTGCCCTCGCCCAATCTGTTCTTGGATATTGCGTGACTTCGTGGGGAGGAGCCCACAAAACTTTCATGCTCCGGCTGGAAAGGGCACAACGAGCTGTACTAAAGGTCCTCGCTAAAAAACCCTTCCGCTATCCAACCTCTGATCTCTACAACGACACTAAAGTGCTTACGGTGAGACAGTTATTTATTTTGCAGACTGTACTCAAAAAACACAACCTGTTACCCTACGACCGAAATATTGGTACCACGAAACGCCGCGCTGATAGAGTCTGTAAAATTTTGACCTGTAAAGCAACAGCGGCTAGAAGACACTTCTCATTCATCAGCTCTAAAATTTACAACAAATTAAATAGGCTTGTGAACATTTATAGCTCAACGCGAAGAGAGTTAAGAAAGAAGTTGCCCGAGTGGTTGAAAACTCTCTCATATGACGAAACTGAGAAAATCGTGGAATCGTAATTCATGTCAAGTATATACACCCCACACAACCCAACTCACACACATACACACACAACACACACTCACACACCGATATGCACACACGTTCCCACACCGACATATAAACACACTCCCACATCCCAGCACCCACACATACCTACACTCACAATCTAACATCCCTCAAAATACACAACTGCATGTCTGGAACAATTGTTCTCCTTATGTTAAAGGGCGTTGATAGTTGCGACACAGTTTTTACTTTTGCAGCTATCATCGTTTTTCATCTTAGTATCTATGTGTTTTTGTGTTCCATAATAAACCTTTTTTATTTTTTTTATTATATTGGAAGGTTAAGAACGTTTCTAAGATATATGGCACGGCCGCTTTTTTGTAGCCATCCGAACTTGGTCGGGTTATGTAGGTTTTCGATGCTTCGTCAGTATTATAATTGTTTTTCTTTAATTACCTACTGAATTTAATGACATGAAATTTTGCATGTGAATAGTTGAATGAATAAACTAATTATTGGTATACATTTTACCATGCAATTCCTTTAGAACGTCGTGATATTTGACTGCTTTGTAAACAGTAATCTATCCATGGTAAATTGTTCTGTAACTCTTTAATTACTAACGGAACATCATTGATTCTTGGCATCATGTTGCAGACACTTACAAGGTTTGTATAAACGTGAAGATCTAGACCCCAAAGTGCATACTTTAAGAACTAAGACCTAATCAGCGTATTTTACGTTTATATTATTATCTTTTATGCCTTACGTTTTTTTCTAAATCTGTTTTTTAAATATAAACAAATTCAAAACAATGTATGTAAAAATCCACAGCTCTTTATGTAAGCGCTTTATATGAAAACTAGCTAATGGCCAAACGTTCGCGTAGCGGAAACTTGAATTTCTCCGAAGTTTATGCATGCAGTAATTTTATTCATACATACACAATTACACACTAATTTTTGGACACATCTCTTTTCTTGTAAAGTCTATGGATTAAAAAAAGTTCCGCCAGGACATAGTTCGCCCAGCGGAATCAGTTTTTGGTAAATTTCTCCACAATGGCGTACACAATTTTTTTTTACCATACACTATTATACGAACTAAATGTCTGCATAATTAAAATCTTTAAATTCAACAAGATTTCGCTGTGCGAACGTGTACGTTACTCCAACAAGAAAGTATCTCCTAGAGTTATATGAGTAGAACGTATAGTTTGTGCCTTATCTGCTGTAAATGTGCCCCCACATAAAAAATGTGTGCCCCTGTTGTTTTGAAAAAAAAAACGGAAAAACGATTCTTGCTGGGGTAACGTTTTTCTAGCAGGAAAATTTTAAACGAGTGATCGGAGAAAAATTGTGCATGGCCAGAGAGCTTATATGTGTGCCAAAATATGCCCCAAAAATAAAATCTGTGCCCCTTCAGGTTTTCGAGTTATTGCGTTTCCTGCTGGAGTAACGTTTTGATGAATCGTATATCTCTAAAACCATTGCATGTGCCCCTGTAGAATAAACATATACGAGTAGCTCTTAATATGTGCCCCTTTGTGCCTCAATTAGATTTAAGGAATAATTTATAGTTTTCAAGTTATCGCGGTTTTATCAAAACCCGAAAAAACATCGCAGCGCCTAAATGAGGCAAGGCATAGGCATTCACTGAAAACTGTATTCGGTCCTTCTTGGCGCTAATAATAACCATAGTAGAAAGTTTCAAAACTGTTCATGCATGCGTTTTTGAATAATCTTGCTAAAAGTCAAAACGATGGTGTCACAACTTTGACGGCAAAATACAAGGAACTGGCTCAATCTCAGATGTGTAGGTGTAAACCAAAATCAAGTGCCTTTAGTCAAAAATATATGGTGAAAATATTGAGCTTGGAATGTTTCGCATTAAGTAACAAAAAACCAAATTAAGTAAACAACGGCTGGTTATCCGACCAAATTAAAGTGACTACTAAAAAGCGACGGATTCATACATATATCGATGACCTTCTTTACTTAACTCACTAACCGGTTCACACGTGTTGTGCCTGTGTACACTGAAGTAGAAAAGTAATAAATAATAAAATAAAGTTGTTATTGGATTATGTTCTACTAGCTGTTTCTATGACCTTACACATGATTAAGTACATTATAAATAGTAGCCTAAGTGCTATTCCAAGGTAAGCTATCTTCTCCATTTTAAATTTCATTAAAATATATCCAGTAATTTATGTGTGAACGAAAGACATACATCCAGATATTTGCCATTTGTCAGGTCTTTGACCCAAAATTTGATTGGTCCCAATGTTTAAAAAATATAGGTATAGTTCATGAAATGTAAGATGAATACCTACTACTAAAAAGAGGTAGCTCTTTTTGGTATATAAATAAAAAGCTCGTATTTGTCTTTATATAGGTATATATACAGAGTGTTAGGTTAAACGAGGGACTTATTGAGGGAGGGTATCCAGTATTCGATTCTCGTCCCAAATATGTAAAAAACCTATAACCTTAATTTCTGACGTAATTGTCCAATAAAATACATTATTCAGGAACACTGAGCGCGAGAGAAGTAAACTTGTAAACAGTGAAGTAAATCACGCGGCAAAATACCTACGCGCCGATTCTACCGAAAAGGCGTCCTAAGCCAGGTTTAAAGTATGAAGGGAAAATGGATTATACCTAAAGGTCATTGACATGCACACATGTTCTGCGATATTATTAAATCGCTAGCGCATATACACGTTGCGAGACTTATGCGAAATTTTTGGTATGGTTCTGTCTTTTATTTATTAGTGTTTTTTTTTGTTCATATTTTTATTAGTATCATGTAAGTATGCACTATTGTGGGTTTGAATACGTCCCTCGTTTAAACTAACATACTGTATTTATTGATAAGCCGTAGGTTAGGTAAATTAACAGTGAGTTTTTCATCATTATGGGGGAATGCCCCAACCACACCGCGAAATTCAAAATCTCTTGCGTTTTTTGCAATTTGCAGGCCAGTGCTAGCGAGGTTGTATGTTGATTAAAATATTATTCGCGGCTGTAAGTTTTGATGATTATAATTGTGTAACTACATACGTAGTTACAGAATTATAATCATCAAAATCACCAATACAACCCTCCAAGTTCATAAAGGCGTAGGAACAAAAAAAAACAGAAAGTCATTCCTACAGCTTTATGAACATAGAGCGTTGTATTGACCATATAAATTTTGGTACCTACAGTTTTGAGAGTTGTAATTCGTGTATACCTATAGTCAACCGCACAATGATCTGTGTCGCTACGTCTATCCATTTTGTATGTCGTATTACGTGCCTATGAGGGATTTATAATTATTAACCAACGATTATATTAAAGCTGATGTAGTGTCACATAATTTTGATTTGATGGCGTTTTAGATAATTATATAAGTGTCATTCCACAGTCAGGTGATAATGTTGTTACTTATATGGGATAAATATGTTTATTTTGACGAGCCTGTTGGTCTAGTGGTTAGTGGCCCTGACTGCTAAGCCGGAGGTCGTGGGTTCGATTCCCACCCAGGACAAACTTTGTGTAATGAGCATGATTGTTTGTTCTGTGTCTGGGTGTGATTTATCTATAATATGTATGTATTTATAAATTATATAAGTATGTATATCAGTTGTCTGGTTACCATAACACAAGCTCTGCTTAGCTTGGGATCAGATAGCCGTGTGTGAGTTGTCCCAAGATATTTATTTATTTATTTTATTTATAGCCAAATACCATCAGATAATTTGTACACATTCGATGTTTACAGTTATATCTTTATGCGGTTTACTATACTGACACATTTTTTTTGAATTTATGTATAAGCAAATTACTCGTAAGAGAATTATTTATCTGTGATTTCAAATTTATCATTTTTTTTACACAATACTAAACTTATACTTAATACTGATCTGTGATTTTTTGTGATGCGAATTTACTAATTATAAGTTAGACTTAGATGAAGAACTGATCTGTGATTTAAATAATAATGATAACCACACAACGTGCAAATTATTTCTAATATTTATACGTAGGAAATTTGATCTGTGATGTGATGCAATAATAACTTTAAGAATTAAAATTAAGGGAAGTAAATAATAATTTCCACATAAACAAGCTGTTTCATTAAAATGATAACAATATTTCATTAAAATATGCATCTTGCATTTAATATATTTTTTAATTAGCCCCCAAAACTTTTGAACGCAACTGTACGGACAACAGCTTAGGTATAATACGTCCAATAAAGAAGGTCATCGATATGTATGAATCCGTCGCTTATTAGTAGTCATTTTAATTTGGTCGGATAACCAGCCGTTGTTTACCTACTTAATTTGGTTTTTTGTTTATATTTACTTAAAGGTGCTCCCTCACCGGGAGCATTCACGTGTATTGTAACATTATAGATTCGAATTTGAGCATTACATTACAATAATACCTCCCTGACTAACGATCATTTGCGTGTAATGTAACATATAGATTCGACTTTGAGCATTACATTACAATAATACCTCGCCTTAATTTGAATCTGACGTTGACATTTGACATTTGAAAGAGTGGGGTTGTCAATAAAATAAATCAGTAACTAATCAAGAATATATTTAGGAAAAAAATAGACTGGCAAGTTGCCATTTTAAAAATATACGACTGTTTATGACGGATGGGAAAATACTTCCCTGTGCCCGATTAAGGGTAAACTCATAAGTGGGAACACTTATTGTGACGGACGGGAAACTACGGAACCCTACACTGAGCGTGGCCCGACACGTTCTTGGCCGGTTTTTTTTGTTGTAGTGGCGAGTTCTCGAGTGATTTATTTTGAATTTGGTAAGTTTTATCTCGTTTCATGTCATTATAACATAAGAGTGGGTAGTGAAATCAAAAAAATACTTAATATGACTGATAAAAGTGATCCTGGTAAGTTTCGGTTTCGGCCGAAATAGAGGCCGTTGCCGAAATTCGTTTTCGGTAAAACTAGTTTCGGTCTGACACTAGTAATTATAATGGATATTGACACAGAAAACATTCTTGGCATGCGCAGGGATCATGAAGCTGTGAGTATAGTGTGCTCTATAGCTTATTGTTTGGGGAATCATCAATAAAATGGTTTTGTAGTACTTACACATTCCATTGGGTGATAGAAATACCAACACATTTTGCAGCTTTAGCAATGAATGATAACACAACAATATACTTTAGGTGTTTTATTCTTACAAAATAAAGTACAGCATTAGTTTATATGATGCCGATCTTGTTAGCAACATCTAATGCGTCATAGTCCCTTGCGAGCCGTACGTACGCCTTCTTCTTGCCGTCGGGCCTGCAACAAACAAACACGGGGATAAGTATTGGAAATTTGAAAATCATGTCTAGACCAAGTAACATGATGGCATCAGAAGTGTGTTATTTTGATATCATTCTCAATCAATGAGATTCCCACAAGTATATCATCATAAAAATGATTTAATTATTAATATTAGCGTTATTTGAATGTATTTACCTGATGAGGGTGTTAACTTTCGCAACATTGATATCATACAGCTTTTTGACGGCAGCCTTAATATGGTGCTTGTTGGAGCTGGTGTGAACAATGAATACCAAGGTATTGTTGTCTTCAATCTTCTTCATTGCCGCTTCAGATGTCAGCGGATACTTAATGATATTGTAAGCATCCATACTGTAATGTTAAACAAAACCATAAAATATTTGCATTGTAATGGAGTATAGAAAAAATTGTCTTCTACCTAGTACTTAAGTGCATTCAACTTTAAAATTAAAAAGTGCTCACTAAGGTGAATTAAAGCATCTGAACTCGAATCTTTTTTTCAACCAGACAGTTATAGACACTTTTGAATGTCAAAAACAAACAATAAACCTACATTCCCAGTCATATGGCAAAATGATGAAAATATATTACTTCACAAGGAAGTAATATATTTACCCATTCCAAAGCATAGATCTCTAGAGAAGAATGGGCAAGAATCTCCACACAATACACTGAATTAGTTAGTTATGCATTAACAGATTGTTGTGATGTGGCAAACACCTCGCAACCACTAGTCTTTTTCTTAATATTGCTTAAGTTGCAATTACAATAATGTTACCACAACCAAAATGTACCCCTGCCCAGTGGCAGATAGCAGTAACACAACTCTGTTTTTACACATGTAAATTCACGTTAATGATTCCGTCAAGTGAAATTACAGCTGGTTACCACTTTCACTAGCAATAAAAATATGGAAGCATGGTTACAGCATGGAGATCTGTCCTTAAACACAGGATCTAAAAAAGCTATAGTAAAGATTGACTAAGATACATTTACATATAGTCAAACACTATGCATAGTACCTCCTGTTCATAGCTTTAAACTTTTTTCCCTATATGAATATGTATACATATTTAAATATACATTTGAGTTGAAATAAATGTAACTTACCGATTCCTCTTGGGAAGCGATTTCCTGGGGTACTTCGGGTGCCTTGGGGGTTCAAAGGTCTTGGGCCTGCGGAAGTGCACCGAAGTGCGGATCTTGCGTACTCGCTTGCCATGTTCACCTTTAACTACCTATAATAACAGCAAAATACTTTTCTACATATTCAATCATAGTTACAGTAAATTTGCTAGAATAGATGGCTGATGACACATAAAATAGGAATACAATGTGATAGCTTCATTTCCAAATTCAGTAAGCGGGTAGCCTTGGGGGTGAAGATGTAAATTGGGTCAGTACTTCTAGGGATTACCTCAAGCATATTATTTTACCACTTCTAGCCATATCATCCTTCACACTGTTTATCTATTGTTTCTTTGGTTTTCTGTTACCTTACTTATAGTATGGGAGGAATGTAGATGACATTCCTCCACATCATAAGCCTGAATACCAAGACAACCGATTAACATTCTACTTCTCAAGTCACAGGGGTCAGCACAGGATATATCAAAGCCTAATGTCATTAGTATGTAACTAACAGGAATCAAAATAATTGAAATACATATAAAAGGGAATAATAATCAACACATACCTTTCTCTGTGCTTTAAGGGCCTTGGCAACAGGTTTCACCACCTGTTTCTTTTGTCCCTTGATGCCTGTCTTCTTGGGCTTTGGCGCGATTTTCAACTTAGCCGCTGCTGGTTTAGGCTTAGGTTTTGAAGCAGCTGCAGCTTTCTTAACTGAAGGCTTCGCACTTGACTTAGCTTTCAGGGCAGCGGCCTTAGCAGAGCCTGGTTTGGCAGTAGGCGCCGATGCAGGTTTCTTCTCTGCGGGCTTTGCAGCAGCAGGAGCAGCAGCAGGTTTGGCAGCTGGAGCTGAAGCTGGCTTGGCAGCAGCGGGTTTCGCCGCCGAAGCTGCTTTGGGTGCAGCAGCCTTGGGGGCGGGCGCTGGCGTCTTTGCTGTCGCCGGTTTAGGTGCAGGTGCAGCAGCAGCGCTAGTTGTAGACGCAGCTTTAGGTGCAGCTGCTGGAGTTTTAGCCGTAGCGGGCTTCTTTTCCGCAGGCTTGGATCCGGATGACCCTTTAAGAAAAAAAACTTAACATGACTAGGTACATAACCTCAATGTAAAATGCTTCCTTTAAAGTCACAATAACAACACAAACGTTCCTTGAACAAATCATGAATAATAGAAAGTTAAGAAACAAGTATTTAGGCATTAACAATATAGAAAAGAAGCCGAACAGCAATACAATAACTTCGACATCCATAACAAGTACCGCGTGGCTCAGTCAACTATTGTCACCGCGATACAAGAAGCAGGACACATTAGTTTAACCACTTGTTTTAGTTTGAAATTCATTTAGATAGCATTTATGCTTTTAATCCACAAAACATTCACGATTCACTGTTATTTTTCCATAAAATAAAAATACGTACCGGATTTCTCGGGTTGCTTCTTAGGAGGCATCGTGACAAAAAAGATGGTGGCTCACTAAGCATGTTGCCAGATTACATTATATTGGAACATTCTGATTTTCACGCTGGTAATTATTATTCTTTTTCAGTACGAGAATTTCAACTATGTTTGTTCTTAAGCTAGGTATGCACAGCAAGTAACAAAGAGTGTGTTTGTATCACATGTGAACGAATACTAATTACGCACTAAAACCGTTGTTTAAGTAAAAAAAATCGACGAAATCGATTTTTTCCTAACACATTGGAAAATTCCGTGGTACGTTGTTTACTAAAACGTGGTACAGGGGTTAAGAACACTATGATAACGAGTCGCAACTGCAATTCGATGAGAGTGCAAAAATGAGACAGAATATTGCTATCTCGTTGTGATCATCGGACGCGGTGCGTTGCTGTTTGTATTATACCTAACTATAAGATTAATTCATAATAAGCAAAGTTACTACTATAACTAACTACACGGCTAGGTTAGTACGTATACTGTGCTTATTTTTACAGTATTATGTCATTCGGCATTCTGCTGTGGGGATCAGCAGCAGACGTCACGTTATGTTTCAGCTTTCACATTACAAAAGAGGGCAGTCCGTGCGATCTATAAAATGGGTCCTCGCGAGGCCCTTAGAGAAAAAACAATACTATACATAATTATACTGACTCTGCCTTCATCATCATTTTCCTGCCCTTGTCCCATTCTATTTGGGGTCGGCGCAACACGTTTTCTTCTTCCATTCTCCCCTATCAGACGTCACAGCATCATTTACTCCTTTCTATCATTCCTTAAACATGTTATATGACCACAAAAATCGGGAGCTTTTCAAAATTAGAAACGACTTCCATAATATATAAGGAAATATTTTAAAACCTTGAAGCACTCTTCGGTTACAGATTATTAAGTATATAAATCACTTCTGCGGGTCAAGCTATTACTAGCTGATCCGCCAAAGGTTGTTTTGCCATAAAAATATTGTGTGAACTGCGACAGCACTATTAGCGTTCATTTAGAAAACATTTTCGAGTTTATGGGAAATCATCAAATAACTTCCCCCAAGAAGTGTCATATTCCTTCTTTTACGCTTTTTGCTCTGGGGCCGCGGTATCTCCTTCGAACAACCCGTAACCCCGGGTTCGATTTTGCTTACCGGTTAGATAAGTATGAAGTATTGGAATCAGACATGTACACACAAAATACCCTGTACAAAGTATCTGGAATACAAAATGTAAGAGAAGTATCTTACATTTAAGTATTTCAGATACCAGATACAAAATTATTTCGAGAATAGTATCTGAAATACACTTCTATCAATAATTTAATCGAAGGAAATACAAGATGCAAAATAAGTTTCTTCTAAATACTTCTTAAGATGAAAATACTTTTGTAAGAAAACAAGATTTTATTTTAAGGTGAAAGCTCCAACCTACCCGCGAAATTCAAATTTTCTTACGTTTTTTGCAATTTTCAGGCCAGTGCTAGGTTGTATGTTGATTAAAATATTATTCGCGGCTGTAAGACGTATGTAATTATAGAATTATAATCATCAAAATCACCAATACAACCCTCCAAGTTCATAAAGGCGTAGGAACAAAAAAAAAACAGAAAAAGTCTTTCCTACAGCTTTATGAACTTGGAGGGTTGTATTGGTGATTTTGATGATTATAATTCTATAATTACATACGTCTTACAGCCGCGAATAATATTTTAATCAACATACAACCTAGCACTGGCCTGAAAATTGCAAAAAACGTAAGAAAATTTGAATTTCGCGGGTAGGTTGGAGCTTTCACCTTAATGAATTTAAGTTTATTTTTGACAATTGACATTAATGTTATTTAAGAATTAATCGTGTTAATCGCTGAAGTATGACAAACAGTTTAGTATTATATTTTTAAGTAAAAGACTTACGAAAACGTAGGTCTTCAAATATTTAATCGCACATTTTTCTTTGATGAGGCCTTCATATCCCCAAAAGAAAAGAGTCGCTCCACATGGGCCAGAAAACGGCAATCAAAAGAAAAGAGTCGGTCCACAGGGCCAGAACTCGGCAAAGCTGTTTAAGTTAATAGGTATCTTTATTATTTAGGTATAGCAGTGTTTCTAAGTCAGCGGTGCTGGCAGTAGATCCCGTATTTTCACTACTTGCAGTAGAGGAATCAGAATCCTCTACCTTTAATTAAAAATTGCAATAGGATTAATATCTTGACTTTTTTATATCACCCTCAATACTGTCTTAAACTTCCATCTTTTTCTTACAGATCGATTATTTTTTCGTGTTTCAGTCAGTAATTCTACGGACGGACGTAGTTTTTCTTTAAATATTTATGGCTTTAAAAAAGGGAAAATAAACTTATTCCTAATACAGGTTAGTATAGTTAGATTGGTATTGTAGTTGAGGGTACTGGGAAAGAATTGGTAATTGATTCCAAAACCACGTTTTTAACATGGACTGTCGGTAATGCAAAATATTCGTATGGCCATATTATCAAAATCTTGTATGTACAGACGCCTGCAGGTCAAGCTACCCGAAACTGTAAATTTTTCCCAATGAACCTTGAACCTTACACTTTAGAAATAAAGTCGAAAATCTATCAAAGAAATCTGACAGATTGTAGTAGCTTGATGTGCAGGCGTATGTACATAATATTATTGTGTGTACGAGGTTGAAAGTGTCCTCGTACATACCTCGTATAGAAAGATTCGCCATCTACCAATGTGATGTTGAACTTATTTTATATATTTCTACTAACATAATATTACTAAAAATATTTTATCAGAGAAAGTATTCGTAAAATACTGATACCACACAAAATATATTTAAATACTAGATACAAAATGATTTTATAAAAAGTATTTTAGCTACAAGATGAATTTCAGATACTTGTATCTAAGATAAATCACATCTCTGATTGGAGTCAATGTTTAGATTCAAAACAAAATTGTTACATCAAAATCAAATCCGGGCAAGTACGAATGTTGTGAAATCATATGTACTTTCGGGCTAAATAATAACAGCTGCCCGGGTCGATCTGCAAGTTCGCCCGTGCTGGCCACGAACCACCATTATTGTACATCCATAACTTACAGTTCCATTTCCATCCGTGTCTCTGCGTGCCTAACAACAACAAATGACAGCCGGCTTCCGGCTGTCATTTGTAGATGTTTGATTTGATAATCCTCTATAGGTATATTATTTTACTCTGTGATTTGTTAGGTGTAGGTAGTCCACAGAGTACATTGTAGGTAGTCAGCGGCATAAGTACCTAAGTTACTCTTTGGTCAGTGGCTCTAAATTGTGTCAACCTGTCTTAACAATGGGTGTCGTATTGCTCACTACTAGCTGGGTAAGCTGGGTTGTGGAGGTCAGATGGCAGTCGTTCCATGTAAAATATTATATTACTAGCTTTCGCCCGCGGCTTCGCTCGCGTTAAATTCGGTATAACACACCAAGCAGACCTGCAGTTTTTGCTCTTGCGCCTGATTGATTTGTAATAGCAACGTTAAGTTTTCCCTTTTCTTCCCTCGTTCTCCCTCATATCCCACTTTTTTTAAATAAAAATTAGCCTATGTCCGTCTCCTGGTTCCCAACTATCTCTGTACCAAAATTCATCAAAATCGGTTTAGCCATTAAAGCGTGAAGAGGTAACAAACAAACAAACAAACTCACTTTCGCTTTTATAATATTAGTAAGGATTCAGCTGCAACCGGTTAAACTGGAAGCCGACCCCAATATAGTGGGTAAAGAGCTAGGCAGATCTTTCTTTATCATGTTTTCTGCCTAACCTGACATAGAAGAGTGTTTTTGTACTACAAAATTGGGATCCTGCAGTCTCTTAACTTTTCTGCCTTTGCGTTAACCTGGTTTGACTCATACCTTCGGGGTCGCTCTGGGTGTCCGCCAAGAAGACATTTTCTCTGATTGGTGTGAACTCACTGGTGTTCCCCAGGGTGGCATTCTTTCTCCTCTCCTTTTCTCTGTCTTTATAAATACTGTTACCAAGGTTATCACCTCCAGCTTCCATCTCTACGCAAATGATTTGCAGCTTTATCATCATTTCTTGTTAGCTGATGCGGAGTCGGCTGTCCTTGCCATTAATCGTGACCTGGCCAGCATCAACGAGTGGGCTAAGTCTTATTGCTTATTGATCAACCCCACCAAGTCCAACGCTATGATCATAGGCAGCCGACATTATCGTACTGCACTTGACGTTTCATCATTGACACCTCTGTCCCTTGGTGGCTCGTCTATTGCTTTCTCTGAAACCGCAAAGGACCTTGGTGTCGTTATTGATAGTAATCTGTCACGGCAAGCTCAAGTGAATGAGGTTATAAGATGCACTTTTCCTTCCACTCGCTAAAATCTTTAAACCAAAATTTACCTAGCTCAAACTCTGATTCAGCCGATCATTGATTACGCAGATGCCTGCTGTCTAGATGCCACTGAGGAGCTTTTAAACAAACTTGAGCGTTTGAAAAACATTTGCATCCGCTTTGTTTTTGGGCTAAGGAAATTCGACCATGTCTCTCAATTCCGCAAGGAACTAAAGTGGCTACCTATTCGCCTTCGCAGGAACACTCGAATATTATGCCTTTTATTCAACACACTCTACAACCCTGCATATCCCATTTACCTACCTACGAGACCGTTTTTCTTTTACCCGTCCTCCTGACGCTTTGTGTAGATCGCATTTGCGTCATCATCTTAATTTCCCATTCCATAAAACCGACTTTTATTCCTACTCCTTCTCTGTCCATGCAGTGCTTTTGTGGAACTCACTTCCGGCTAACATTTGTGGCGCTAAAACTATCTCTGTTTTTAAAAAACTGGTCAAAGAACACTACCTCTCCTCTATAGTTTGATATTTTGTATATATTTTAGATATGTATTAAGTATTTTAGATTGTACATAATTATGTAAACATGTATTTATTATTTTTATTTCTATTAGTATGTAAGTTTTCTATACTGATAAAGTTTAGTTTATTTAAGTTAGTGCTTAAGTTGTTTTGTTTTTTACACACTGTGTCTACGTGTTTATTTTTTTTCCATCTGTCCTATCGCAGGTCTGCTGGAAGAGATTTCTTTATGAAATAAGCAGTACCTTTGTGCTCTTTTTTCCTTATGTACTTTTTTATAAATTGTTCTGTGTGTACAAAAATAAATAAAATAAATAAATAGTGGGTAAAGAGCTAGGCAGATCTTTCTTTATCATGTTTTCTGCCTAACCTGACATAGAAGAGTGTTTTTGTACTACAAAATTGTAGTACTATAATTCTCTAAGCATACCTTGAGCGCAGCGCCGACCCCAGCAGGCTTTCTATAAAACTTGACGCTGCAGCAGCGTTAGCACCTTAAAGATCCAAGCGATCTTTGGCAAATACCCCAGAATCGAACAGGCGCTTCTCGCCTTGGACTTCGAGGACTAAACCCCCAAATAATTCAATATGAATAGTAGGGAAATTAAGGGCCGCACCAAACCCCACTCAATTAAAATAGGCTATTTCAATGCGAATGGTTACAACGACCAGCGTGAAGAAATAGCCTCATTTCTCAAAGATCACCAATTAGATATTCTCCTCATGCAGGAAACTTTCTTAAAGCCAACCAACCGTAATCCGAACATCGCCAACTACCAGCTAGTTCGCAATGATCGGACGCGGTCCCATAAAGGTGGCACTCTTATATATTTCAAAAGGTTTCTGCACTGCATCCCGCTAGACCCTCCTGACCTGGCATCCTCACTAGAGGTATCCGTCTGTCGGCTGGGCATGACTGGCCACCCTTCCATCACCATTGTCTCCGCCTACATGGCTCCAACCACCCGGTCCGAGAACCACGCTCTCTTAACCAAAGACCTCACGGTCCTCTTCGGCTTAAGTCACTCTGTTATCATATACCCCTGCTATGATAACAGAGTGACTTAAGCCGAAGAGGACTTTAACGCCAAGCACCCCGCCTGGAACAGCACAAAAACCTCTGCCAGAGGAAGAGTGTTGTTCAACCTAGCGGCCACAATCAACTTTGACCCCATCGCTCCAATGGAGCACACTCACTACCCGTTCGATCCCAACCATCGCTCCGATACTCTTGATATAGCGTTGTTCAAGAATGTTAACCTTAAGTTACATTCAATCGAGGCGCTAAAAGAGCTAAACTCCGACCACCGACCCGTACTGGTTCACCTCAAGCCCCGCACGGGGCCTGACCCTGACCAGCCCCCTCTCACAAAGATGATCACCGACTAGAGGAAAGTAAGCGACAAGCTAAAATCCACCTCGGCGCCTCATCTTGACTCCATACCTGACCGCATTGACCGAACAGTCGCAGACACCACGGCTGCCATTCACTCGTTTACAGAGCACATACAATCCGTCATTACGGATTGCTTACGGGAAGTCCCAGTGACGGATGACCGTCGCTGGAAACTACCTGCTGATATTCGTGCTCTGATAACCGAGAAGAATGCAGCCATTCGTGCCTATGACAATTTCCCCAACGAGGCGAACAAAGCCCACATGCGCTCCTTACAGAAAACTGTAAAGAGACGCATCAGTGAGATGCGTGACTCTCGATGGGGAAAGACGCTCAGCGAACTCGAGCCAAATCACCTAGCTTTCTGGCAACTGGAGAGAAAGTTCAGAGCCAAAGAGGAGGCAGCAATGGCCCCCCTCATCCGCCCCGACAAGAGCGTGGCCTTCGAAAACACAGAGAAGGCCGAGTGTCTGGCCGACAGCCTGGAAAACCAGTGCTCCCCCAGCTCCCTACCAGTAGACAAGCAACACCTCGACAGGGTTAATGCTGAGGTCGAACGTAGAGCAGCCCTCCCCCCAGTCGAAGACCCTGATGATCCTCTGACTCCCGTCACACCGGAGGAAGTACAGGATATCATCAAGCGACTGCATACTCGCAAAGCGCCCGGTTCTGACAGCGTCACCAACCGAGTCATCAAACTCCTCCCCGCCCAACTCATATTGCTTCTGGCCATCATCTTCAATGGTGCCCTGAACAACAACATCTTTCCTCATGCCTGGAAAGAAGCCACGGTAATTGGTATTCCCCAACCGGGCAAACCCAAATCGGAGCCCTCGAGCTACCGCCCAATCAGCCTCCTGAGTTCTCTTGGCAAAATCTATGAGAGACTTATTTATAAGCGACTCAAAGATTATGCCGAGAGAAAGAGCCTCATTCCCAACGAGCAGTTCGGCTTCAGGACCGAACACTCGTGTGTTCAACAAGTGCACCGGATCGTCGAACACGTAAGCGCAGGCTTTCAACGTGGGATGATGACCGGAGCCCTCTTCTTTGACATAGGCAAAGCGTTCGACAAGGTTTGGCACAATGGCTTAATATTTAAGCTATACCAACTCGGGGTGCCGGACCGTCTCGTACTCATCTTGCGAGACTTCCTGTCGAATCGCTCCTTCCGTTATCGGATGGGAGATGCCCTCTCATCCCCTCACCCAATCCGAGCCGGAGTCCCCCAAGGCTCCGTGCTCGCCCCCCTCATCTTCACGCTATTCACGAGCGACATCCCCAAAACCAATTTAGCGCATCTAGCCCTTTTCGCGGACGACACGGCCATTTATTATACTGGTCGTTACTCCGAAGCCATTTCTCGAAAGCTCCAATCTGCGGCCCCCACCCTCGGGTGGTGGTTCAACAGATGGAGAATCGAAGTCAATCCCGATAAGAGCCAAGCGGTCCTCTTCTACCCAAAACAGGCAGGGAAAATACCAGACTCTCATCCCAGCCCGGTAACCATGTATGGCAAACCTATCCCTTGGGGTAGAGAAGCCAAGTACTTAGGCGTTATCCTTGACGATCGCCTCACCTTTCGGAGCCACACCACAGCAGCTCGTAACCGGGCTGCCTTTGCCATGGGCCGGCTCTTTTTCCTTACAAACATAAGGGGTAAATTGTCACTTAAGTGCAAATTGCATCTTTATACAGCAGTAATACGTCCCATCATGACGTACGCTTGCGTCGTCTTTTCCCACGCCAAGCCCTCCTGCCTACACAGGATGCAGACTCTGCAGAATCGATACTTCCGTAGAATCACCGGAGCCCCTTTCTATGTTCGTAACGATAGTTTACATGTCGATCTAAGAGTGCCCACCATAGCCCAGTTCATGAAACGCCTTCTCAAGCGTTTTCTAGACAGTCATGTCAAACATCACAATCCCCTGATCGCAGCAGCCGCTCAATACGAGCCGTCGCGCATCAGTAAAGTCCGCCGACCATCACCATCCTTCAAGAAAGCGATAAACATACAAGTACTTTAAAAAAGTACAAACACAAATACAGATCACCGTTTTTCCGTCCTCGCCGCCGAGGACCGCCGCGACGTAAAATTAAAAGCCCCCCCCCCCCCCCCCCCCCCGTCTCTTTGCTAGAGCCAGCCGCCGCGACGCTGAGCCAGTAATTCAAAATCCCCCAAATAATGGAACTCAGATCCAGCCTGTCCCTTTGCTGTTTTCACCCATCCATTCCACCCATTTTTATCATTTATCGTTTGCCCCTGGCTGGAGGCCTTCACTTCAAGGCATCCACAGGGATCGACCGGTTAAGCAGTAAACGACCTCCTAGGTCGAACTGCCATTCAAAAAAAAAAAACGTTAGCACCAAGCAGTGTTCTTACAGAATAGCATGACTGCTGGTCAAATGGCAGGTCGTATGACCGTATTTCTATTAAAAGTCGCTTCTGCGGCCCAAAGTCGTGGTCGTGCATACTGCGCGAGGTGTATGGCAATCTTTCTTATCCAGGAGTTTGGCCGTTTACAAACTTGGTAGTGAACATGCTCATGATTCAATCGGCAATCTATAAAAAAAAAACATTTTATGTAGTTTAATTTTAGTTTTTATATGTATTTTCTTACATAGGTACATTCCTAATATAGGGGGGTATTAAACAAAGTTTAGCACAAATAATGCCAAAATGCTAAGGCTAACATTATAATACAAAGAGGCACTGATAACTAACTTATTCTATATACAGCAAGTAGAGTTACCTAATAAGCGAGACCCAATCAAAATAATGTTTTTTTTTAATATAAATATTAGTGCTACATTCACATTTTCATAATATTATTAAAAATCCATCCAAAAAGCACCATATCTCTTTGAAGTAGCTGGACAGTTACAAAATAGATATGTTTCTTTTAGAAACTTGTTTTAGTGTATGGCGGTTTCAGAAGAATATTTTCGGAGAGTTTAAGCTCATTTTTGGAAGTACATGTACGAGCATAGGTACACTTGCCTTTTGTTTCACCCGTGACTTGTACGATCGTTAACGTTTTTATAAGCTCGCATAAGCGTGAGACGCGAAAGACAACTCCACGCGGCACCCCACACAATCTCATCAGAATGCGTGTGATTTTCTGAATTCGCGTAGCGTAACCTAGGCGTGTAATCCAGTATGAGCTTATACGCGCTACAAAATACGCTAATCTGAATCGCCTCTTAAAATTATATTAAAAAATTATTTAAAAATTATATTATATTAGAAAATAATTAATAAAGCCATCTAATCGAATTTGTCAAGTTGTAGTAACTGACATGTTAAGAATTATAAATTCCAAGTCCACTAATTATAATCACTTGGTGCATGACTAGAGCTAGCAGCTGTACGATGAAACGATCCAATATTTAAGAGAGGTGTATTATAATTTGCATTTACTGAACCTTGTAGAGGTGATTGTAAATTGCCCGCAGGTTGAACGGGTCTTTTTCCTATTATTAAAGGGAAACATTCATCAGAAATACCAGATAGTGCTGTTTGTACACGTTTCATGCGGTTTGAACATTCCTCAAAATGATCAGTTACATATTTCAGTTCAGGTGCAGTTGCAAGATTATAGTGTGTTTTGAGATTTTTGTCAATGATTTTCAACCCATCAGAGCTGGTGTATGTAACTTTTTCTCCACTATAAAAGAATATATCAATATCGGTGGCATTCTCCATGAGCTGACATTTTGCTAAAGGAGTATACAATGTTATCTTTGGTGTTTTGGCTTTAACAAGTTCAACAAATCGTGAAGCATATAAATATTTTTTCCAATGTTTCTGTGGTAAATTGTGATAAGTAAATACTTCATCGGGATTAGGATCATGGTCCAAGTTTAGAGTTCTGGTCTTATTATCAACTGTATATATTACAATCTTCATGCCATCTTTAGATATTTTACATATTTCTGCTACTTGTTCTTCTCGATCTTTCCCTTTCTTTTTAATGAACTCAACAATCACTCCAGACAATTCAATTTTCAGTATGGCATTTCGTGTTCTATGGGAAATTGTTGGCAATCTTTCTGCGCACAGTGGAGGAACACTTAACATATTAGTATTGACTGAACAAGGTTTAGGAATATTTTCTTTGTTTTCCTCAAAATTTATGTTTGCTTGAGGTATTTTACATTGTAAGTCAATTTTTCTCATATTTTCTAATAAAGACAAATTGCTGTTGCATGGACTATCACTTTTTTGAAATATATTATTTTGGTGAGCTTTAAATTCAAACATTTCTCCAGATGCTTTATCAATTCCTGTGCACAAATTGTAATTTCGGTTGTTTGAACAAGTTGAATTAGAACTGACTTCTTGAGTAAATATGTTATAAGACATAGGCTTAACATCTTTTTTATCTGCACTGTAATCTTTCAGAGGACATTCAGAATCAGTTCTATCATTAGATCTAAATTTATTGCTATGTTGGGTACTGTGCAGTGTTGTTAGGAACCCAGAATCTCGTGATATATCTTGCTTGCATGAACTTTGGACATTACATAAAAAGGGATGCTCTAATATACCCTTTAATGTTATTCTTTTTGTGGGATCTTTACATAAAAGCTTCTGCAATAAGTCCTGGGCTTGCAGGGACAGCTCCAAAGGTATCTTGTAATCAGCATTAATAACTTTATTAAGAGTAGTCTTCACATGCTGAGTGTGAAATGGGGGGCTTCCTACTAACAATGTGTAGAGCATACAGCCCAAACCCCAGACATCAGCCGGTAATCCGTGGAATTCTCTCGAAGCAACCTCAGGAGATATATAGTTTGGTGTCCCACACATGGTAACATGTTTCTCATCTGGGCCATTCAACTGTGTTGCTAAACCAAAATCAGCAATTTTTACATTTAGATCCTTTGTCAGCAATAAGTTGTTCAATGATAGATCTCTATGAATGATGTTGTGAGTATGAAGGTATAAAACTCCACTTAGCACCTGCCTAAATATGTCAGCAGCTGCCTTCTCTGACAACCCACGGGTACCTAATTTGAAGTGTTTTGCTAGCTCACCATTGTGTGCTAGTTCCAAAACCAAATAAACATAATGTGCATCTTCAAAAAATGTGTACAATTCCAGGATAGCAGGATGCTTTAGACGAGAGTGTATAGTGACCTCTTGTCTTACTCTGCCTATCATACCAGCACTTGCCATGAGTGCTTTGTCTATCATTTTGATGGCAACAAATAATCCTGTTCTTCGACATTTTGCTCTATATACATGTGCAAATCCTCCTTTACCAAGATGTTCTAGTATTTCATAATCTTCAATTTTTTCACCAAACATTCTTAGTAATTACAATATCCTGGTATCATGAATAAAACCATTTTTTCTATATGGATTTATAATATCCATTTTCTTTATAGCATCCATTACTTTTGAGTATACTGAAAAATAAAGCGAATATTTTGTCAATATTGGAAAGTGAAACTAAAAGTTTATTGCAATATCAAATAATTCAAATAAAAATAAATAAATAAATATCTTGGGACAACTCACACACGGCTATCTGATCCCAAGCTAAGCAGAGCTTGTGTTATGGTAACCAGACAACTGATATACATACTTATATAATTTATAGATACATACATATTATAGATAAATCACACCCAGACACAGAACAAACAATCATGCTCATCACACAAAGTTTGTCCTGGGTGGGAATCGAACCCACGACCTCCGGCTCAGCAGTCAGGGCCACTAACCACTAGATCAACAGGCCCGTCAATCGTCAATTATCCATTAACTTGCCATTAAGACATTGTCTTGAGATTAAATAAGTTTTAAACCTTCGCGCGACAAAGTGTTACGACGGGTGCAAAGTTTACCTACATTGTTACCCTACATTTTTGTAAACAATCGTGCAACGGGTTAATAACTGCAGGTTTTAACCATGTTTTCCTTTACCAAGTTAGTTATATCCAAGACAGGCTTAAAAGTACTTATGAATTGAATAAGCAACATTAGGAATAGCCCCAAGTTCTGTTAGGTATAAGAGATGAGGTTTTAACCACTTGGGCATCAGGAAACCAGACAGAATTACACACACACACATATTATTATTACCTTCACATTAGTAACATTAGAATGGAAGTATGTATTTTACCTTATTTATAATCCATTTAGCATCCTCAAGGCTTTTTGAAATAATTTCTTTCACTCTCTCTGGATCTGGTTCAAATTTGTGTTGTTTGTAGCTCTGGAAGAAGTCAGTAGTTAATTACTATATATTTAAACATATTATACCTACTCGGACTGGAGCAGTCATGTAATAATGACTAACAATGTTGAGTACCAACAACAATTGAATTGGTTTGTTTCTCAAAACCCAGATAAGGTCATAAGTTGTGCATTTCATGATTACACATTTTTAGGAATACTATACAGTGAACCAGGGGTCTAATTATTTTTTAACTTTATAGAAATATTACTTTAAATTAATCCTTAAGATAAACAATTCGAATTTAAAATTCAACTGATTAAAAGAACTAACCAGAACTTTAGAAGTGAATCGATAAGACTGTTATTTAAATAAATTAAAACATGCGGGTTCACCATCACATAAAATGATTTTATTCAAGGTTTCAGACAAAACTTAGCCTAGAAGCTTACCTGTTTTACAGCGAATTTATAGTGTTTACAAGCGTCCGGGGGAAGCTTTTCACACAGCCTTAATAAATGTTTATATAGTTGCAGAGATGTCATAACAATCTTTGAGTCATTAGAAAAACACCTTGTAAGATTAAACATTTACTTCGTAGTATTTACAACACTTGCTTGATTATTCTTTCCTTGATAGTGTTACAGTCACAGACTGTGGTCATATTACTTTCCTCTATGCTGTGGTCACAGACAGACAATGCACTATGCAGACAGACCGCGATCACGTAATTTTGTAATTTTGACGTTAACTCGCGTCAAGTCATAAGTCTTGTGCAGTGTTGCCAACAGTTGTAGTAGCTTACCACCAGAGTTAACTTTTAAAACCACCAGAAAAACACTGACAAAAAATTATCCCACCCTTAAAATCGCCGAATTTTCCACTAAAAAATGTTGTTTTACGAAATAAAATAAGTAAGTAAGTGTCATTAGCAAAGACTACAATAATATATATGAGAGTCATTAGTTTCCTTTCATAGCATGTCATAAAAAATAACAATCCTCTTATTATCATACCTAGCATTCGTAGGTAAATTAACGTTAGCAGATAAATCAACATACAAAATTATGAAATGATAACAGCTATGTAATTTAATTTAATTCGTCTTCAGAAAAATCATTGCTGTCTGCACCATCATCGACGAGACCTGATTTATATGATTCTTTAGTGCCGATTTGTATTACAACGCAATGAGCGTCGTAAAACGGGTACTTCATAATTATTGCAGCATTTTCCTTCCAAACTCAAACCACAACGTTTTCTTAATATAGTAGTTAAGAGTTTTAAATTCATTCGATTTCGCTGCTTGTTTTTTATTATATTCATAATACTACTAAATAATCTCTTAACATCGGCTTTAGAATGAAGCAGGGCTAAGCTTTCCATTGCCGTCCGTCGAGTTTGGGGTTGATATTTTTTTTACAGAAAGGCTAAATTATTATAAGAACACACGTAAAGTCTCAACATGCGGAGACGCGTACTTTTTGAGAAAAAAAATGTTGAAAATGAATATTTTTGCAGTATTTATATCAATTCCTACCACAGATTATATAGAATTCTCGCTATTGAACGTTTCGTTTCACCAACGGTTAAGTTGTCTTACGTTTGGTAACATTTTATTTTATATAAATTTACGTAAATAATAATATTTTGTATTAGTTTAAATAGTTTTCATGCACACATATATTTTACAGTTTATATATAAATTACAGCATTATTTTCAGTACGAAATAAAAAAAAAAATGTTAAGTGTTTACCGTGTTTTGTCGGCTTGTGGAACGAAACGTAAAACTGACGCTATTTGTATTGTCACTGTCATCGTCAGTCATCGTTTGTATCCCTAGCAGTTGAGAGCGTTTACGTACTCCTGTCGGTGAAAACAACGTTTGACTACCACCATGGTGTCCCCGAAGCCCCAGGTTTCGTGTTCTGCTGTGCCGTCTAATAAGCCGGCTTATTATTACTTTATAGGAGAAACTGATTGCAATCTGGACTTTAGGGCACCCCGACTCGGATAGGTTAGGTTAGAAGGGGATGGCGGGGTCGTGTGAGCGAGCGAAGCGAGCGAATAGACCCCGCCATCCCCTTCGTGGTTATTTTTTTATAAACCACCCAGAAGTAGGAGCCCCGCGAAGCGGGGCTCCGTCGACCAAGCCCACCCTCGACCATGCATAAAATATTTTAGGGTTTGGCTTGGCTGGTAGGTAGTTATGAAACGTGCCATTTATAATTTTTGACTTACTAAAACCGCTATTTACAACTGCCTCTTTAAATCAGTGCCATTTTTTTTGATGAAGGGGGGTGCCCCATTCTGTAGGGAGGGAAACCCCCTTCCCCCCTAAGGGGTCCGCCATGGTTTTTTACACTTACTATTAATTTTAATTCATAAAATGGGAAAAATTTCCTCAGACTTAAAAATTAAAAAAACTCGAAAAGGGGGGGGCTCCGCAACTTTTCCCTTTAAGGGGGGGTAGTACCCACCACCCCCCCTCCCCCCACACCCCTCCCCACCCTTAATTCGACGGACGTCAATGGAAAGTCGTACCTGAAGCAGTATTAGAAGAGTAGTAATAGCAAAAGTCGCTAATTCTTCAAATCTCGATTCTTCTACAGCATCTTTGAAATGAAATACTTTATTTCAATTTTTTTTTGTGGTTTTGGTCTCAATCCATTTCAATAAATGAATTTGATGCCACTGCTCATCGACTCTCGCTATATATTCTGCACATTTATTGAACTGAGCCATTATTTCAACTAATGGTTCTTTATTGTGATCAAGTGCTTTATTTTGTTTTTATCACTGTCAAATTTTCTGGCAAAATGGCTGAGTGATCACATTTTTGTAATTAAAATTGAATTTTACTAAACCAATAGGAAAATCGACTAGCCACTAAAACCGCAACAACGGTCCAACCACAAACGGCAACACTGGTTTTGTGACGTCAGTACTTATACTTGTCTATGGTCTTGTTATATTCGCGTCCACAGACTAGATTACAGAACTAGATAGCTTGCATCATTTACATGGAGATGGCCTTTTCTACTATAAACAAAAGATATACTTAAATCTATGGCATCCTTACTTCCTTACTATATAATATTATAAAAGCGAAAGTGAGTTTGTTTGTTTGTTTGTTACGTCTTTACGCATAAATGGCTAAACCAATTTTGATGAATTTTGGTACAGAGATAGTTGGGACCCTGGAGACGGACATAGGCTATTTTTTTTTAAATATTGAGATGTGAGGGAGAAAGAGACAGGCAAAAACTACAGAACTGTGTTACCCCGAATTTAACGCGGACGAAGCCCGGGCAAAAGCTAGTCGACACATAAATGTGAAAAACAGGTTTGATTCATTTTATCAAAGCAGGCACTTTGGCAACACTGACGTGTGACGTTACTCATGCGTGTTATTTATTATTTTCATGAATGATGGTGAATGAACATAGTAGCCATTTTTTAACCGACGAAAAAAAGGAGGTTCTCAATTCGACCTGTATATTTTTTTTTTTTATGTATGACCACGCATAACTTTTTACTGAGACGTCCGATTTTAAAAATTCTTTTTTCATTGGACTGAGTATATTTCAAAGTTGGTCCCATTTTAATTTGAAAAAAAAAAATTGGCCCTAAAGGTTGGGAAAATAGGGGGTGATTGGTTTTTTTCATACTGAATTTTCAATTGTGAACAGATTCTGTTTAAATTTGGCACATTTATGTAGTTCTGATGACATTTCGACGTTTTAAAGATCTGATGATGGATGATGGAGACGGAAAACACTTGCAACTTGGAAGAGGTACTCAACAGTTTAGAGCAGCGATATATCGTGTTTCAACTCATTTCATTCACGTTGACGAGAACTTTAGACCTTACTGGAGGCTGGCGCTGTCATTGAAGGTCTGACGATGGAGACGGAATGCAATTGCAAGAGGTCCGCATGGATTAACAGCAGCTATTCTGTGTTTGGGCTCCTTTAATCACCTTAAAAAGATCTTTGAGCCAAGCTGGATAATTACTGTCACGGATGATCTAACGATGGAGACGGAAGGTATTTGCAAGGCGTTCTTAACAGTTTACAGCAGCTATATCGTGTTTGGGCTCATTTCATCCATCTTGACGAGATCTTATCAGCTAGCTGGAGAATTACGGTCATAGAAGGTCTGATGATGGAGACGGAAAGTATTTCCTAGATGTTCTCAATAGCTTACAGCAGCTGTATTGTGTTTAAGCTCATTTCATGTACGTCGATGAGAACTGTTGACCTTGTTGGATTATGATTTTCATCGAAGCTCTGGTGGTGGAAACGGAAGTCAGTTACAAGAGATTCCCAACAGTTGGGCTTATATCTTGAACTTTATTGACAACTTTAGACCTTATTGGGTTAAGGGTGCCATCTACCCCGGCCCTGGTTCAGTCCATGGTCCGAAGCGAGAGGGAATGGGAAGCGGTTACCTCCTTAAAGAGATGTCAGCAAAGCAGAGAGGCTTGTCAAGGCCACCGCCTGCCGGGGTTGCGAGTTGTTCGAAAGAGCACGATATCGGAACATAAAAGGCAATAGAAGGAATATGGGTGGGTTTTTGTCAGTACAAGTATGACACTCCCTCCCGCTCCACTCAGAGCGGGGAAAGTTATTTGATAATTAATTTCCATCCGCAAAAAAAAGGGTTTCATCGACAGACGGATGCCCTTATTTGGAAAAAAACATAATAAGTGTGTTTTAGAGATTACGGCAAGAATTAAATTTATGTATAATGTGCAGGGCATAGTGAGTTAACCTTTCAGTCTGCATTTCAGTCAGCGCAAAAATCATGCGGGTAGATGAACACCTTATTTGGTTCTAAATCTGATAATTTTGCTAAAACTTTCAGTCCTAGGTCAATTCATGCTTTATCGAGGGCCGACACTTGCAGTTTATGTACCGTGACGGCCCAGCTTAGAATTACCGGCCACAAACACTGTGTTAAAAAACATTTTGAGTACTTATCCTTTTAAAAATTGCAATCAATAGAGATCCAGCAACACACCCATCGCTTTCACTCTATTTCCTTTGCTTTCATGGGCACCACAATTCTTCAGATTTTTTGGTAGGTATGTACAGGGCCGTCTTAAGTCTATTCAGCGCCGGGGTGCGGGACTCAGCCTGCGCCCTCGTTTTTTTTTACACTGCAGCGTGGCACGCGACCGACGACACACTGCAGTATGAAAGGGGTCCTAGTCAACCAAGAAAACACAATACACGTAATTTTGATAATTTATTTATTTATTAGTCAAAAAACAAAATTAAACTTAAAACTTCGATGACTAAATATCTATTTATTACATGTACACACACATGTACTCACACATACATCAAACAAACTCAATTTTTCTTGCTTTTGAGTTGGCAAAGATTTTAATTAAATCATTTATTTCTATATCAATTTTGGATTCTATACTTATAATGGCTAAGTTTGTCAGTCTGTTTTGGGTCATGGTTGAACGAAGAATTTTTTTTATTAATTTTAATTTTGAAAAGGATCTTTCACCTTCTGCTACTGTAACAGGCAGTGTTAAATATATACGCAGAGCTGTTGAGATATTGGGAAATGAGGAAATTAAATTATTAGAATATACATAGCTTAAAATATTAGTGGGAGTACTTGTTGACGCTGTAAATTCAAATGAACTTACACCTAATTGTAGTGATTTAGAGATCATTTCTCTTTAAGGTGAAAGCTCCAACCTACCCGCGAAATTCAAATTTTCTTACGTTTTTTGCAATTTTCAGGCCAGTGCTAGGTTGTATGTTCATTAAAATATTATTCGCGGCTGTAAGACGTATGTAGTTATAGAATTATAATCATCAAAATCATCAATACAACGCTCTAAGTTCATAAAGCTGTAGGAAAGACTTTTTCTGTTTTTTTTTTGTTCCTACGCCTTTATGAACTTGGAGGGTTGTATTGGTGATTTTGATGATTATAATTCTATAACTACATACGTCTTACAGCCGCGAATAATATTTTAATGAACATACAACCTAGCACTGGCCTGAAAATTGCAAAAAACGTAAGAAAATTTGAATTTCGCGGGTAGGTTGGAGCTTTCACCTTAAGTGCGAGTGCCCGGACGGCTATGTCAAAGGACGCAACAGACGTACAAGTGCCGCGCCGCGCGCCCATTTAAAATGAATGAACTTACACTTTATTGATTTAGACTTTAGAGATCATTTTGCTTCAAGTGCGGGCGACCGGGCGGCAATGTCAAAGGGCACAACTACTCGCCTATGACAGACGCACAGGTGCCGCGCCGCGCGCCCATTTCAAATGAACTTATACTTTATTGATTTATACTTTAGAGATCATTTTGCTTCAAGTGCGGGCGACCGGGCGGCAATGTCAAAGGGCGCAACTACTCGCCTATGACAGACGCACAAGTGCCGCGCCGCGCGTCCATTTCAAATGAACTTACACTCTATTGACTTAGAGATCATTTTGCTTCAAGTGCGAGCGACCGGGCGGCAACGTGTCAAACGTACATACATACACTCTCTTTGGATAAGAGAGAGATTATTAAATAAAATTGTTATTTGTGTAGTCTAGTAGGTAATGCGGTATGTATGACAAGCGCCGAAAGCGTACCTAATAAGAGTAAAAAAATATTATTGTTGATGACTATTTTTTTTTGCTTGCGCATAAGTACATATTTGTCGTGAGTAACAAGTATATAAAACTGTGAAATGGCGTTAAGTTCAATGAAATATCCAAAAATTCAGCGCTCGACGACAGGCGCCCCCGGGCGCTCCGCGCCCGGGTGCACCGCACCCCTTGCACCCCCTGGTAAAGACGGCCCTGGGTATGTACAACAATATCTGGAGGTATCCCAAGGACGCGATGGTGTTTCGAGTTCATGGTAGTCATCTTAGTACTTCTCAACCTGTTTGACGGTAAGGAACATTCTTATCGAAGCACCATCCTTACGCTTACGCCTCTCTTCGCTTATCAAGGATTTTTAAATAGCAATAGCAAGTAATGTAGGTTCCTAATAATAGCACCCAAATATTGAGCACGATGTAGATTTCAACAAAAAATCGACGAAAATAGGAAACTAGAAAGCAAAAAAACAATATTTGATTTAAAAAAGCCGAGAAATTTTGAATTTTAATAACAACCAAAGATTACAAATACAAATTAGACTAAGTTAAGCAACATACATATATATATATATACATACATATATATGTTAAAGAAAACCGAAAAGAGATAAATAAAAACTTTTTAACAAAAAATTAAACCGACGAAAAGTGAAAAATAAAAACCTTTTAGTCTAGGTAAGCTCCAAAGTTAAAGTATGAAATTAATTTTGAGGCGGCGCCAACATACAATGATCGACGATCAATAAAGCTGTCATATTTCCCGTTTTACGTTATTAGTTTTCTTGTTTGTTTGGCGCCGCCTTGAAATTAATTTCATACTTTAACTTTGGAGCTTACCTAGACTAAAAGGTTTTTATTTTTCACTTTTCGTCGGTTTAATTTTTTGTTAAAAAGTTTTTATTGTTACAGATTTTTGTAGGTAGTCTTGCTAATTATGTAGGTATGCCCAGTCCAAAGAGTATAATAATATAATTATGGCCCAGTCCATAAGCTTGCTGTGAGTGACTTGCGTCCACAGGATATATTACTTTCCTCTATGGTCCACAGCTAACAGCTAGCGTCGCGCCTGCATCTATTGCAAAGACGTGTTCTTAGGACATAGAGTAAATAATACTGGAGAACGCATAAAGCGAATCGCCGAACAAAATATTCTGCCACGTTTTTACCGGGGCGAGGTAAACGCATGCAGCACACTATGGAAATTTGACGTTCACATACAGAGACATGAATCCTATTGCTACAAATGCACAAGAAACTATATTAATCTCACAATAAATAAACGCAGACGATGACAAATTAGCGTGCATGTATGCAATATTGTCCTGAGATAAAAAACACAAACTGCTAGAGATGTGGGTAGCACAACAAATAAGTGGTATTTAATTAATAAACGAAATCATAGATTTATTTTGTTTTCTTGTGTTTATACTTAAGGTGAAAGCTCCAACCTACCCGCGAAATTCAAATTTTCTTACGTTTTTTGCAATTTTCAGGCCAGTGCTAGGTTGTATGTTGATTAAAATATTATTCGCGGCTGTAAGACGTATGTAATTATAGAATTATAATCATCAAAATCACCAATACAACCCTCCAAGTTCATAAAGGCGTAGGAACAAAAAAAAAACAGAAAAAGTCTTTCCTACAGCTTTTTGAATTTCGCGGGTAGGTTGGAGCTTTCACCTTAACTAGTAAAAATGCTTTAGGTTGCTTCACTATTGCATTGGGTGGTTCATGTATTGCACTACTGAAAAAAAAACCTTTTTTTTGGTCTATTTTTGTGGATAACATTTTGTTTGCTTAACCACTATAAGGATCGGATACTTTGTTCATTTAGCTTTAATTTCTCTTTTTATTCACATTGATACGTCCACTTCTCGCCGAGATATCGGTCATCAAATAGAAAAAGATCTTTTTGTCATAGCCTGTCTAAATCTCAGCAACCAATGATCGCACAACCGCACAAAAAGTTAAAGGTGGGTTTCAAGAACTTGAATGAATTTTCTGTAACGCCTGGCTGTTGCTTTAAAAAAAAAACTCTTTTTGTCAGATGAATTTGAAAATGCAACAAAAAAACTGCTTTTGGTGGTTTTTAGGAAAGTCAAGCGCTGGCTCAAAGATATTGAAGAAACCACTAATGTTAAGTGTGCCTTTTACAGTTCAAAGCTCTTCATCCCCTATGGAAAAGGGAGGATCCTCTGACCAGACGGGTATCTGTGTCAATTTGCAAACGAAACTTCGTTTTGTGTCCTGAAATCAGAGTAAATAGGCAAAGAAGAAAAAACAATGAAATTACTGACCAAAATTGCCCAAAAACATTTTTTTTAGAAACATTTATAGCTATCGGTAAATCCGATTTTATGTTGTTTCACTTTCTTTATTCCTCATTTTTCAAACTTGTTATTATTTTTCTTTACACTTTTAACGAATGGAAATTGTTTTTGCTTGCAGTACGTATTAATTCCATGGATTGCGCTCATCATTTATTTTATCTGTGGCTCGCACTCACTCACTCATCCATCATCTTTTCTTTGAATAAGAATAGAATTTAGTAAATTATAAAATGGGCGAAGTTGTGATAGATTGTACTTGTTGCAATCAGTTATGAGTGTATTTAAAGTATAGTGTTATATGCTATTAAGTTTTACCTTAAATAATTTAAAATAGTATGTGTAAGTGAGAAGTCACTTGGTATTCCTCTGTTTGTGATTGTATTACATACCTTGATAATGATTTGTTAACGCTAATGTGGTATGGCACTTGTTACAATTCGACGTTCTCCGAGTGTGCAAACACCAAGGAAAACGGTGAGTACCGGATTCTAACTTTTATTGAGTGTTATTGTGTCAAATTGGTCGGACGATCTATGTTAAGTATTTCTAGAGGAATTCATTGACAACTTCGAACACGATTCCCTGCATTCATTTAACACCCATACATCTTATTATTAACCACTAATCATAAACCCTTTTTAGCTCTTTGTCTTTTTAGTATATGATCAAAATAAAACTTTTTGTATCTCTTGATGTACCTATTAAATTCGAAATGTTAGTGGTGTGAACAGTTTGTTTTGAAGTTCTGTCGTTACTATAGTATATAAAACTATATATAGATAGAAAAGCCCTAAGAGAGTGCTCTCAAAAAATTAGACTTCATGATAAAATCAATATTTTCTTTGTTTAAGGATGAGACAGAAAAATCAAGCGATAATATTGAAGACGATGTTGGGAACCGTATCAGCAAGAGGTAGGTACTGTTATGTTATCATAAATTCTCATAAATGGTAACCATTACATTTAGTCCTTTAAAGTTATTATAACAAATAGTGTAATCCTTGAAGTACTAAATTAATCATCAATTGTTTTGATTGCGAGAATTTCTTATTGTATGGACTGATATTAGATATTATTTGTATGGACTAATCCTTTAGGTGGCCCCATAAAACTATGCACATTTAAGTATTTGTTTTTTTGTGAAAGAAGCACTGAATATCAGAGGCTAGGTTAGGTACAGTTTCTTAGTTGTGTGTATTTTTGATATGGTACCCATCACCGTAGAATATCTTAGCTAAGCCGATTAGGCTTAGCTAAGATATTCTACAGGCTATTTATAAAAACTTTACTCCACCCATTTTCGTTATTCCTGCTGGGAATGTAGAAGTAATTCAAAACCAAATTATAGTGTGACACTTGGTTGTGTCCGTCCGACCAATGCCGCAGTTAGAGATGAAATTTGGGAAAGGTAAACAAAGAATAGCCCCAAGGGCCCTTTAACAATAGAAATAACAGACTCAACACTATAACGGTCATGAGGACCTGCAGAGGTAGGTAACTAATACAATCTTAATAAATTTAAAACATACCTTTAACAGGGGTAAATATTATATAACAGCACAGTAATACTTTAGTAATGGTTTAGTTGAAGGAAGCACACACTGATTTTAAGAGATGAACCAGCTTTTATAACATATTTCAGCACTTGTGGCTGATGTGGAAGATGAAATCTTAATCCTTACTAATATTATAAAAGCGAAAGTGAGTTTGTTTGTTTGTTTGTTTGTTTGTTTGTTTGTTACCTCTTCACGCTTTAATGGCTAAACCGATTTTGATGAATTTTGGTACAGAGATAGTTGGGAACCAGGAGACGGACATAGGCTATTATTTTTTTTAAAAGAGTGGGTTATGAGGGAGAAAGAGGGAAGAAACGGGAAAACTTAGCGTTGCTATTACAAATCAATAAGGCGCTACCGAATTTAACGCGAGCGAAGCCGCGGGCAAAAGCTAGTATTATATAAAACACAGTCGGGTTTGTTCGACCACTTATAAGTCAAGAATGGCTGGACCGATTTTCATGATTCTTGATTTTTTTAATTTATCTCTGTGCCGCATAGCAGAATAAGTATTAAAATATACGGAAAACCAAGAGGTGATTTTGATACAACCTTTGACGACGCACGTTCTATTTGGTAGGTAGGGTAGGTCGGATAGGTAGAAAGGTAAAAAATTGTATTGCAACGCCGGGGCACAGCTAGTTTAAAATATGAATATTCCAAAATTTCAAGATCAATGTTGATCCAAAAAAGAGGGTGGAATACCCACTCTGATACAGCAGCACCATGACATTAGCTAGAGTACTAGGATAAAAGCCATAAAAACCACTTAGGGGAGACCTAATACACATGTGTTATTATTATCAAAACCTTACCCTCTACTTTCCCTTTTTATTTCATTTTTCATCATCCCAACAATATTTCTAATAAATTGATATGCAAATACTTATTTTTCATATCTAGATGATTACAAAATTATGTAGACAAGTCAAAAAAGGATAAGCCTGATCGTCTGGTTGTACCAGATGTCCTAAAATATCGGTCAAAGAATAGATCCCTGAAGAACAGCACACATAATCCAACCCCATCTTTCCTGATCAGAATAGATAATGGCTCTGTCCATCAGATAGGCCCTGACAATCCGAAGGAGGTAGTATGGCATTGGCACTCTTTGATATGCAACTCTAGAGCAATGTAATAACAAGATGGTGCTGTCAACACCACCAAAACAGATTCGCCCTGAACTACTGCTTTATCGACCAATACCGAGAAAATCGCGCGCATGTTGGTTGGCGCCACCCATAGTGAAGCGCCTCAATTAGCAACCAAACTGTGGAAATTACTGGTTGCTAAAGAGGGGTAAATATCTTTCTTAAGTTAGATGGCAATTTGTGAATCTCATTTAAAACTTATTGTCATTCAATAAATTTCTAATGTATCTTATTTCATTTTATACACTAGTTCTGCTGCCAGTCTTGGCACTTGATTTGAACACTGTTTAAGAGCCTGATCTAATGTATACTAGAAGTCTTTGTTTAAATAATATTTTGCTGAGCGCTGAGCAAGTTTAATTTTATATTTTGGGAGACTTGTCATATATTATACTAGCTGTGCCCAGCGGTTTTACCCGCCACTCAGCTCCCAACTATTGTAGCGTGACGTTATACAGCCGTCAGTTGTGTATACAGATACAGACCGAGCTGTTAGAAAGAATACCACTGTGAATTTCATGCAACCCTAGTAGTTTTATTACAACGCAGTTGGTTCTACAAAGAACTTGAATCCACAGGTCAAACAAACTGTTGGAATTAATACCACCGTGAATTCATGCAAGCCTAGTACTTGAATCATTATTCATTCAAATTGATCCAGCCGTTTAGTTGTGGTATAGGATTGAAACATTCTTCATTAGTGCACCGCTCCTATTGGTCTTAGCGTGATAATATATTGCTTTTCTCGATAAATGGGCTATCTAACACTGAAATATTTTTTCAAATCGGACCAGTAGTTCCTGAGATTAGCGCGTTCAAGCAAACAAACAAACAAACTCTTCTGCTTTATATATTAGTAAAGATTTTTTTTTTTTTCTTTCTTCTTTGGCAACTGAGCCGATGTCGACTATTCTGCCAGGGTCACGTGGTGACGGCAACTATCTTGGTGAGCCGTCGAACTTTACTTTTGGTAGTGTTAGTAGCTGTAAAGACAGGACATTTTTGTTAGTTAACACGTAATAATATATATATAGTATTTTATATGTATAAATTTATAATCAATAGGACATCACAAATTAAAACGGTTAGATAGAAACATAGGATTAGTATTACACGCCAGATTACATCTTCAGATCGTTGTCATTTAAAAATTTAGACAGAATTTGGACTAATTTAGGGGAAAAATTTGTCAGGAGATAATGGAAATTGGTAGGTAGGGTGATTTTAATTTTGGGGAGCTTATGGTACAAGTCAAAGGACTGGGAATATAGAGGGCATGAGAAAAAGATATGGTCCAGAGTACCGTCGCACGGTGGGCTGAAAATCGGCTTTCATAGACTTAGGGATTTCAATTTGTAAGTGCTTGTTTTTATGCCGGATATCGCTTCTATTAGTCATTACTATGTACAAAAATGACACCCGAGTTAATTCTACCCAAAAACGAAGGAAATATAATTTTTTTACGAAAAATTTGTATGAAGCTAGTATGAAAAATCGAATTATCTCCTAAACGGCATGTTTAACCGTAATATCCTTGGAGATGGTCATAGTGCTAATTATTTATGATTTTTTGGTTGGCGATTGGACGAAAAATTTAATGCAGTTTTTTTTTTAAAAATCGTCAAAATATTTTTATTTATTTTTACATGTAAAACGATCCCTTTTAGTGTCTAAGTTAAAAAGTTCGATATGTTATTAACCCAAATATTAAGAACACACGAAACAAGAAAAATAAAATAAAAAAATTGCTGTTTTTGACACATTTATATTAATTTAAATAAAAAAAGATTTATATTGAAGTAACATATGAAGTTATATTTTATACAAAATAAGTTAATTTAAGGAATTAATACTAAGCATTCGTAAAATAAAGTAAAATAAATAAAAAAAATAAAACATATCATTAAATATTACAAAAAAACCCAAACACACTCAAATACAAATTTACAAATATGTACATATATATCTTTTTTACAAATTTTCCTTATCACTCTCGTTGTCAGACTCCAATTCTGAGTCAGCATCCAGATTGGATATATCCAAAAATTCGAACTCAGTTTCCTGAAATTGAATTAAGTCGAGAGTTTCAGCAAAAAAGCTCTGCTTTTTCTTGGCATCTAACTTAGGCCTTTGTGCACTTAGCAAAGGGTCCGAAGAAACAACAAGCATATTTAAAATGTCTTGATTGGAATCCTGCCTGCTTCTTTTCCGCGAATGATGTTCTCGAAACCTCCTAAAATCTTTGTTTCGAGACTCTGAGGCTTCTTCCGAGAGAGTCCCAATCGGCACAATATTATTTTTCTCGATTATGTCAGCCCCATGGATTAGTAACTTATGAACGGTTGACGACATGTAGTACCAGTCGTATAGTAATACGTACTTTTCTGCTGTTTTGCGAGCATAATCTCTAAATTTTATTATATCGATCTGCTCTCCAGATGTAATTGCTTGTAAAATTACAGCAAATCTTTTGATGAGGTCTTCATCCAAACCGGTTATAGCTGCGGTTTTATTAGGAAACTCAAAGAATTTTCTTGCAGTATTCCCGTCATTGGTGGTTCCCGAGCCTTGTTTTACTATATCAATCAACAGATTGAGCTCATCTTTGAATTTATTTTGAATTATTTTCTTTCTTGTCTGTAGCATTTCTTTGTGCTCATCACTTCTCGCTGCCCACCGTTTGAAGTCCAGTCTGTATGCAATGTGTAACAGACATTCCATACAATTTATACGGGCGTGTAGGGATGACAAGCCAAACTCATACAGGTCCGAATACACAATTTTTGATGTTACAGCATCTAAGCGGTTCATTTCTGTAGGCTTTGCTAAGCACAGGTAGCACGATGCATTTGATCTAGCTTAAAGGTAAGTACAGACTTTAGCGTCGATCATCGTCATCATTAGTTGATGAGTCACCCTATTATTATTATTGCACTCTGTGGGGATAAGGGCCTCAATTTCTTCATCCATTTGTTTTTTCAGCCCAAGGACAACTGCTTCACTCTCCTTTACAAAAGTAAACTGAACTGGACGACAATACAAAACTGAGCATGGTTTTGGGTTCGTCCATAAAATGTTGTCTCCATCTGTCAGTTTTAGTGGCACCAAGGAGGTCATGAAAATGCTTGAATCATCTTCCTCACCCTCAATTTTCTGCTTGTATCGGCTTTGGTTAGAAGCACCGTCAAATCCCCACTTGGATATCAGCTTCAACTGCTTGTTATGCTCTTCGTTAGAAAGGCTTTGAAGGATTCTTGTAACCGTGATATCAAGTAAAGTTTGAAGTGTAATCCTAGCCGATGAATCAGTAACTGTCACTGATTGCTTCGGAGGGTAGCAATCAAGCTTAGTTTGTTGCACTTTATAGTAAGATGGATAAATATCTTTAGCACCTTCTCGAATGGCAGCCTCACGCAACGTAATATATTGCCACTTTGAGAGTTTTAGCGAAAGAAGCAATCCAAGCGCCTTTTCTGGCGTAAATATGATTGTTTTCGCTGGTTTCTTAAGCGTTTCATTTAATTTAGCGGCTGCTTCAGGATTTTTCATCATGTATTCGATGACAGAGGCGATATCTCCATGCCCTTCTTCTTTTAAACGTGCTGCAGCTGCATATGCCAATTCACTGGAACCTTCGCCTGTGTGTTCATCAGATCTTCTCTTTTTTTGTTTACTTCCCAGGTCTTCGAATGGTTTACGGGATCTTTTCGTCATTGTTCCAATGGACGTTGATGTCGACGGTTCTGGAGAGACTGAGGGCGCTCTTGGTATCTCATCAACACTTGGTTCTTGATTAACTAAAGTTTGCACAAAACTCGGCCAATCAATATTTGCTCCCAACCAATTCTCGTACTTTCTCCTGAAATTATCAAGGAATCGGTTGGATTTCTCCCACCTTTGTAAAGCGGCTCGCGTAAATCTCCGACAAAATTCTTTGAGAACAACATAATCTTCGTCAGACAGGCAATCGCCTATGCGGGATACAACTGCACTAAACAATACTTCATGATCAAATGAAGTACTCTCACTTCGTAGAAGAACAAACAAGTCTAAATTGGTCATTAAACTTTCCATTTTAAGATTTTATAGTCGCAGATTTAGTGTTAGCAGTTACACAGTTGTGAACAAATTAAATTATAAAACAAAACTTTAGCCCTTTTATTGCAAAACGACAATAATTAGGTAACTACCCTCATTAGTTATCTCCTCATTAGCTAATGAAAATCTATAATTGTCACTAACTATTCTTAGAACTCATAGCACTGCTAATTAACAAATTAGCTTACTTATCAGGAAATGTTAAATATAATCCATTGTCGTGAGATATTGAAAATCATTAAATCACCTATTAAGACTCATTAGAAGACCTAATCAGTGTAGTTACTTAATCACTTCTTTTTGGACTCATTAGAAGACAATTGGTAATTTGGTTGTATGAAAAGTTTTAAAACTCATTTTGTGTTGATAAATATCTAGCTCAAACATAGTTGGCTACGTGTGGGTGTACTATAAACCTCTGCCAACTCCTTCGGAAATATAGGAGTGATGCTATTTTATGTTATGTGTAGTTAAAAGTCCGTGTTCTTCAACATAAACACCAAAAGGAATCGTTTCATACGTAAAAACAAATAAAAATATTTTGACGATTTTTAAAAAAAAAACGGCATTAAAATTTTTGTCCAATCGTCAACCAAAAAATCATAAATAATTAGCACTATGACCATCTCTAAGGATATTACGGTTAAACATGCCGTTTAGGAGATAATTCGATTTTTCATACTAGCTTCATACAAATTTTTCGTAAAAAAATTATATTTCCTTCGGTTTTGAGCAGAATTAACTCGGGTGTCATTTTTGTACATAATAATGACTAATAGAAGCGATATCCGGCATAAAAACAAGCACTTGCAAATTGAAATCCCTAAGTCTATGAAAGCCGATTTTCAGCCCACCGTGCGTCGTCAAGACCGCATTCACATATTGAGCTGTCTCGGACGTGAATCTTATTTAAAAATACTGGGCTGCAGCAGTGACCGAGTCTCAGTCTACACAAGGACGAAACAGTTCTTTTGGACAGTTTAGTGCATTTAAAAAACCAAGGTTTCCGCTGGACTTCCGGTTGAATACTGGCATAGTACGCACCCTTAAGCCTCGAACTTACTTGCCAAACTGCTGACCACGAATTATGCAGCTTCTGTTTAGTGTCGGCCCGTAAGTCGTAGCTATGGACTACATAATGTTTTAGATCAACTGGATTGGAAGTTGCGAATTTAGCGAGAGAATCCGCGCACTCGTTGCCACCTATACCCGAGTGGCTCGGAACCCAAGCTATTTCAATGTTTAAACCGTTGTTGAAGCAAGAAAAGAGTAGATTTTTAATGTCTAAAATGATTTTACTGTGGATCTTTGATTTTAATTGATTTTGACTTAAAGCTTGAATGCTACTGCGAGAATCTGAGAAGATGACTGAATTTTGAATATTGTGTGATTTAATAAAATTAATTGCTTCTAAAATGCCAATACACTCCCCTGTGAAAACCGATACCTCTGGAGGGCACTGAAAGAGAAGAGCAATTTTGGAATTCTGGAAGTAAGTAGAAATTCCTGTGCATCCTGTAGGTGTTAATTTGGATGCATCTGTGTAAAATAAATTCCATCCCTTCCAGTACCTCTCGATGGCCCGATCAAAGTCTCCCTTTACGTCCTCGGAATCTTTTGAGATGCCAAGCCCAAGAATGACTTTGGGTTTAAAATGAACCACCTCGTATGTGGAAGAAAAGACTGGTAAGGTAGGATACTGGCTAACAGGCGAGGAGAGGTTTTTAAGCTCTCTGTACCTATTCATTAACGGAGGTAATGATTTATTCTTCCAGTAAGAAGATACTTCTAACGAGAGGTGGATTTCTTCTAGTATGGGAAGTAAGGGGTGGGACGAGAGAGCAAAAACTTTTGACAAAAAACGATCAGCTAAGTATTGTCTTCGAAGGTTAAGGGGAGGCTCTGCACATTCTACCTGGAGGGCATTAATAGGAGAAGATTTCATTGCACCTAATATAATTCTGAGGCATTTGGATTGGATAGCATCTAGCTTGCGAAGTGCCTCTTTATTACAGGGCTCAAGTAAGAAGCAGCAATAGTCCATTACACTTCTGACCAGAGCGTTGTACACTAACTTGAGAGTGTAAGGGTGTGCTCCCCACCAGACCCCAGACAAAGCCTTGAGGACCGATATTGAGCGCTCACACTTTTTTACCGCGTTGTTGATGTGGTGAACTCCTGACATTTTGGAATCTAAAGTAACTCCCAGAAACCTGGTAGTAAAGATTTTATTCAAGAACGCGTTTAATATAGGTATATAATACATCTTATGTTAAAAAACCACATTCAAATTATTTCTGACTATGTTTGGATTGTCGTGACAATAATGTCGACTTTCCTCGACATGATTACATTATAGAAAACAATTTCAGTTTGAGGAGCATTTAGTACAGACGATGACCATAAGTTTTTATTAGTCATTCTCTCCACAAAACTTCAAAATGGGATAACAAACACTGCCACTGTTTTCAGAATCATTGTTGTCACTGGCCCGAGTTCTAGCTACTAGAGATGATAGATGATACTTTTTCGATTAACTTAAAAAAAATAACACTTTGTTCCACCCTCAAAATATAAAATTGATGTCGCGATAGAGGTTAACGCTCTTGTCAGAATTGCGCGGACAATAGGGTATTTTACTCTTTATGAAAGAAATTCTAAAAATATACAATTCAGATAGCTTAGGCAATAAGCAGTCGGAAAATGTTAGATTTAGTTAATAAAATAACTAAATAAATTTTAAAATTGATTTCAAAGTTTTCACTTTTTTAGTCTGTTGGTTTACTGAGCGAAACAGTGTCCGCCATGATTATTACGTCATACGTCATGTAAACAAAAAGTGACAACTGTCAACTGAGCAACGTCTGTTATTTTTGTATTAAAAAACTTTACATTTTAATCTTTATTGAAATAATAGTAAGATAAGTAATGAATAGGTATAATACTTACATCGAAGTGATCTTCACAAAAGTACAAACGAGATTTTTCGGACAATTGTGTTGGATCCCTTCTCGCAAGTTTGAACCAAGTTTTTCTTATATTTAAATCAGTTGGCACTTGAATCCACAACGTGTACGGTGTTTTTACATTCAGGAACAGCACACCAATGTTATGGGTAATAACTCATTTTTAAGTTATAGAAATATACAACTAAACAGAAAGACTAATAACAGCGCATTTGTTTACATGAACAACTGACGTCATGACCACAGAGCAACATGGCGTCAAGCGTTTTTGCGATTTTACGCGCGAAAATAGAAATTGTAAAATTGAAATGCAGTTTTATGGCACTTATCGATTGAATATTTTTTTTTTGTTTTTTTTGGTGGTTTACTAGGACCCTAGGATCAAAATGAGATACTTTTTAAAAATGGGTGTAATACCGTATTCTACAAGCATGTCAATATGTTATGACAAATATCTGTTTAATAAAGCAGATTTGAGAAGTATTTCACGACAAATTGGCATATGCCATTTGCCGCTCAAAAGGTCTAATACAGCTTTTCCCTGCGTTCCCGTAGTCACTTACCCCACTGTTCAGCCCCCGTAGCTCGCAGCGAGATTACCCATACAATCTCACAAACTTGACTTCTTTATCCTACTAATCCTATTCTACTTCCTACTTATAATATTATAAACGCGAACGTTTGTATGGATGTATGGATGCTGTTACTCTTTCACGCAAAAACTACTGAATGAATTTTAATGACTTTACAATAATATAGCTTATACATCAGAATAACACATAGGCAATTCATAAAGATATATATTGTATATTCTATAACCACGCAAGTGGAACCGCGGGACGCAGCTAGTATTAGATAATATGAGTAAAGAAGTAACTATGTATCTATACTTATTAATATTAATACCTACTACAAAATGTATTGCAATATGACATTAATTCTTAGTGCTGACCGTAAAACTAAGTTTCATCATTACGATTAAAAAGTTGCATTCAACCTAATCGATAATCGTAATAGAGTAAACTTTCAAAAAAGTTTTGGGACCATTGAGGAATTTACCTATGGAGATGGCATATTGTTCTACTATAGGTTGTACAAATATCTATGATATCGATAAGAAAAGAAAGCCAACAACATTTTGTCACGTGCTTTTTTGTTAAGCTATTATTTTGTTATACGCCAAGATTTGAGGTACATTTGCTGTCAAACGGTTTCGCGGTAAAAGAATTTGGGTGTTTTCTTAAATGACGATGAATGAAAATGGAGGCCATTTTTGTAGGAGGTCATGCTAATTCTGTAGGTAACCAGTCAGGCAGCCCAGCCGGCACAACCATCCGTACCGCACCTAGAAAGCCATGCCTCCGCAGTAGAGCCTTGTTTTAGACGGACAGGGACTCCGTACACATCGAGGCTCTAAAATATTGACACTTAAAAGTATTGGTTGGATAAAAAAAAATAGAAAGGTATAGGGAGACCTTTGCGTATCAGTAAGCTGTTCAGCCTATTAAAAACAGACCGGCCAAATGCGAGTCGGACTCACGCACCAAGGGTTCCGTACAAACTGACGACATAAACGGTCATATCTTTACCCTACGTAGACATGGAGAGTTGCTTTTTTCACAGCTCCAAGGGACCACAGATATGAATATTTGGGTTGTGTTATTTATTATGAGGTACGGAACCCTAAAAAGTATTTTTCAATAGTGTATTTCTCTTTTTCTCAACAGATTTTGTGTAGGCCTCCTTAAAATTCCGCCATTTATATCGGTCTTGCGCCACTTGGATGGGAAATCATCAAATATCCGCTCCGATCTGGGCGGAGCGGCCCCCCCCGCTCCGCCCAGACCGGAGCGGATGTGTCAAACTTTTAACAAAAACCTTTTTGCTTTGCTGACATCTCCTTGAGACGCGCGTGGAACACGAACGTGCCATCGCCTCGGCCTGTCGTCACCAGACGGGTGGCCGGTGAGCTACCCATTGCTCACCTTCCACAGACCCACATCTATGGTGGCCAGGTGTCGTCTCGCGGCGCTCGACGCCTGTAGCGTCTCCCGCGGTGGCTGGCTTGGTTCGAGGTTCTCTACTTCAAACATCACTATGTCCTCCCAGACACAGCGGTGATCCGCTCAAAAGAAAAGACTGCCAGTGTGTTCCACCGTGTCATCCGGGCGATCGTCACATTGGTGGCACCTGGGTGTTTCTTCCCGCCCAATAATGTGCAGGAACCTCCCGAAACTTTCGTGCCCGGTGAGGACCTGCGTCAGGTGGTAGGTGAGGATGTCGTGGCACCTCACTTCCTCCGCTCTAGGCGAAGCGGAGGGGAGTGTCAGAGTTTTACTGACTAATATCCACCGATGTTCCCTCTTTTACTCGGGGCCCGGGAACGTAAAGGGCAATAGAAGTAACTTGGGTGGGTTTTAGTCAGTACAAGTCTGAGACTCCCCCCCGTTCCGCCCAGAGCGGGGGAAGTTATTTGATGATTTCTCACCCCAAAAAAAAACCCCGGTACATGACAAGAAAACTCCAGTACCTGTTTGTGAGTTTTCTTGATGTCGTGTTTCCATCACAATTGTGGTCTTCCTCTAGGCCATTTTTACCCCAAGGCTTCCACTCCAAGAACACTTTGGCCTACGTGCCATATTTTAGGAAAGAATGAATACGCTTTTCAAATAACCAATCCAACCATACTACAATTATGTCGAATAAATTATAATTTATCTTGGCTGATTTTTTTATTGTGCCTACCAAGATCATAATTAGGGCGTTCTATATTCAACCTTATTTATTTCTATTTGCAATTCACATTCAAATAGTAGGAACAAAACCAAATTATTAATAAAATAGCTAATAAACATTTTAATATTTTGAACAGCGAGCGCATTCCTTATTTGAATATTTATCTGAAAATAAAATTGGCGCGAATTTAGCCATAGATCAGTTTGTACTGTTTGTTGTTGAGTCGGTTTTAGTGGCGTAAAAAATATTATAATCAATATTTATAGCATTTTACATGGATTTATTTTCGTTGGATCCCAGTTTTTGATCCCATTTTTTAGGTATTAACGATGGGTCCCATTTGATATTACCATTGAATCCCATTTTATGACAACATGTGTACATTTCAGAAGAAAAGTGATTTACTTTTATTAAATATTTCAAAAACACCGTGTGTGTATTTTGGATTTTTTAGGATTGTTGCCACTGGGGAATAAATGAGACAAATGATGTACTCCAAATAGTACTAGACTGGCATGAGTTAAAAATGATCAGGTTTATTTGTGATGTTTATAAATAAATAAATATGAACGCCTTCAAAACAAGCGCCTCTAAGCTCAAAAAAAATACTGCCGTCATAATTTTTCCATATTTTTTTTATATAATGTGGCCGTTTCTGGCACACAGGTCACAGTTTTAACCTAACCTTTTTTTTGTAAATAAGTAATTATCCTAATCTAAATAGTTCAGTTCCGGGTAAACAACTAAAAACAATCTCTTTTTTCTATAAATGCAAGTCGTTTGTGGCGTAGGAGGTCACAGTTTTAACCTAACCAAACCTAGTTCCCGGTTCCTATAATTTGTTTGGGTAATGAAATTTTGTCCAAATCTTTTCGGAAAAACGGCAGGCACCCGTTATTCTAACATAACCTATCCACATACCCAAATTTCATCCAAATCAGTCTAGAAGTTTGAGCGTGTTGGAATAACAAACACACATACAAAATTTCGCCTTAAAATATTATTGTGATTTTGTTGTTGGATGTACCCGCATTCAGATGTTTTTAAACATCTGGGATCCAACGGAAATAGTTTTTGGGATTCAGTGGCAATAAAACGTATTTTTTTAGTATTTTTCAAATTTGGGATTCAACGGAAATATATAATAATGTTTTGTGGGATCCAACGCCAAAAATATTAAAGTGGGATCAAAAACTGGGATCCAACGAAAATAAGCGTTTTACATGTATTACAAAATTAATTTAATTTTTCATCTAACAATTTCTGATGTTCCTTATTTTAATTATTCGAGTTGATTAATTTACAAGAAAATAATCGATTGAAATAATCGCATTTACACATCACAAAATTAAAAAAAAAATTGGTTGTTTGTAAAGTAGGTTTACGATCGAGATGTTTACGTGATAACGTCTTATTGGTGATATAAGTTATCACCAGTAGTGACATCTAAAATGAAATTAAGTACTAATTTAAAGTTTTTTTTTCGAGCCAAGTAACAGATGGCGCTACCATCTTTATGAAATGTCGCTTGTGAGGTTTTGGTGTGACACAAGTTTCTGAACATGTCACCCGACTAAAACGATTTTAAAGACGTTATCACGTCAAAAAGAAATGGACGTCAATTTCGGAAGTGAATTTAGTAGTGGTTATGAATATTACGTATTAATGGTCCTATTATTGTAAATTACGATAAGATCTGTGCATTTTCATGTTATTTATAATATTTGCAATGACATTTGTCTCATTTGTTATAGAATCTATTCGCGTCTGTGTGATATAATGTGGAATTAAAAATGTAAACAAGCACGATTGGCGCGAAACTTCGACTTTAGATTTCAAAATGAATCATTACCACTGCTAATATAAGTTCAATTACGAATGATTTCTTCACGTAATAAAAGGACACGTTAATCATGCCCAATAATGTGGAGTTTGTATGTCCGAAAACCATTTTTTTTATGATTTTTAGCGTCGACCTACACTGCCATCAAAATGGCGATGATCGTAATTTACGCATTTGAATTTTATAAGACTTAATTAAGAAACTTGCTCAATAATTAAAGAACTTCTAATGACGTTTACATATGAGATTTTTATTCTACTATCTTAATAAATGCACACCCATATTATTTTTTACATAGAAAATAAAATATTTACAAAAATAATGAGGAGGTCGTATGACTTAAATGTTCGACCCCTTTCGGGGCCAGTACCGAGCCAGCGGAGGTTTGAATGTCGAGCCCCTGAAGGGGTCCGTACCGAACTATACGGTTAATTTGTCCTGTATACGTCTGAATTTTTTCAAATTTTAATATCAACATTTAATATGTTTAAATAAAATTTTTCATTAAAGCGCTCGAAGGGGGCGTGGCTTGCGGAAGCCCGAGTATCCGTTTTCGGGCGTATTTTCAGCTCCCTGTAAAAATTATTAATATTGGTCCTACAATTTCGGGAGTTAGGAGTTTTCTGACGTGATAACGTCTTTAAAATCGTTTTAGTCGGGTGACATGTTCAGAAACTTGTGTCACATCAAAACCTCACAAGCGACATTTCATAAAGATGGTAGCGCCATCTGTTACTTGGCTCGAAAAAAAAACTTTAAATTAGTACTTAATTTCATTTTAGATGTCACTACTGGTGATAACTTATATCACCAATAAGACGTTATCACGTAAACATCTCGATCGTAAACCTACTTTACAAACAACCAATTTTTTTTTAGGTTTCCTCCTCTTTTTGAATCTTTTTTCAAAATTAAAATATCTCAAATAGTTTTCGAGATATACTCAAAAAACTAAACCCCTTTTTTTGTTTACTAATTTGTTAATAACTTTTGCAATTTTTTCGAGCGGGTCTTGAATTTTTTCAAAAACTTTCTAGATGCAATCCCGAATCGAATGAACCCTCAACCATATTTTTCAGAGACTTTTAAAAAGTTTTGACTAAAAAAGCACTTGTTGACTAGACTATCAGTCAGACCCGGAACTACCTATAGCTCAAACAAATATTTGTTCCGTGCGGCGATCCAATCCGCGACACGCAGCGCAGCAGTCGATCACTCAGCCACTGCGCTAACCTAAACTGCGCTAAAAATGGTATCGTCCTTTCGACTAGCATGGTGCATGGTATCGGCAAGGTTTTAACTTAAAGTTCAATTAACCTAGTGTTATCAGTGACAATCTGTCCAGCAGTTCGACCTAACTTGTAGTAAAAATGAAATTATTTTATTTCACATAAACCGTAGGAAACGACCAACCTGAACGGGCGTTTTATAAGTGCCCACCTCATAAAACTTTCAGAAATGATGCACGGTTCAAGTTGGTCGTTTCCTATGGAGAACAACCGGCAAGAAAAGCCATTGCTACTAGTCAATGTGGACAAAACTCCAGCAGTAGACGACAATAATGATGCAGTTGAATTGATTCAAATTATTACAAGTTATCTGAACCGATTTATATTTAAACCTATGAGCTCGTTATTAAAAAGAGAATAAAATTTCGCGGGTAACATTATGCTCTCAGTATAGTAGTAGTTAGTAGTTAGCATTTAGTCTAAAATAATATTCCTATTCATCTGATATCCATAAAGGTTGCAGGGAGAAGGGACTTGGTTTGTAATTTTACGAGTGCTTGTACTCGCCTTTAATAAAATATCAAGGACAACAATCTGAAAGCAATCTTAGCGTTTGGCCTTATTAAAATTGTTGAGAGCACGTCGATCATTAGTATAGCTACAGCCATGTTATTAGTTATCTGTAGTTTTTATGTGTAACGACTGATAATTTAGGATTTGTTCTTCACAGATATCCATAGAAAAATAAAAATCTAGGTCGGTAATTAATTTTATCTTTTACAGCATTTAATTCGATTACAAAAGGGGTGAAACTTAATGAAGATCATGCTAATGCAACAATATTGGTTCGCGTAGTATAAATCAGTGCGTGATCTTTCCCCGACCGCCTCGTGTTCCTGTTCTGCGCCGTGTTTCTATATTTAAGCGGTAGTTTGTGCTCAGTTCAGAAGGAAGCTATGAGTGTTGTGACGTCGTCCGTCGAGTGGGCTCGTTGTTGCGTCGCGCACGCACTTTATTGTCGTTCGGGATGTGTTGGATGGTGCACCGCGTACCGGGATCCTGGCCATGGCTGGCTAAAATACGCAGAAGAATGGTTATTAAAGTACATATCCTTAAAAAAAACATTGAAATGTAGTTTGCAAGCCGGTGCCATCTTGAGTGACTTCAGAATTGTGTTCGAATTATTTGGATTTTAAAATGGTTGCATTCAGGTAATTATCAAAATGTACGATTTTGGATATTAAAAGGTGCTCTAGTCTAATATGCATTTTTAAGAGAACTAATTTCGTCTTTTTTATCTATCCATCAGAGACGCTGTCAATGGCCAACACATGCCATGTAAAGACAGTTTTATAAATACCTACGTTGTCCTTTGTGTATTTCATGTTAGAATATTTGGTACTTGTAATAGCCGCAATATTATAACCGTGCCAGTAAACAGGAAAACGAAGGCATCGTTTCATAATGCAAAGTGATTTGGTTCAAATAAATAACCATGTAGATCGGCCCTCAGCAAAATAATTTTATCAGGTAAAAATACCATGGTACGTTTAAGTACCAAGTATTGTTTTGAATGCCTAACCTTCTTCCTCTACTTATTTTACGGTTTTAGTTTCTGCAGAAGTATGTATTTGCGCACCATAATGTTTGAAGAAAGCTTTCAAATATGAAGTTGAGCCGCCAAAGAATGCTAGGTTCTCAAAAATAGTATACCTCTGGCTTATTATGAAAAGATTAAATCCAGGTATTGAGTGCTGGATGTCGGCCATAACATCATCTGCCTAGCCTTTTCCCAACTATGTTGGGGTCGGCTTCCAGTCTAACCGGATGCAGCTAAATATCAGTATTTTACGTGGAGCGACTGTCAATGAACCTTGAAGTCCTAATCTTAAGCATTTGGATAGAAGTGAAAACGTCATGGGGGCCGTTCAAGTATTACGTAAGCAGATTTATTACAATTATTTACCCCCCCACCCCCCTTGTCAGCAAAAGTAAGCAAAGGTCTTACCCCCTCCCCCCATGCTTACGTACACATTTTCAATTACTGCATTGCTTTTTTTAAGCTATTGCATAGCTTCTGCCACGGAATAGATAAATATTTATCTATTCCGTGGTTTTACCCCCCACACAGCTCCCAACTATTGTAGCGTGATGTTATACAGCCTAACTGTTAGAAAGAATACCATTGTGAATTTCATGCAATCCTAGTAATTTTATCTCAACGCTGTTGGTTCTACCAAGAACTTGCATCCACAGATCAACCTTTTGGAATAGGGTAGTGTCCAGGGTCAAAGTGTGACGTCACTTGTTCCGAAAAAATGCAGCAACGCGTGACGTCATATATGTTACTTTAATGGGCTATATCTTTGTCTTTTAATTCTAATTTACAGATAAAAAATACGTGTTCCTTGTTTTTGAACAATCTAAAAGACGGACTAATTTTTTTTTTTGGAAACTAAGTACTCTATTATACTACTGTGAATTTATGCAAGCCTAGTACTTGAATAATAATTCATTAAAATTATATATAATATTATAATAATATAATATTATATTATATATAATATATAAATAAAATAAAATAAAACGACTGCAGCGCCATCTCGGCTGATTTGTCAATCTAATCATCCAGGGCGCCACCCAAACGCATACAAAAAAAATCATTCAAATCGATCCTACCGGAGGAGTTCATGTGTAAAAGGGTCCTCCGAGTATCTGTATATTTCTTTGAACTAAATAGAAAGATTTAAGAGATATTAAAAAAACAACATGGCTTAAGCAACCTTTTACAAGTGTAGTTTCACAAGTTGTTAAAATCAACCTCTCCATTTCCTAAATCATCCTCCATCTTCCCGTAGGGTGACACACACTAAAAAAGACAAATCAACTACCTTAGCTCCTGCAGCGATTCTGTCTTTATTTCTTAATGTTTGCAAAACGTTGACATCGTTATCATTTTAATATCTGGACGGTCAGCCGCCAATACCAATCTCACGGTCCTGCTTATCTTTTCACCACAGCAGTAACTATTTTCCGTATAGCTCGTAGTGCTCGTACTGATACGTTAGTACAATTTCGTGGGTACTTAACAAGTAAACATATCTTTTTCAATGTTTTCTAGCTAGCAATGAAGAATGAGCATAGCCGACCATGATACATATCATGACCTCCGCTTAATATTGAGACCAAGTAGAATGATGGACAAAAGACACTCATTCCTCTACTGCACTCTTGAAAAACTTAATACAAAAGAGCCCTCCTCTATTTCATATCCTTTCGTATCATGATTGATCATGATGGTCTTTACCTACACTAGAGCGAATTTAACTTTTTATGGCAAACTCTCATTGTATTAAAAAATATATCTCAAACTTCGATATGGTATCGTTAATTTGTCAAAATCATATAAACGCATGTACACACCCACACACATAAAGTTAATCAGTAGATTAGCCGTTTGCGATATTTTATAAATAAAATGTTCCAGTAAAGCTGTACAGTTAAATCAGAAAAGGTTATGGTCCTCCATAATTGAATTATTTTAGTTGGTACGGACTAACTTTCCTTCTGTACTATCAGACGCGCTTGCTAGTACTAGTACTGTCAAGAAACTACCGGGAAAAGATCCCATAAACACAAAATATTAGGTTAGGTTAGATCATCCAAATTTATTTTATACCCATTAAAAAATGCTCCTTCAGAACGATACACTGCAGTACGCCAACGAATTGTCCAATAATCAAAGCATTTTGAAACGAATTTGGAATTTAGTTCAGTTCGCTGCGAAATCTCCGAATGTCTTCTACCGAACAAAAAAGTGATAATTAGAGTTTAGGTAAAATAAAGTAGGTGTGGAGCCATATCTGGTGAATAAGGTGGTTACTCGATGACATTTGTCGAGACTGGTCAACAATTAGTAGGTATATCGCTTATAAAATACTGTTTAAATTATTTACAAATACTATATATCATATAAAAGTATCAAAATCGGAAAACAATAGGGCGTCAACACATTTCGTCCAAAGTGCCCAGAAGGGTAGCACCATTGCCACGTTGAATGCTGTTTCTTAGGACAAAGAAAAGGTCTCTCTTGGTCAAAAGAAGAGTCGACCAACCGCCTAGACTCTTCTTAAAATGTTAGGGTTGGTTTTGAGTCCCGACTGGTGGCAGGTAAATAGCAGTAGGTATTTTACATGCACCGACTTTCTACCTGACTTCCACAATGCAGTAAGCACGTTCTGACTGTCACAGATCAGCACACAAATGACAGCCACGACCTAACGTAACGGTTTAACGTGCTTTCCGAGACACGGTGGATGGTTAAATGATGAATGGATGGTTGCCTATCCATGCACGGAGTCCGTGGAGTGGTCCTTGATAAGACTGGTTGGCAGACTTTCGGTCCAGTGACAATTTTTTATCGACTATTAAAGATATTTCCGAGGCACAGAACAAACAACACGGAACGGGCAACACCCGATCAAATGAGATTATTCTCGCCCCTACCCTCGAATCAGTGACATTATCTACTGCCCATCTATTCAGGTTTATGATCATCCAGAAAATTCTGTCGTCGTATTGCTTGGATTATGGCGTCAATCTAAAGATAACTACAGTCCAGTCAGAAACCTCACAGATCACACTCTGAAAATCTTAAAAGAACTTACGAAATAATTATTGAAGAGAGATTAGGTATAAATTATGTCACATTGGTTCTATACCACTACCTACTCAATCTTTTTAGTTCAGATGCACAAGTTACTCAATTCCTCATTTTATGTAATTAATTTGAGAAAAATAGTCATGAGAAGGCGGAGGAAGTAGTTGTTGTGTTTGAAACTGAAGTAGGTATTTCGGGTTCTTGCTTTGTGGACGCCATGTGGTTGCGGTTACTAACAAAAGACACCGGCGAGGTTGATGGAGCGCAATGGGCGGCCGCAGCGTTCACGCTCATGTCTACGTATAGTATGGGCGGGCAACGCAACGTTTTGGCAACGCTCCGACGCCGACGGCGCTATTTTTAATAAACCTTGAGAGAAACCGCCCTTGCCGCCTTAATGCAAGTCAACATTCAGTTTGTTGCTTACTATCCGTCGTGAATCTATTTTTCTCTCTATTATTAGCGTCACAAAGTTCATCCTCCCATGTATAGTAATATGGACGCTGTTTCCCGTAGATCTATTTTAGGATGACCTCTTCATAATAAATTTTAGGCTTGGTGGTAGGTACCTACGCTTACCTTTTTAAGAATCATTCGACCCGTATGAAGGTAAAATGTCAGTGATGTAATTACGCTACCTATTTGTAACAATGTGTTTTTTTTTATCCAACTAAGTCAAAGAACTGCATATTGAAGAGACCTACAATATAAAAATACCATTAAATACTAATCCTAATTTTAAAATAAAGCATCATCATCAATTTTATTATGCGTCGTATTTATATTTAATTAGAGGTATTACTAATCAGTTTTCCTTACGAGTGTTTATAATATTGTACACAAGTTTTACCTATATCCACGCCAATTACGCTTTAATAAATAAAATAAATTGAGTAAAATATGAATAAGTAGGTACTCAAGTATTTAATCAATAATGAGAATGATGGCGTCGAGACAAGCCCGCCAGCCAGCCAGCGCGGCGATGGTAGCGCCCGCGTGGTGCAGTGCTCTGCCTGCGCCCGCGCCGGTGAAAGGGAGGTTAAATGCGCCGCTCGCAAAACGAATTGCAACAACTTTACAAAAATGGCGTCATTCATACAATTCACGGTTGCATTAGGTTTTAAAAGTAATTATAATCAAGGTACTTACCCGGATTTATTACACGATAAACTAATGTATAAAACTCGAAAACAATGTACACAATGTTAGTTATGTTAAATTAAAATTATGTATTAAGGTTATTATTTTAATTTAGGAACTTGTAATTGTTAGAAATTCATGGCCTAGTGTTCAGCGAGTGTTAAAACTACAATTACTTGCACGGCAGCAGCTGAAGTTGAGTCACGCGGAAATTTAATTTACTCAAGATATATTCATTGAATGGCTTTTATGATGTTTAGTAACATACCTATAAACAAAACATAAACCTCGCTGAAGTACCGTTTCAACTCGTGGTCTCATGTATTCAGTGTCCCTATAAAGATCGGTCCTCCATTTTATCATTTTAATTCTGTTATCACCAAACTTTAGGTGTGCATCTCTGATTACTAACTCTAGTAATAAAAAGCCGTGTAACATATTTCAATAAAATATAATATTATGTTGTTTCAGTCTCAATGAGTGCTACTTCGCAAACAAGGGTGCAGCAGTGGTGCTGGGCAGTGCAGAGCGCGGCTGTACAAACCCGTGGCGATCTCCAGCGCGGGCGCTACCTCAGCCCGACATACAACATCACCTGCAATCCATGTTCTACTTGCTGCGTCCCGAGGAAACGCTCAAAATGGTACTAGCACAGCATACTTATAAGGCTACGTTCGCACTCATACGATGCATGCTAAACAACTCGACGATCTCAATAACGAATGACATTTTATTGAAAAGCCAGGCACTTCACTAAGTCATCTGGGCACTGAGTAAGTCACGTTCAGTGCGTAAGTAGCCTTAACCTTGTGGAATTATCAAAACTAGGCTATATTAATAGAATTAATAAGTAAGAAAACATGAATTGTTTGTTATTAGGCGGTGAAACTGGAAAGCGCTCACGCAGGTCGCACCCGGTACCTGGTAGTGGTATGTCGCAGCAACGAGGCGGCGTTGCTCGGTATCGACTGCAATGAGCGCACCTCCGTCGGACTCGTCCTGCGCGTCCTTGCTGATACTTCTATTAAGTTGGATGGCGATGGGTACGTTGCGTTTTAACATCATTAATGCATCGATACATTTATAACATCGGTAGCATGTATCATATATTATTATCTTCTTGCAGTTCTCATATCATCCGTAGAATCCAACTCACTAACTGTAATCGCTCGGAGCAGTTTTCCTCGCTCAATACTTTTACTGAGCCCAGAACAATAACTAATTAGGGATTCATTGTCCACAGAGGATTCAGTGTATGTGTGTGCAATCAACAACACATATTCAAGCCGGTATCCGTACAGGCCATGTGGTGAGTATGAGCTGAGCTACAGTTACATTTCACTATCAGAATAATTCATAGTATGTTTCTTCGTTAGCTTATAAGTACGTCATCATAATACAATACCATAGTATTGTACATTTAGTACTAACTTTTTTAAATCTATAACACAGTGACTGATTTTATGATAACCATGTTTCAACCCATTGCTTTAACAAAGTAAAGAGTTGTATTTGGAGCTTTAATGGTTGAGTTTGAATGATGTTGCAGGTCGGCACTACAAACTCTCCACCGTGCGAGTGCACAGGCCCGGGAGAGGAACCACTTCGCGGGCGGCGCGTCGCACGGCTGGTGCTCCTTCTACGACAGCCACGTGGACTCGGACCGCTCTTGTCTCAACGAGTGGCATGCCATGGACTGCATCGAGTCCCGCCGCCCACCCTCCCCAGATTCACTGAGACTCAAGTGAGTATGCAATATTTTTATGTACCCTTCGGAGTTAGGTACTAACTGAAATAATTATGGGATAATCGTAAGTCGTAACATCACAAGTTAAACAACTTCTGCCCACCCCTTATGGGAAAAGGCATGAATTTGTATACGTAAATATGGTATTGGTAGTATTTCGAGAAATCGCCAAGCGGTTGGTCGACTCTTCTCGTGACCAGAGGGCTGGCCTGTTTTTTTGCACAAAAAATAAGCATTGCCATCCAACGCGGTAATGCTGCCAGCCTTCTGGGCACTTTACCTGTTGACTGCGATGCGGACGAATTTTTTGACGCCCTGTAATTATTAGTTTGTATCTATTTATAGTTTGTATATACATAGTAATTATTTTAAAAAAATAGTAATAAATGTACTGGAATAAAGTAAAAGTCATAGTTGAAATGGATTAAACGCGTAAATATATAGGTTAGTTTGATTGATGTGTTAGTAATTAATAACATACGACAATATCGTCCTTGAATATCTTAAGAAAAAAAAATTGAATCACTTGAAACTGCTACCCAAATTAAGTCAGTGTGCAACATAATATTAATGAAGTATGTTCTACCTAGACCTTGTTTATTGGCCTAGAAAACGATCGAACGCACGCCAATGCGTTAATCTAAACACGCTACTAGTATGCGAAGATGAACCGTTATAGGGCTACCATTTTCGTGTTTACATTAATTTATAACTTTACTAGCTTCCGCCCGCGACTTCGTCCGCGTGGCATAGTTACTTTGGGCTAACGCTAACTTTAACCCGTGATGGTCGAAAAAAAAAATATCTTTCTCTCCCCTTTTTTTCCTCTTTCCCCCCTTATCTCACTTTAAAAAAATAGCCTATGTCCGTCTCTAGGGTCCCAACTATCTCTGTAGCAAAGTTCATCAAAATCGGTTGGGCCAATTAGGCGTGAAGACGTAACAAACAAACTCACTTTCGCTTTTATAATATTAGTAAGGATAAGGATTATTCAATCTTCATTTTTGTTTTTTTTTTAAAGTGACAATTGAGGGAGAAAGAGGAAAAAAAAGGGAAAAGTTAGCGTCGCTATTACAATAAATAAGGCGCTAGGGCAAAAACTACAAGTAACAGATAAATGCAAATCAGGAAAGGGGAACTGTGTTACCCCGAGTTAAACGCGAGCGAAGCCGCGGTTAAAAGCTAGTTATTTATAATTCGTTAATGCTGTTTTACATACGGGATCCCGCATGTAGAAAAGCATTAACGAATTATAACTTCATCCTACCCGATAAATTCTCATGTAAATCCGGTTGGCAGACGATTTAAGAAAATTTAATTGATATAATATCTTGTTCTTTTTACAGGCCTCGAGAGAGGGATGAAACTGAACGCGTAATACGCTGCACATTGAAAGAGATCATGATGAGTGTGGACTTGGACGAGGTGACTAGCAAAGCTATCCGAGGGCGGCTCGAAGAGGAACTAGACATGGACCTCGCAGAGTACAAGTCATTCATAGACCAAGAGATGCTGACTATACTCGGCCAGATGGATGCACCTACCGAGATCTTCGACCATGTATATCTCGGCTCCGAATGGAACGCGAGCAATCTTGAGGAATTGCAACGTAATGGGTATGTAATTACAATGAGCGTAACCTTTTTATTTCAGAAACTTTACATTTCTAACTACACTATACATTCTCGTTATTATTAGCAAGAAGTTGGACAGATTTTACAGTTACAGAAAGTAGAAATGAAGCCTTTAAAGCATAAGAATCTATAGTAAAAATAAAATTAGAAAAGTGTTTTCATTTTGTCACTAATAAATGGTTATTTGTTTAAGGGTGCGACACATATTGAACGTGACAAGAGAGATTGACAACTTTTTTCCTGGTATGTTTGACTATCTCAACATTAGAGTATATGACGATGAGAAGACTGACTTGTTAAAGCACTGGGATAACACTTATAAATATATAAACAAAGCAAGAAATGAAGGGTCGAAAGTTCTCGTTCATTGCAAAATGGGCATCAGCAGGTCAGCTTCTGTAGTGATCGCTTATGCCATGAAAGCATTCAACTGGAATTTCGAAAAGGCTTTAAAACACGTTAAAGCAAAACGGAGCTGTATAAAACCGAATACGAATTTTTTAAATCAACTCGAGACATACCAAGGTATACTCGATGCGATGAAAAACAAGGAGAAATTACAGCGGTCCAAATCAGAAACTAATCTGAAATCTCCGAAACACACATCTAAAGCGGAAAATAAAGCGATGGAGCCGACGCCGCTGGTGCTTGCGCTGACGGGCTCGTACTCGGGCCGGCCGCGCTCGTGGTCGCCCGACTGCCTGCAGCCCGCGCCCCGCACCCCGCCGCCGCCCACGTCCGTGTCGCTGGAGCAGCTGTGCGAGACGCGCCACATGCTCATGCCGTGCGCGGGCGGCAGCTACAGCGTGTCGCCCAACCAGATCATGCGCCTCAAGGAGGAGGGCGCGCTCTCGGTCAAGCATATCGTCAACGAGATCGAGAACGCCGCATCCACCGACCGGAAAGACTTCACTAGGAGATACCAGAGGTTAATTTATGGTAATCCGAATGAATCGCAAAACAGCAAAACAATTGAAACTCCTGCTAGTTTGGAGGTAGCAAATAAGCCATTACAAGCCTCTCCATCAAAAAATCTAAGTCACAAATATCCCCAAACAAATTTCGAAGTTGATAAAATACATACGTGGGACCCTGGGGAGGCTTCGTGGCCGAGAGGCGACGAGAATAGGACTGTTAGTAACAGTGATAATATAGTGAAAAGTGACAGTGGAATAATAGACGTGAAGACCAATAAAGTGACAACTAGTGATACTCTCGCAAATTCTGCAGAACGTTCAAATTTAGATTGCGACGACAGAAGAGCCGCTGACGACGACGCTCCGCCGCCTAGCAGGCAGAGCTCGTGGAGCTCGTTTGACAGCGCCGTCGTGCTTGATCTGTCGCGGCACTCCTCTTGGGGCTCCTACGACACGCGCACGCCCAAACCCACGCCCGCGCCTCGCGACGACAAACGCGCCAAGGAGCGCGGCGACGAACGAACCCGCAAGGAGGACGACAAGGCCGCGGATCCGGGGCCCGCGCCGCAGAAGCCGAGCTCCGACCTCGGCATTATCACCGAGCACAGCGAGACGCGCTCGAGTGGCCGCCGGGCGGACAACGAGCGGAAGTTCAACGAAACGTGTGCCATACTGAAGGAGCTAGCCAGCGCCGCCACGCGGATGGAGCGCGCGCGCGACCGAGGCGCGTCCACGTGGAGCGGCCGTCTGTCCGCGTCCGCGCCCGCCGACACGTGGCTGCGAGCCGGCCTGCGCCGCCGCCGCGCCACCTGCGCCTCGCACGGCGACCTGCCGCGCGCCGCACCTGCGCCGGAGCCCGTCGGCCTCGTCAGCAACCTCAAGAAGGAATTCGAAGCGCGCTCGGAGAGTGATTCGCTCCGCCGCACCGACTCGCGTCGCTCTGCACCCGCCGAGGGCCGCGACCGGCCGCCGGCCTCGCCGCCCACCGGCGAGGACCTCTCCGTGAAAGTGTTAGTAGACCGGTACGACCGGCCGGGTAGGTCGCGTTGCGAATCCAACTGCGAAGCACGGCGCGGCCGGGTACTAGAATCGGGCTCCAAGAAGTGCAAGCTGGCGGCGGAGAGCGAGGCGCGCGTACGTAACTCGTTCTGCGGCGCGGTGCGCGGCGCGACGGAGCGGCCGCCGCCCGCGCCCACGGTCGTGGCGCTGGCTCCACTCGACTACGGCGAAGTGGTATCAACTGTGATGTCGAAAGCTCAAACTAAAAAACAATTGCAACATGGGAAGACCCATCCGTTGACGAGGCTCAACTTGAATCGGTCGAATAGATGTTCAAATCCTGTATATAATACTATGTAGAAGTATTTATGTTTTTTATTTATTATGAATTCTTGCCAAACTCGATATTTTATCTTTCTAGAGTTTTATATACTATATTTACAAATGAAATCACAGTGTATTTGTCTATCACCTAAAATTGTATAAACGGCTGTTTGTGAGTAGATAAATGTTATAAAAAGGGAGAATAAATTCAATACAACTGATGTACAACTTTTACGTCAGCGTTTCTTGTGCGAGACCTTACCCGAATAATAGAATAATTATTCTTTGCAAAAAAAAAACCTATTACCAAACATGACTTACAATTTGGTCAAATTATATTTTCATGCTAAGAGAATGTAGATTCAGTAGACCAAATTACTTGACCAAAAATATATTCGTACCGGAGGTACCGGTAATGTGACCAAGTCATTATATACGGGCTGAAAACGATGAATATTTAATAATACTTAGTTAACTATATGACAACAACAATCTGTAAGCTACAAGCATGTAAAAAAACGCAATTCCATACCTCGCAAAACCCATAAAAAACGATGTTTGGATCATCTTGAACCTAAAAAAAGTCACCTGTCAGCCTGAAAATGAGTACAATATACGTACACTGCGGCAATGAACATTATAGCTGGGGAGGTAGCGTTGCATTTCACATAATAATTTCTGGTCGATTGATTCATATCTGAACTTATTCTTTATGGATAATTATTTAATAATCTAAACGTCAGCAGGCTCAGAAGGGGTGGATCAAGAGGGGAAAAAAATTTAATTATGTAAAAAAAAAAATGTAAACTGGTCGTTTGAAAATTTGAACAGCAATAGTTTAAACAATAATAATAATTATAGAAATAATCAGCTGTAAAGATAATGGTGGGTTGTACGTCAGCAGGTCATATCCGCACATATTAAAAATAATTATCTTCAATTCATTTCTGGTCGAATGAAATTGATACATATTATTCTTTATGCTATTAAAATAATTAAAAAATGCCTCAGCCGACCTATTGATAGGGGTAAGATCGTCAGCAGGGGGATTATAAGTAACTATTTGTATTATCCAACTGACGACTTTCCCCTCTTCAATTATTTTGCTGACTATTTTTTTATTTAATATATTGTTTAAATTACTCTCAGTATTAATTTCAAGCGACCAGAAATTAATTTGAATATAAACAATGCCTTTTTTATTGCATATATCGCCGTCCCCGGGGAATAAAATGGTAATGTGCTATTACGATAGTTTTAAGTTTATTGCATATTCGATATTTAGAGGTCCGATTACACTTGGTCAATTTTTTTCAGACATTTCCTATGGTTATTGTAGAAATTACGAAATGTTCACGTGTATTGTAATAGATTTAACAATATAATTTAATTGTATGCTTAGTAGACTTTTTGCAACGAATAAAATTGTTAGAGATTATTACAATTCTTTCGATACGTTACATTTCCAGTAAGATGCTCTTACCATTATATTCGCGGGAAAAATAGACTACTTAATTTGCGTAAAGCTCAATACAATTTTATTCCGGTAACAGACAATTTTATTTTAATATCGTTAAGTTTTTTACGATATATTTTATTACAAATTAAAGAAAGTAATGTCGATTACTGTATCCGAAAACTTACATATTTTCTGTTATCGGTTTAACGATTTATGCTGTGATCACTTTAAATACGCAAGACGCATCGCTCTCTTTCAAATGCACTTGTGAAACAGTGACAGCACTATGCCCCGCCCCTTACACGTGCCGAACGATCCGCATTGTTAGTTTACGCAATTCAGTCCCATGATTGTGTTCAAGAAAGTGATCGTGTCATAACAATTAGCTTAGTTGAATTATTCGTTTTTTATTATTTTCGAGTGACTATAGTGATTTGTATTATTGAGAATTGGTTTCAAAGGTGTTGTTAAGTTTAAATATTTACAAAAATGAAAAAGCAACTATTGAAAAACCCTCGAGCGAGACGTATGCTGGATTTAATACCTCTTGATAATAATGAAGGTAAGATTAATAGTTACCTAAGTTCTAACACCATTACCTATATGTTATTTCAAAGAAGTTGAAGCATTGATAGGACTGTCATACACACAGAGGGTTTATTTTGTTTTATTTTTTTGTCTCAGGAAATAGTTTATCAGGAGATCAGACCTCAGATAGTCACGCTGCTAAAGCAAGTGTTATCCAAAGTGATGTAGATAAAACACTGTCAAACGAACTAAGAGGTAATTTGTTTCTTTTTTCCTTGCTTAACACTGAGGAAATAATGACAGTAGGTATTATTTCCTCCGTTCTGTCAAGCAAACCATAACATGCTGTAAATAACAACGTAAGTACGTTGCACGCATACGCGCACACATGCGAGCACGCATTTGCGCGCGTTTTTGGGTACCTATGTTCATTGCAATTCATTGTTGTTATATTAACGCAATTTGTATGTATATTTTTATTTTGTATACATTATAGAATAAGAATACATTAACACTTAGCTCTAAAAAAACTGGTTATTAAATCCTCCGTGGTCTAGTGGTGAGAGCACTAGCTTCTAGATCTGATGGTCATGGGTTCGATTCCCGCGGGGTATAACAACATAAATTATTATGTAGGCTGATCACCTGATTGTCCGACAAGATAGATGATGCGTGCTGTCGGAGAAGTACGTAAATAAGTCGGTCCTGCGCCTAATCTCTCGCCGGTCTTGCCAGTCTACCATCCCGTCAGGTTATGGGAGTGATAAAATAGTGGGTGCAATTGTGTATTGCGCGCTTACTTGGGCACTATAAACAACTCCCGCGCAGTTAGCTGGTTTCGATGAGCCCAGTCGCCGTGCCCGAATATCGGGTCAAATATCTGTTATTATTATTACTACACCCTCAGTGCTTGATTTATAACTCACACTTGGCGAATTGGTTTTTAATTAGATAAGATACTTATGCACCTTTTTTATTTTTTAGAAAATCATTCATCTGAATATCCAACTGGAGACATTGATCAAGAACTTGTTTCACCAAGTGTAATCCAACGATCTACGAAAGTGAAACAGTCTTACGACTTAAGAGGTAGTTAATATGAATAGTTTTATCATCTACTAGCCACTCTGTATAAAACATAATTTTTGTTTGTTTGTTTATTTATTGTTGTTTGTTGAGCGTGCACCCAGGAAGGTTTCTCATGGAAAAAAGCATTGCAACGCATAACAGTACTGAATAGACTAATAATTATTCCAAACCTTCATATTTCACCCAAATAATTTCATCCCTTGAATGTGATTAAATCACAAATCTATCAGTATAGCAGTAGTAGTAAACTACACTAGTGGTATTAGTTAAGTACCTAAGTAATTTATATATTATCGTTGCAGATTTAAAAAAACAATATTACGATGAACGGGATAAAGAAAACGAAGATTACTCTACAGATGCCTCTTCTGAGTATTTACCAAGCCCTAACCGTGTAATCCAAACACCAAGCTCCACTTCAAGTTTTGGAGGAGACTCAACTTGTATAGAAAAGCTAATTGAAACCAACAATAAGCTTTGGAGTCCATCAGTAGTTTCTAATTTATCCTTCATTTTAGATAATAATGTGGACTTTGTTGCTTCTCCCACTGCTATTTACAAATTTGCCGGGGCCCCTAGAGTTATATTGGAACAACCCTCAGACGATCATGACAATCGATCTAAAGCACCCCTTCTTACACCATCACGCCAAGAACACCAACTAGAAGAGAATTCAGGAGACGAGACATTAAAATCGAACAATGGAGATAGTACTCTGAACCCAAATGAAACATTAGTTGAAAACAGTCCAAGTATACTAGGTCTTACAGCAGAAGATGACAATCTGCATATTCTACAAAGAATAGAAATGGATCAAACAAGAATAACCACAACAGTAATTAATTGTGAATTAGGTAATTGTCAAGACATGGAAATAGGTCAAGAAGTCCCGCAGATTAACGATACCTATATGGTTCAATCAAATGAATCGTCTTCTTTTGATCAAGAAAATCTACGAACAGAGAATGTGCCTAATGAAGAATTTGAACCTTCTGTAACACAACAATCTCAAATAAACAAAAAATTAAGTAGAAAACGAGTTTGTAACATGGATGAATGGAAAAATAAAAAAAACAAAGCTTTGAAAAACTCTGGAAAATCTTACGAGGGGGTTCGTTCTAAAAAAACTTTCGATGCAAAGAAAATTGGACCACCATGCAAGTGTAACAAAAAGTGCGCAGAAAAATTTACTACTGAACAAAGAGAAAGTATATTTCAGACCTTTTATCAACTCGGGAATCACGAACTTCAATGGCAATATATTGTTCGACACACAGATGTTAAACCTGTAAAGCGAATAACTTTAGATAGAAAAAACAACAGAACACAAACCATAAAATACTCATTTCCTTCAGACGGCTTAAATAATAATATTAACGTTTGCAAAACATACTTTTTAAATACGATAAAAATATCCGAACAAACCGTTTATACCGCATTAGAAAAAATAAAAAGAGACGAAAGTTTAATCGACAAAAGGGGAATTCATAAAAACAGGCCCCATAAAATGGGTGATTCTACGAAAGAAAGCGTGATGGCGCATATTAATATATTTCCTGCTGTAGAATCCCACTATGTCAGGAAAGATATAAAGCGACTCTATTTATCAGAGCACCTAAACATTTCTAAAATGTACCGATTGTATGAACTCTGGTTCCCCAATCAACATTATTCTGCAGAACACAAGGCTACAAAGCGGCATTATGAATATATTTTTAACACGGAGTTTAATTACTCGTTCTTCAAACCAAAGAAAGATTTATGCGGAACCTGCTCCCAATTTGATCAAGCTAATGAAATAACCAAAGTTAGTCTAGAGGCTAAGTATAGGGAACATTTGATGAGAAAGAATAAAGTGCGCCAGTTAAAAGAACAAGAAAAAGCTGCAGTGGATGAAAGAACTACAACTATCGCCATTTTTGATCTAGAAAAGGTCCTCAGTATCCCTCAGTCTGAAGTGGGGATTTTTCACTATAAAAGAAAATACCCCGTTTATAATTTTACTGTCTACGACTCACTGCGAAAATTTGGTAATTGCTATGTCTGGCATCTGTCTATTGCCAAAAGAGGATCGATTGAAATCGGCAGTTGCTTACTGAAGTTCATCGAGCAAGAAGGTCTCAAAGGTATCAAAAATGTATCTTTTTATTCCGATGGCTGCGCTGGTCAGAACAAAAACAGGTACATTTTTGCATTATACCTTTATGCCATAAGAGCTTATGACTTAGAAAATATAACCCATCGATTTTTTGAGACTGGCCACGGCCAGAACGAAGGTGATAGCATGCATTCATGCATAGAAAGGGCAATGAAAAATAAAGTTTTATATACTCCTGACCAAGTTTACAGCATCATCATGAATGCAAAAGTAACTGGAAATAAATATAAGGTCCATGAGATGAAGCAGCGTGACTTTTACAACATAAAAAACCTTATTTCTGGGAAACACTGGCTAAGAGACACTCACGGAAACAAAATAAAATGGGCAAAAATAATGGAAGTGAAGGTATCACGTTTTAAACCTACTATTCTCCAGTTCAAGTATAACTTCGAAGAAGAATATCTGGAACTAGACACGGAGTTACAAATAACTAGACCCAGGCGAGGGCGAAAAGCGACAGCCTCAATTGCAGCAGAAGCTGAATCAATCAATTTGCATTTGAGACAAGCTTATGATCAGCAAATACCTATAAGTAAAGCGCTACATGCAGATTTATTAAGTTTGTGTACTAGTGATGCAATCCCACAGCACTACCATGCGTTTTATGAGTCTCTCACGAGCTGCGAGGATAACCCGAACGAGCATTCAGACTCTGAACTCTCTGAGCATGTAGACGACACGGAGTAGTGCAAATACCGGTATCAGCTTTTTAAAAAATAAGAATTAAGTACTTTGAAATAGACAGTTCCTAATTATTTTGTTGATTTTTATAAACAGTTGTTAAAAATTATGAAAAATAAAAAATTAATAGACAACAGTTGTTTTTTTTCTTCGCATATTACCTTGCACACGTACAAAATATTTATTCAGTATTTAATACTTGCCTACAGTTAGTCTAATAAATTTTCCATAGAATAAACACGTCAGTTGCTATTGCTGTAATCTGTAATTGATCGCTTCCCAGCGAATAAAATGGTAACAGTTCATTACGATATGGGATCCTTTCACAGTTAATCGACCAATAACATAGCAATACAATAATACGGTAACGTATTACATGCGATTTTATGCGAATAATATCGTAATGTTGCTTTACAGTTAAAGTAAGTGCCTTTAATTCATGGTAAAGTTAATTTAATTAGTAACTGCATTTCTAAGAAAGATAAATTATTTAATATAGTTTACAATTCTTTTGTAAAAAATCACCTTTCTTTTGGTATTTGAACAATCCAGCTATGTATATTAGTTTATGAGATATTCACAAAAACTGTTTTTTATTTTTCCTGTAAAATTTAGTTTTTACGATTACCATTTTATTCCCCGGGGACGGCGATATAATCTATATACCTACTATATGTCAGCTGGCGGACGACTTTCCCCTCTTCAATCACTATGCTGACTATCTTTTTTGTTTAATATATATATTGTTTAAAAAACGACCAGAAATTAATTTGATTATAAACAATGTCATTTTAATCCCTTCTTTATTGCATAATTATATAATTTATATACTATATGTCAGCTGGCGGACCATTTTTCCCTCTTATTATTTAGACTGTTTTTTTTTTATTCTATATGATGTTTAAATTACTCTTAACATTAATTTCCAGCGATTCGAAATCAATTTAATTATAAAATTTATCGTTTTAATTTGTTAATATCTACATACAATTTGAACAGATAGGAATGTGAGGAACATCAAACAAATATGTACAAATAAAATATGTTTTAAATTACGTTATTGAAACGCATCCTTTACAATCCTTACATTCCTATCTGTTCAAATTGTATGTAGATAAATTAAAACGATAATTTTATAAATAAATTGATTTCGAGTCGCTTGAAATTAATATTAAGAGTATTTTAAACAACATTTTAAACAAAAAAGATAGTCAGCATAGTGATTGAAGAGGGGAAAGTCGTCCGCCAGCTAACATATAGTATATAGATTATATATGCAATAAAAAAGGCATTGGTTATAATCAAATCAATTTCTGGTCGCTTGAAATTAATATTAAGAGTATTTTAAACAACATATTAAACAAAAAAGATAGTCAGCATAGTGATTGAAGAGGGGAAAGTCGTCAGTTGGATAATACAAATAGTTACTTATAATCCCCCTGCTGACGATCTTACCCCTATCAATAGGTCGGCTGAGGCATTTTTTAATTATTTCAATAGCATAAAGAATAATATGTATCAATTTCATTCGACCAGAAATGAATTGAAGATAATTATTTTTTATATGTGCGGATATGACCTGCTGACGTACAACCCACCATTATCTTTACAGCTGATTATTTCTATAATTATTATTATTGTTTAAACTATTGCTGTTCAAATTTTCAAACGACCAGATTACACTTTTGGTTTTTTATTTTTTGACATAATAATATTTTTTTTCCCACTTGATCCACCCAGGGTGCGCCTGCTGACGCTTGATTCAATTATTGCCCATATCTAAGCTATCAATTTCAATCAAAATTAATCGTACAGAAATCACCATCAAAAATGCAACGCTACCTCCCCAGCTATTAGCAATTCGCCGACGCTACATGCGGATGCTATACATATAATATGACAAAAGTATGTTACCTACGTAATTACAAAAATCGTTTTTATCTACAACAATCAATTTTAAAATAAAAAGAGAACACAATACAAAAATGAGACATACAAATGATTTACTAATTGAAAGTGAAATAAAATCAAATACTAACTAATAATGATCGAATTCACTCATAGAAAATATGTTTACAACTATCAATTTTCTGCAACAACAACGCTCTTCATCGCTTAGCAAAGCGCTGTTGCATCACGAGTATCTGTTCGGTGTGGGATTATTTAAAGCGCGAAAGTTTTAATTTTACGATAAATCTAAAGATATTCATTTGAATTAGGCGATGTAAAGGGCAATTATAATATGCATGAAATGCCTAAAATAACAAACATATTTAATAAATTATCCGTCTAAAATAGCTTTCTAAAGTGGTAATAAATAGTAAGGTATATTAAAAATATATCAAAATGCCATCGCGGACTTTTCTGTAGAAAAGAGAAACAATCCTTACTAATATTACAAAAGCGAAAGTGAGTTTGTTTGTTTGTTTGTTTGTTACCTCTTCACGCTTAAATGGTTGAACCGATTTTGATGAATTTGGGTACAGAGATAGTTGGAACCCTGGAGACGGTCATAGGCTATTTTTTTTACTAAAAGTGAGATATGAGGGAGAAAGAGAGAAGAAAAGGGAAAACTTAGCTTTGCTATTACAATAAATCAGGCGCAAAGGCAAAACTACAGGTAGCAGGTATCAGCAAATCAGGAAAGGGGAACTGTGTTACCTACCCCGAACTTAACACGAGTGAAGCCGCGGGCAAAAGCTAGTTCTACCAGACATTGTTTTGTTCTATCTCAAACGGATTTGGCAACTTGTTTTTTCCAGACATTTTTGACAATCATAATCATATTTCAATAAAAAAAGATTAATGATTATACACATAAACCTTCCTCATCAATCACTTAATTCATTAGTGAAAACCGTATGAAAATCTGTTCGGTGGTTTTTTAGATAATCTTTCTTTTACATAACACCACGCTTATAATTTTCTAAGGGCTAGACGTAGGCTGCTAATGACAAAGCCCTGGCGGAAAAACCAAAAAAAAACAGTTTGATCCATCTGAGAATGAAATCCAAAGCCTCATTCATCTCATCTCGATCGACTGCGGCCATTAGACCAAAGAGGCAGTAATTACAGTACATTTGTATGAAAAACGGGTTTTTTACGGATTTGACATGCTTTAACTTGGGATTCACTCATAGATGGGGCAGCTGAATTTCATTTTAATCAAGCAAAAATTAGGCGATGCCTCCCGTAATATTGTACGCTTACACTAAATGGGCTTTAATATCAAAAAATGTTCAGATTAATTTACAAATTTGTTTTAAAATATTTCCATTATTCAAGTACATTTTAATCCAATTCAAGCCAGTCATCCAAAGTCTACTGTCTGTATTCTTTGTCCAGTAACAAACGAAACGCGAGGAATATTCGGTAATTCGCTTACTTTATTGTAAGGTTTCGCAGTTTTTCTTCTGACTTTTCCGAAATCAAACGCAAAAATGCCGCCTGGATTATTTCTTATACAACATTCTGTCTGAAAACACCATAAAATAATTATGTTGTTAAGCATAACCTATAGATATTATCTAAATATGCAATGTAATTTTTTTTTTAAGCATTAGGACTAACCGTGGAGGGTGTTGTCACTTGGAAGAATTGCTAAATTGCGTAATCTCTACAGGTTGGTTGACTTTTACTCGGTAACTTGCTGTAAGCTGTGTGAGCTGTATGTGTGTGTGTTGTAAACTGTGAAAATTTGTATACACATACAGAGGCACATGAAAAGACTGGAAGAGTTCCGTAATCTACAAGGCGTTATACCCTGAAAGCGGAAAATTGTTATGGATAATCTTAAAATTAACTTACGATTTTCAGGTTCGTATCAACAACTCTTAATATATTGGCCTCTGATCCACAGCAAACAACTAAGTTTGTATGTGGTACAATTTTCCCACAATATAGTTTAGACTGATAGTTGTCTGGTACAATCGTTTCGATTAATTTACACGACCCGTAATCCCATAACTGGATTGTATCTTTTTCTTGCCAAGAACATGTTAGTATCTTAAAAAGAAAACTGGAGATAAAACTTGTGAATAGCATAGCACTACGCTTGTACAGGTATATAGCGATCGAGGTGGACAAACGATTTCCCGTACCGAAATCTCACCGAAGCGTTTGTCAGAGCTTCAAACGCTTCTTACACGTCGCTCATCAAGCCATACATTTCTAGTAAAACATGGCCTCGTTTTGTACAGATTTCCCGTTCAATGAGAGACCCAACTGGTTTTGTATAGCTTAATATTGGTCGTCGTCAAATAGCTAACATTGTTTTAGCGTAGCCAATTGGGTACTCGCCTGGTAACGTTTTCGAACAGACACCTCTGAGTTGTGTTGACTGACAAAATAAAAGAAAGAGAAATTCCTAGTTTGGGGCTAGGTTTTTTTAAAAAAAAAAACTGGAGTAAGTATATTCATTTCTACGAATTTCGGAGAAAACGCGAAGAAAAATAAACAATCTAATTGAGAACCTCCTCCATTTTTTGAAGTCGGTTAAAAAGATTTGCCCTTGGAAATCTTTCGTTTCGTAGTCACAAGCGCGACTGCTGAGCGAGAGGTTCGATTCCCGGAGCTGGCTAAGGGATATTAGGTTTTTCTTTTTGACAGCAACCCATAGTTTTAAAGATTGCGCATGATACTTTCGCTCGTCAAAAAACGTTTGCTGGCCTGGCTCTAGCTCTACGGACAGGTCGGATTACCGTCCCATCAAACTAGCGAGTGTGAGTGTGTGTGTGTCTTGATTGCTAGACCCCGCTGAAAATGGCACTCTTTGATCGAAAGAAGCAGGTCTTAGAAAAAAAAAGTTATGGATTGCATTATGGATGTTCGTGATGTCCAGGAGCAAGATTGCAATAATTTATCCACACTCACTTGTCTTCCGGGCTTATCAAAATCAAGTCCTTCACCACACATATGTACACCATTAAAATAGCGAGTCGCAAATGGTTGTCGGTCATCCCAGCACATTACTGTGTTGTCCCATCCTCCTGATACCATCTCATGTTGTGACTTGGGATTGAAGGCACAAGCAAATATTCTTGATGTATGGCCGTCCACAGTATTCTTCGCGCCACTGTAAATTACCAATTCTGCTAGGCAAGTTACAAAACTTAAGGGAATGCCGTCCTCTTAGTTTGTATTTAGCATGTTAATAAAAACGGATGAATAATGCAAAAAGTACATTACTAGTACCTACAGTCATTATCATCTGCCTGGCGATTTTCAATTTTGTTGGGATCTGGTTCCAGTCTAATCGTACCTATGCAGCTTAATACCAGTATTTAACCTGGAGCTACTGTCTATTTGACTTCCGCAACCCAGTTAGTACTTACTAGGTAAAACGTACCTACTCCTTCATAAGACTTTGTCAAACTTACAGACCACTGGCTAGTGACTACCTGTAACGACTTTCAAAGCTTTATAAATAACTGACAATGATTGAAATGGCTTAACGTGCTTTCCGAGGCACGGACGAAACTCGGAATGTCACTGGTGGGTCAGCTATCGACGGACCTACCTAGGAAAGTGCGGTTCAATCTCGAAGATCTACCCTAGCGACAGTTATTATCTAACCAGCTTCCTATTGATACTACATAAGTACAAATATTTGGTAGTGTTATTTGAAAGTTTTCCGGGAGATTCAAAATAAATAATTCACTAATGCAATCAATTAAAACTAATGTCTAGAACCACAAGATGGCACGGAAATGTTTTTTTTTGGCCATTATTGCGTTGTAGTTTGCGGCGCTCATACGCCAAAACAAGGTAGGTACTTATTAATTTTACCAAAAATAAGGTTATTACGTCAATTGTACGAAAAGGCTTTCAATTTTTTGACCTGCCTTGGTTGTGCAATCATGAAGTGATTCTAACTTTGATAGCTTATATCTCGGAAAAGAGACGCGTTAGAAGATTTACTCTCATACAAAACTTGTTTGAATTGATATCAGCTATTGATTAATACCTATAGAGCACTACTAAAACATGGGCATGTTCACAACTCACCTGGCGTAAAAAGCTCGTTCTTGTGTTTGTGCCTCTTCGTCGTACATGTTTAACTTACAGTCATCACCGTAACTAACAAATTTACTGTAACGTGGATGATAATTTAAGCCCAAGGTTTGTCGTTTCTCGCGAATCGTGTATAAACATTGATCGTATTTATATTTCCAGCATTTAATACATCCGTTAATATCTAAAGAAATTTCATATTATCATTAAAACAAATAAAAAAAAACGGCTAAATAGGATGGGCTCGCTTACATTTCGGTTCTGTTCTACACCATTATCTTAATATATATAAATCACGTGTCACGTTGTTTATCCGCGATGGACTCCTAAACTACTTAACCGATTTAAATTAAATTTGCACACCGTGTGCAGTTTGATCCAACTTAAAAGATAGGGTAGGTAGGGTATGTAGGGTAGGTAGAAAATTGCATTGCAACGCATGCCGGGGCACAGCTAGCATAACAATATTTTTAAGGCACATTCATAATAAAAACAATTAAATTTTATTTTTAACATCAAAACTAATAAGTGGGTAAGTACCTACATTTTATCATTCCGTAGTATGTATTATTGGCTTTTCGCAAAAGCGGACAAGGCGAGGTCAGTGTAGCCCACTGGGTACCTACACCAAACAGTTGAAATTTGAAAATCCCTCCCCTTCCAAGAACTTTTTATCGAGTAGGTAATCATTTTACTATGTCATCGCGACCTGTTAGGCGAGGGTGTTATGGAGCTGAGAACAGCAGTGACAAATCCCACGTGAATCAAACGACATATTTCAATATACTTCGGAGAAATAAAATAGGTACCAGAACTAAAAGTATTTGTGCCATGCATGAATCACTGTAAAACATTTATAAATTTTCCCTCCCACTGGCTTCTCAGATTGTTGGAGAAATAAAGGTATGAAGCCGCTAAACAGCCTAATATTAAAGAAGAAATTAAAATATTATTGAATTTAGAACTCATTTATATGTCAATTTGTTGTTAGTTAAACGCAAATTATTAGGTATGTAAATGATCATATCTATTTGTGATATTCTGTTGATAAACACAATTCCTTCATATAGGTACCTATTATTATGTAATTAAAGAAGTATTATTTAATATGAAGGCCTTAAAAACAGACGCCTCCTAAAAGAAAATAAAACCTCCGCCGACTATGGAGATTTGACCAGGTATTAATTGTTATCTGTGGTGTAATAAAAAAAAATTAAAGCCCTCGTTGCGATAAATGAGAAAAAATATGCGTGTGAAATACATTGCATGTATGTATGTATCTAATCATAGTAATAAGAGGCAGTGTATTGAAAAAATATTGTTAGTATAGGTATTCTTTTGTAGTACTGAAATTTACGGAACCTTGTGTATGCGAGTCCGACTCGTTTCTCTAAGCGACCTTAGGGTAGGCATAACTAACATAACTACCACATACAGCAGTATGTAGTAGTTACTGCCAATGCAGTGCCACTGCCAATGCATAACTGTTTCGATGCCTAGTCTGCTACTGGTAAATCAATATTTTAGACTTAAAGCCAGCAATGGGTGAAGTCGGACTATGGACGACGATGGTGATGAAATATGTGCATCACAATACTAACAGGATGATAACAACATGTTTGTAATTGGGTTCGCTTTGCTGACTGGCCGGTGTTTAATAGCAGTTACAGGTCCGGGATACGCTCGACATTCGTCGTCAACCAAACTATGAACACAATCTCCAGTGATGCAACTAAACACTCTCATTGTGCCGTCAGTAAAACCAGCTGCTATCTCATTTTCATCTTCTGTATATTGACAGCACATAATATCTTTATTCGTATCTCTGAAACAAGAACCATGAAATTATTATTTAATATCTCTACCTACCCCTAGAGCCGTGATTTAGGTTGATTTGATCATCTTCTAACTGACGCGTTGGTCCCGTGGTCGCAATCGGGTCTACTGTGTGGCACTGCTAGGTACTTATTGTGTTTTTCCATTAGGAAATTCACAGTAGCGGCTTGTAGCTTGAAAGTTGGTGTAACACCAGTCACCACTATGCCTCAGGATTACCTACGTAAGCCCGTGGTCCTGCCCGTCTCATCATTCCCCGGTCGTGTTGGATTGCCAATCTAATCCATTGAAATTATCTCCTGCGTAGGTAGGCCACCTTAGCCGAAATGCGCTCAGCGGGATTATTAATACTTAGGTATGTACGTATTTCTAGTCGGAGTGTGATTACTTAGTCTGACTTGTTCTGCACAATCGTTAGGAGATGTCATGCACTGTTCAGCTAATAAATCTGAAAACTTACATGATTGAAAGGACGTTTACATCTCCTTGATAAATTTGATTCTGTTCATGATCAAAAGTTCGAGTTTCTAAAGCAGGAGTACTAGTGTGCACACTGATTATTTCTTTTTTTTTACTTTTGATAACAGTATGTGTTATTGCAGAATTTTTCTTTGCGTTCTTCACACTTGTAGGAGCCATTGGCCCAGCCACAGTTTTCCTCTGAGGATCCATAATTATTGTGTAGGTATATCTTAAAAATACATAAAAAATTTTGAAAATCTGTACCGTAGTACATGATTAATGATTATTATCTGTCATTGTTCTGAGCAAAGAGTAGAAAACATAGGTAGGTATACAAACGTTCTGCGCAAAAAAATTACTCTTTGGAGTATGTTTGCATAACGTATGTATTGTTACTGCCCTTGTCCACATGAAACGGAAAATCCATAATCATGTCTTAAAATAATCTATACTAATATTATAAAGAGGTAAAATTTGTAAGTTTGTAAAGGCGAACGGCAGGGTTGTATGGGAGTTTAGTACCCCTAATAAAATATCGTGTTTTGGATATATTTTCGTTTAAATTGGTAGTCAATACGATAGGCAAGCCCTTTTGAAATTCTTAGATTTTTAGGACTTGGAACCTAAAAGTTATAACCAGTTTTATTTTTGAGGTTATGTCCTAAAAATATTATTACGTGTAAGCACATAAACATTGTTTTGGTGAAAAACGATATGTTCTAGATAGCTGGTGCTATCTTTGTAGTGTTTTACTTATCATTAAGTTAGCAAATTGACATGAGAACTGTACCTATTCAGTAGAGTGCTTTAGGAGACCTACGTCCAGCAGTGGTCTGTAATAGTTTGATGATGATGAATGATGAAGTGCTGATGCAGTTTTGAGTGTGGGTAAATAAAACAACTTTGTTTTTGCAGAACTTACATTAATTTTATTGTTGTTATAATTACCTAATTGATTCTTAATATTATTTTATCTAAGAAAGGGGCAGGTCGGGCCATATCTTCATGGCAAGCGTTACTAAGGTACCAAATAATGCTCATAACATGTGAGCAGCATCCCATCCAGTTACAAAAATCATTAAATTCAGTTTCGTTTAATAAATCTCTCTATGGTGGCATTATTTGTAGTGGCACTATATGGTCCGCGTACATCTATAATATATCCATCAGAGGCACAGAGGACAAATGGCTTTAATAAATTCCTATATTTATGAAGGGAATATGTATCCTTTTGAAATAAGTAATTACTACTTTTTTGTGTATATATTTATATTGCATCAGCTATTGTCTCTCATCAGCTGGTGCATTAGGCTCACAAAAATGTGATCGGCAATGTATGAATTTCTTGCTGCCACTTGCTTCCTTCTTAAATGAGAAAAACCAAGAAATCCTGGAACATAATCAGTTAGCAAAATATTTATTGCTACAGACATTAATGTCTCTAGGGTCCTTATCGGAACTTGAAATAGATATGACAATCTGTCCTCTGAATCCCCAGTCCTTAATTTACACAATAAGGCTGTTAATGCAAAACTATCCCGATGCATATTCCTAAGCCTCGTTGTAACATCCAATATTTGTTGATGTTGTTTATTTATGCCTATAAAGTACTGTACTTGGTCATCGGAGTAGTTTTGAATATTCTCATAAGAGATGTTACTTAACCCTTCCATTAAAATAAAAATTATTTCCTCTATGTGTGTGGAAGTACAGCTATTAAGGCTATACTCAGCAGTATACAGGTTTTCATAATAAAATTAGCGTCCTGTCTATGTAAGAAGCAAATACGAGCTCCTCTTGGTATAAAATATTGATACTTAACCAATACAGCTTGCCTGGTTTCTTCAGGCACAGTATTTCGCTCTGGTTCCATGCACTCTTTGGAAAATGCAGTGTCTTGGTGTTTCAGCCGCTCTTCTTATATTGAGCAACACAATATGTTGGGATCTTTCTTCTGGTTCTTCTGGAACATAAAAGCTCAAATCTCGAGCTTGGCCCCAGCAAACTCCACAAACTTCATTCATGGATGACATCTGTAAATAAATAACATTTATGAAATACAAATTAAACACTAAGTTTGATAGACATAAATTGCGCCCATCATGACCAAGCTACAGAATAGTTTATAACATCCAATGATTGGTTTTCACCTTACAGAAAACCTTTACCAAAAATATCTATGTTGTTGTTGTGTATCGATATACTAAGCATAGTTATAAGACGTATTGTTATGTACCAGTGTACGAGACCGATGCCAGTCTCGCATTAAACGCCCTACACACCGCACACGCCTTTGATTCAACAGTGGCGACGAGGATAAAACAACAACAACAATAAAAAAAGTTTTTAAGTGTTTATGTGACTATTGAAGTGAAGTGTAACAAAATGTCGATCGGTAAAGTCCGTGAATTTTGCATAAAAGCGGGAAACTGGTCCGCGTATATTGAAAGACTCGATATGTATTTTTTAGTGAATAAAGTGGAGGAAGAATTAAAACTACCGACATTAATATCGTTAATGGGTGAAGAAGCGTATGAACTTTTATCGACTTTGGCCAGCCCGTTAAAACCTGCGGAACTGTCTTATAAAAGAGCAATAGAAATATTGGCAGCACATTTGCAGCCTAAACCTTCCATCATGGCTGAAAGATATAAATTTAGACAGCGACGGCAAATAAACGTCGAGTCAATAGCGGACTACGTCACGGAACTGAAAAAACTAGCGAAGCATTGCGATTTCAAAACAAACCTCGATGACAACCTCAGGGATCAGCTAGTTTGCGGCCTAAGTAGTGAAATGATACGTCAGAAGCTTTTCTCGGAAGAAGAACTTTCATACAACAGAGCCGTAACTCTGGCGCTGTCCTTGGAGGCGGCTGAGCGTGACGCGAATGCGGTGAAGAACAATAGCACAGAAATATCCGAGCGAATCCACAAATTAAAAGTGTACGAGTGCTATAGATGCGGAGACGGAAAACATCAGCCTAACGACTGCTCATTTAAGGATTATGTGTGCAGTTGGTGCCGGGAAATAGGGCACCTTAGAAGGATGTGTCGAAACGCTCGGAACGAGCGGAACAACCATCGAAATGGAGCAGGAAGCGTCAGCGGAGGAATCTGCCAGACGCGGTCGTGTTACAGGGCGCGGGAAATACCGCGGATATAGCGGGCGCAACACGACGAGAGGAACGCGGCGCGGCGGCGCGGTTCGGAACGAGGCGGACGGGCTTCGATGAATTTATTACGTCAACACAACGACGGCGGAGCGGCCGGCAGCTTTGGTGATAACCGATACAATAATATGGATTCCGATGACAGAGAAAGCGACGACGAGCCTGTGTACCAAATGTCATTAAGTAATTATAAACCGGTGCGTATAAAACTTAAGGTTCATAATTGTATTCTCCCAATGGAGATTGACACAGGATCGGCCTTATCATGTATAAACAAAGCAGTGTATGATGATTTATTCAGCGACTTGCACTTAAACAAATGTTGTTTAAATTTAAAATTTTATGACGGCTCAAGTGTACAACCTTTGGGTTACATAGAAACCATTGTTAACTATAAGGGCATTGTTAAAACCTTGGACTTATATGTTTTAAGTAGGGGTACTACAAATTTATTGGGTCGGCAATGGTTAGCCGAACTTGATATTCCGATAAGAATCGACCGTACAATAAACTTACTGACTAGCCATGCAACCGATAAAGCGTTAAACAAAAATGAAATAATAAATAAACTTGTTTCTAGGCATAAATCACTGTTTGACGGCACATTGGGTACTTTCACGGGGGGCATAGCTGAGCTACATGTGCGTGAAGGAACGGTACCCATCTTTTGTCGTGCGCGGCAGTTGCCGTACGCGCTGCGCCAGCGCGTCGATGCGGAGCTGGACGCCATGGTGACCGCCGGCGTCATTGAACCGGTTGACCGGTCCGACTGGGCAACGCCTCTGGTTGTGGTACGCAAAGCAGATGGCGGTTTGCGAATATGTGCCGACTATAAGGTAACCCTCAATCGTGCTTTAGTGATTGACAGATTTCCAATTCCAAGGGTTGAAGATCTATTTAGCGATCTTAGTGGGAACATGTACTTTACAAAATTAGATTTGTCGCAAGCTTATAACCAGGTAATTTTGTCCGAAAATTCTAGAAACTATACGGTTATCAATACGCATAGGGGGTTATTCAAATACGGTCGTTTAGTTTATGGTCTATCCTCCAGTCCAGGTATCTTTCAAAAGCTCATGGTTAATTTATTTAAAAATAAGCCGGAGGTGCTAGTTTTTTATGATGATATTTTGATTAAAAGCAAGGATTTGCAGTCGCACTTACAATTAGTAGAGGAAGTTATGCAAATATTGGAAGAAAACGGGTTAAAAATTAATAAAAAGAAATGCGATTTCTTGGCTAAGGAAGTAAAATATCTAGGGTTTGTGTGCGATATAAACGGCGTACGAGTCGACCCGAACAAAGTGAAGGCTATTGTTGATATGCCACACCCCAGTAACGTTACAGAAGTAAAATCCTTTATAGGAATGGTTAACTTTTATGGCAAATTTGTAAAAAATTTGAGTACACATTTAGCACCATTATATGCTCTTTTGAAAAAGGGAAAATATTGGGAATGGGGTCCAAACCAAAACTCTGCTTTTTTGAAGGTAAAACAGTTTTTGTGTAGTACAAGAGCTTTGGAACATTTTAATATAAATAAAGAAACAGTGTTGACTGTAGACGCCAGCGCCCGTGGGCTTGGGGCCGTGCTGGCACAGCGCGAGCCGGACAGCGCCGACGAGCGGGTTGTTGCGTACGCTTCGCGCTCACTGACTATACACGAATATCATTATAGTCAAATACACAAAGAGGCCTTAGCGATAGTATTTGCTGTTGAAAAATTTCATCAATATCTTTATGGAAGGAAGTTTGTTCTCCGGACAGATCACAAACCCCTTGTTAGCATTTTCGGGCCAAATGCAGGCATTCCTTGTGCAGCAGCTAGCCGTTTACAAAGATGGGCAATCAAATTATCAGCCTATGATTTTTCCATTGAATACGTGAAAACAGACAAAAATACGGCTGACACTCTTTCACGATTAATAGATTCTCAAAAAAAGGAGGTAGCTTCCGAAGATAACGATTTGCCAGAACAGAGCTATTTACATTTTGCAACAGACGCTTTATTATTAGACTACAATGTCCTGAAGCAGGAAACGAAGCGAGACCCAATTTTAAGTCGTGTTTTAAGTTATATAATGGACGGATGGCCGACAGATATTGAAATTAAAGAATTAAGGCCTTATTTTAACAGGAAGCAAGAGTTATACTGCGAATTAGGATGCATTATGTGGGGTCACCGGGTTGTCATACCATCATCTTGTCAGAAAAGAGTAATGTCAGAGCTTCACGTTTCACATATGGGCATAGTCAAGACCAAATCACTAGCACGTAGCTATGTTTGGTGGCCAGGTTTAGATGAAGCGGTGGAAACCGCGTGTCGAGCTTGTACAGTGTGTGCCGCTGTGGCTGATGCTGCGCCACATGCTGTCCCACACTCTTGGCCTTGGCCGTCACGGCCTTGGTCAAGACTGCATTTAGATTTCTTAGGGCCTATTGGTGGTTTAACTTATTTAATTGTAGTAGATTCTTGCTCTAAATGGATCGAAGCTATCAAAATGAATAGGACGACCGCACATGCTGTTATAGCTGTATTACGGAAGTTATGGTCGCAGTTTGGTCTTCCAAGACAAACTGTTAGCGACAACGGGCCACCCTTCGCGAGCGAGGAATTTCAAAACTTCTTACGACATAATGGTATAGAACATATTTTTACGGCTCCTTATCACCCCGCATCCAATGGAGCGGCCGAAAGTGCTGTCAAAATATGTAAACGAACTATTAAAAAAGCCTTTAAGCAGAATTTGGATGTAGAGATAGCCCTGGCTAGGTTTTTGCTAGCGTATAGAAATACGAAACATGAGACCGTGGGAGATAGCCCAGCTAGCATATTACAGGGACGCAGCTTACGCATGAGGTTAGACAATTTAAAACCAAATAGAGAATTTCGCGTCATAGCCCGCCAGTCAAGTAGCGAACAAAACGCTGGCGGCTCACAGCGCTTGTTCGAATCAGGAGCACATGTTTGGTACCGAAACTATAGGGGAGCGGATAAATGGCAATCCGGTACAGTACTTAGACGTGTAGGTAAATCCAATTACTCCATAAGAACCAATACTGGCATGGAAATCCATAGGCATGTCGATCAACTGAGGCAGAGGGTTACGCACGAGGTTGATGGTAACGTTCCAAACAAAATAATAGTACCAGAAATGTCGACAAAACTAGAAATCCAAACACGGTCACGCAAATCGTTGGCGGTTCCCATAACCAGAGGCGAGGAACAGGATCGCACAGGGAACTTGGGGGAGAGTAGTGTCGAAAAGTCTCCTACCCCGGAAAGTCCGCACTCTGATTCTGTACCAGCACAAAATGAATCTCCAATAGTACCATGTAGCCCTCAACTTAAATTACCTAATGTGTCGGTGAACGTTGAAGCAGGCCTAGCGGGAAATACTAACATCGACATAAACCCTGACAGGACTGTAAGACGCCGTAGGCCACCTATCCGTTATGGGTTTGAGGAAATAGATTAAGATTATTATGAAATAGTAAATAAGTTCTTGTAATTAAAAACTATTACACTTAAAGTTAATTAACCTAAGTACTTATTAAAATTATATTTAAGTTAGTTCTAGCATAAGTTAGTTATTCATACTCGTAGTTTGTATGTAGTAAATAAGAGTGGAGGTGTTGTGTATCGATATACTAAGCATAGTTATAAGACGTATTGTTATGTACCAGTGTACGAGACCGATGCCAGTCTCGCATTAAACGCCCTACACACCGCACACGCCTTTGATTCAACAGTTGTGTTAATATGAGAGAGAAGGGCTATGTGAAAATGGTGAAACCAGTATATTTTGTTGATAGTAGAGCCATGACTGTCCCAGATTTAGCATTATAAAATAGTAATTGCCATTTGCATGACACATTTTTATAAGCTAATTACTATAAATTAAATATAATTATTATTTCAAATATACCTGCTGGTGCTACAACAATCGAGCAGTGTTGTCGCGATTCCACTCTTGATCTGATTTTGGGGTGGATAGACTGACCACATACAGCACACATCAAATCATAATGATCACCCTCCAGATGATCAGGCACAATGAGTTGAATATTTTTATTTGGTGAAACAACCCTAGTTCTTCTAGTTCTTAGACAACACGGTACATAAGCTTCATCTTCAGAACGAAGCTAAAATAAATATTATTAATAAAGAAAAGCTTGCATTTAAAAATGCATGGTATTAGTGGAAAATAATTTACATTGTTTTAACACATACATACATCAAATCAAGATATATGTGTATATGATATATGCTATACCTCTCGTGGTTGGATCCATGTAGCAACTGTGTTAGCCATTCTTTGTTCTTTTCATTTGCATCTTTAATCAAAATCCTGCGTCAACTGATTCATAGTATGGATTGTCCGCACACAACACAAACACTTCTAAGTGTTTGTGTTGTGTGCGGGCATTATTATGCTTCTCCTCGGCATATTATCAGAAGAATGTGAATGAGTAAGTCAGCAGGTGTTATCTGAAAATAATTAAGTGATTTTGAGTGAACAACATTGCTTTATATGACTATGACACTATGACAGTCATACTAACAGAGTAATAACTATTATAACAGGCAAGTAAACAATACATAAATAAACGATCACTCAAGTGTTTATACAGGATATAGGACAAAATGTAAATATTTATACAACCACAAGTGTTTGTTATTTTTTCAAATAATGTTTAGATTTGTTTTAGTATAGGTACACATTTTATTTTAGTATCATATCGCGTAGATTAAATGGTAAGGACTACTTTTTAACACGTAAAAGTTATAACTTAACGTAACTGACACACTCGTACGCAAAATGTTATTTGGAAACTACTTACATCTCTAGGATATACCCACAGCCGATTAGTATTGACTGTCAATACTAATCGGCGAAGGCGATGAAGATATTGTCAATAATTGACAATATCTTCACTTTCATCGGATACAGCGTCCTTTCGCGAAAGTACTATCAACAGATAGAGTACGGAGCACCAGTAGTTCAACTCAACGTAAAAATGGCCAGATAATTTGCCATATTGCTCAGATGCAGTTACAAACTATAAACCAAAAAAAACTTTTTAACAAAAAATTAAACCGACGAAAAGTGAAAAATAAAAACCTTTTAGTCTAGGTAAGCTCCAAAGTTAAAGTATGAAATTAATTTCAAGGCGGCGCCAAACAAACAAGAAAACTAATAACGTAAAACGGGAAATATTGACAGCTTTATTGATCGTCGATCATTGTATGTTGGCGCCGCCTCAAAATTAATTTCAGATATTGTTGTACATACCCAGGGCCGTCTTTACCAGGGGTTGCAAGGGGTGCGGTGCACCCGGGCGCGAAGCGCCCGGGGGCGCCTGTCGAGCGCTGAATTTTTGGATATTTCATTGAACTTAACGCCATTTCACAGTTTTATATACTTGTTACTCACGACAAATATGTACTTAAGCGCAAGCAAAAAAAAATAGTCATCAACAATAATATTTTTTTACTCTTATTAGGTACGCTTTCGGCGCTTTAAGTTAAAGTATGAAATTAATTCCAAGGCGGCGCCAAACAAACAAGAAAACTAATAACGTAAAACGGGAAATATTGACAGCTTTATTGATCGTCGATCATTGTATGTTGGCGCCGCCTCAAAATTAATTTCATACTTTAACTTTGGAGCTTACCTAGACTAAAAGGTTTTTATTTTTCACTTTTCGTCGGTTTAATTTTTTGTTAAAAAGTTTTTATTTATCTCTTTTCGGTTTTCTTTAACAGCAAATTTATGTTGCTTAACTTAGTCTAATTTGTATTTAATCTTTGGTTGTTATTAAAATTCAAAATTTCTCGGCTTTTTTAAATCAAATATTGTTTTTTTGCTTTCTAGTTTCCTATTTTCGTCGATTTTTTGTTGAAATCTACATCGTGCTCAATATTTGGGTGCTGTTATTAGGAACCTACATTACTTGCTATTGCTATTTAAAAATCCTTGATAAGCGAAGAGAGGCGTAAGCGTAAGGATGGTGCTTCGATAAGAATGTTCCTTACCGTCAAACAGGTTGAGAAGTACTAAGATGACTACCATGAACTCGAAACACCATCGCGTCCTTGGGATACCTCCAGATATTGTTGTATATACCCAGGGCCGTCTTTACCAGGGGGTGCAAGGGGTGCGGAGCACCCGGGCGCGGAGCGCCCGGGGGCGCCTGTCGTCGAGCGCTGAATTTTTGGATATTTCATTGAACTTAACGCCATTTCACAGTTTTATATACTTGTTACTCACGACAAATATGTACTTATGCGCAAGCAAAAAAAAATAGTCATCAATAATAATATTTTTTTACTCTTATTAGGTACGCTTTCGGCGCTTGTCATACATACCGCATTACCTACTAGACTACACAAATAACAATTTTATTTAATAATCTCTCTCTTATCCAAAGAGAGTGTATGTATGTACGTTTGACACGTTGCCGCCCGGTCGCCCGCACTTGAAGCAAAATGATCTCTAAGTCAATAGAGTGTAAGTTCATTTGAAATGGACGCGCGGTGCGGCACTTGTGCGTCTGTCATAGGCGAGTAGTTGCGCCCTTTGACATTGCCGCCCGGTCGCCCGCACTTGAAGCAAAATGATCTCTAAAGTCTAAATCAATAAAGTATAAGTTCATTTGAAATGGGCGCGCGGCGCGGCACCTGTGCGTCTGTCATAGGCGAGTAGTTGTGCCCTTTGACATTGCCGCCCGGTCGCCCGCACTTGAAGCAAAATGATCTCTAAAGTCTAAATCAATAAAGTGTAAGTTCATTCATTTTAAATGGGCGCGCGGCGCGGCACTTGTACGTCTGTTGCGTCCTTTGACATAGCCGTCCGGGCACTCGCACTTAAAGAGAAATGATCTCTAAATCACTACAATTAGGTGTAAGTTCATTTGAATTTACAGCGTCAACAAGTACTCCCACTAATATGTTAAGCTATGTATATTCTAATAATTTAATTTCCTCATTTCCCAATATCTCAACAGCTCTGCGTATATATTTAACACTGCCTGTTACAGTAGCAGAAGGTGAAAGATCCTTTTCAAAATTAAAATTAATAAAAAAAATTCTTCGTTCAACCATGACCCAAAACAGACTGACAAACTTAGCCATTATAAGTATAGAATCCAAAATTGATATAGAAATAAATGATTTAATTAAAATCTTTGCCAACTCAAAAGCAAGAAAAATTGAGTTTGTTTGATGTATGTGTGAGTACATGTGTGTGTACATGTAATAAATAGATATTTAGTCATCGAAGTTTTAAGTTTAATTTTGTTTTTTGACTAATAAATAAATAAATTATCAAAATTACGTGTATTGTGTTTTCTTGGTTGACTAGGACCCCTTTCATACTGCAGTGTGTCGTCGGTCGCGTGCCACGCTGCAGTGTAAAAAAAAACGAGGGCGCAGGCTGAGTCCCGCACCCCGGCGCTGAATAGACTTAAGACGGCCCTGTACATACCTACCAAAAAATCTGAAGAATTGTGGTGCCCATGAAAGCAAAGGAAATAGAGTGAAAGCGATGGGTGTGTTGCTGGATCTCTATTGATTGCAATTTTTAAAAGGATAAGTACTCAAAATGTTTTTTAACACAGTGTTTGTGGCCGGTAATTCTAAGCTGGGCCGTCACGGTACATAAACTGCAAGTGTCGGCCCTCGATAAAGCATGAATTGACCTAGGACTGAAAGTTTTAGCAAAATTATCAGATTTAGAACCAAATAAGGTGTTCATCTACCCGCATGATTTTTGCGCTGACTGAAATGCAGACTGAAAGGTTAACTCACTATGCCCTGCACATTATACATAAATTTAATTCTTGCCGTAATCTCTAAAACACACTTATTATGTCTTTTTCCAAATAAGGGCATCCGTCTGTCGATGAAACCCTTTTTTTTGCGGATGGAAATTAATTATCAAATAACTTTCCCCGCTCTGAGTGGAGCGGGAGGGAGTGTCATACTTGTACTGACAAAAACCCACCCATATTCCTTCTATTGCCTTTTATGTTCCGATATCGTGCTCTTTCGAACAACTCGCAACCCCGGCAGGCGGTGGCCTTGACAAGCCTCTCTGCTTTGCTGACATCTCTTTAAGGAGGTAACCGCTTCCCATTCCCTCTCGCTTCGGACCATGGACTGAACCAGGGCCGGGGTAGATGGCACCCTTAACCCAATAAGGTCTAAAGTTGTCAATAAAGTTCAAGATATAAGCCCAACTGTTGGGAATCTCTTGTAACTGACTTCCGTTTCCACCACCAGAGCTTCGATGAAAATCATAATCCAACAAGGTCAACAGTTCTCATCGACGTACATGAAATGAGCTTAAACACAATACAGCTGCTGTAAGCTATTGAGAACATCTAGGAAATACTTTCCGTCTCCATCATCAGACCTTCTATGACCGTAATTCTCCAGCTAGCTGATAAGATCTCGTCAAGATGGATGAAATGAGCCCAAACACGATATAGCTGCTGTAAACTGTTAAGAACGCCTTGCAAATACCTTCCGTCTCCATCGTTAGATCATCCGTGACAGTAATTATCCAGCTTGGCTCAAAGATCTTTTTAAGGTGATTAAAGGAGCCCAAACACAGAATAGCTGCTGTTAATCCATGCGGACCTCTTGCAATTGCATTCCGTCTCCATCGTCAGACCTTCAATGACAGCGCCAGCCTCCAGTAAGGTCTAAAGTTCTCGTCAACGTGAATGAAATGAGTTGAAACACGAAATATCGCTGCTCTAAACTGTTGAGTACCTCTTCCAAGTTGCAAGTGTTTTCCGTCTCCATCATCCATCATCAGATCTTTAAAACGTCGAAATGTCATGAGAACTACATAAATGTGCCAAATTTAAACAGAATCTGTTCACAATTGAAAATTCAGTATGAAAAAAACCAATCACCCCCTATTTTCCCAACCTTTAGGGCCGATTTTTTTTTTCAAATTAAAATGGGACCAACTTTGAAATATACTCAGTCCAATGAAAAAAGAATTTTTAAAATCGGACGTCTCAGTAAAAAGTTATGCGTGGTCATACATAAAAAAAAAAATATACAGGTCGAATTGAGAACCTCCTTTTTTTCGTCGGTTAAAAAACAACAAAGCACACACAAGAAAAGATTTTCGGGATTTTTCTATCCTGTCAAAAAAATTGCCAACACAAAAAAACTTTGATGGCGAAAATAATTCCTATAGTTAAATAGTTAATAATTAAGATTGTATGCAATAATTATTCATTGTAAGGTATAATGTGTAATAGGTTAATTTTATTTACTCTTATTTCTATTTTTAAATAATCATTTATCATTTTGAACCTCGTGATATTTTACAAATGGCAACTTCTAAAAACATAACCACATTTAGTTGCGTTCAGTTTAAGATGATATTACATTTAATTACTTAAATCTTTTAATTGATATAATTCATTAATGCAGTGTGCTAAAAATACTAACGTTACATGAAAATGAATGGTTTAGTTGCCTTAATAAGTGGTACAAATTCTATCACAAAACAACAAAAAAAGTATGTGGTACGAATTCTGCCGTTCGCCTTTGGAATGCTTAGCGAAATTTATACTGAACTAAGTACATCTGTGTTTACACCATTGAGTTTGTATATAAAGCATAATACATATTTTTGAAAAAGGAATACGCATTTATTATGCAGTTATGATTATTAAATAAAATTACGAAAACTGACGAGGCCGTATGAGCTTGATACCTTTACTTTTCCGACAAAAAAATGTTAGTCAAGGAATTTGCCGCGTTTATGTTTTCTTCAAATACATAAACATTAAGTTGATTTTAATTTATTTTTATAAATAAGTTAATGTTCTAAAAATACGTTACGATGTTACATAATTATCTCATATTATTATTGTGTTAATTTTTTCGCAAATGGTACGAAAAGTAGAGTATTTTCCTCGGTGATAAAGGTGTCTTAGTTTTGGGTGAATTTAAATCCCTCGCTACACTCAGGACTCGTCTTAAATCCCTCGCTTCGCTCGTGATTTAAGTTTTTATCACCCTCGCTACGCTCGGGAGTAAACTTCGGGTCCTTCGTTGCACTCGTGATTTAAATCGTCACCCGCGACAGAAGACACTGCTTTATCCCCTTGGTTAATAATCTACTATTATTTTTTTATTATAAAAGCGAAAGTGAGTTAGTTTGTTTGTTACCTCTTCACTCTTTAATGGCTAAACCGATTTTGATGAATTTTGGTATAGAGATAGTGGGGAACCAGGAGACGGACATAGGCTAATTTAAAAAAAAAAGTGGGATGTGAGGGAGAAAGAGGGAAAAAAGGGAAAACTTAGCGTTGCTATTACAAATCAATAAGGCGCAAGGGGAACTGTGTTACCCCGAATTTAACGCGAGCGAAGCCGCGGGCAAAAGCTAGTGTTTCATAATTTATATCATGCTCTTGCCACATTTTTTAATATTGGGTTGCAGCGGCATATTGTTTAAAATCGTGTTTAATGGCAGTTTAACCCATTACCTCCCACTGTTTAATATGGTATGCTTATAGGTACTGTTTGTCGTGTGTATTGATTGGTGATAACTTTAGATATAAAGTTCTTGTTTAGGAAATCTTAATTCATTTACTTCATTTGAGTCAGAAGAAAACCTAGTAAAATCATTTTCTTGTGTTAATTAAAGTGGTTTGCTTATTGTGCGAAACTGCGAACAATCTTTTTTGAAATATTGTTCATTCACTACCCAGGGTGCCTATAGGTTTAGAAAAGGGCCACCTTTAACACTTACCTACTTAGGGGTATATTAAATAGATTACGACCTATTTTCAGACCTTTACAAGGAATATTTGGTAATTTTTATAAAATTTCATATGTCACATGAAATTTCATAAAAATCGGTCAAGCCGTTTCGGAGGAGTACAATATATATACTATAAATATATACTATATATAATATACAGCGTGTTGTTTTGCATCCTCGTCAAATTAAAGGACGTAACTATGCTAATGATTCTCGACCCGAATCGATAATAAAATAAGTAGGTTTTTTTTTTTTACTTTTTTCGTATTTTCAGAAATCGGTAAGTGCACACAGGTGCGTGCATGCCGCTGTATGATACGTATGCGCCGACGCTCACGCACACTGTTCTGTGTGTTCTGTAGGTGATTCTCTACTTTTGAAGTGAAATATTCTGTAATACTGTTAAATTTAAACACACAGAGACAGATCATAAAAGCGCCGTATATTATTATTGATCAGGTACCGTAATTTTCATTGATTATTTATGACTTTTACTAGCACCTCCTAAATTTTGACGAGGATGCAAATCAACATATTGTATACTATATATATAATATATATAAATATACCTATGACAACTCAAACTATGACACGAGAATATAAAATTCTCGTGTTCATATAACAAAAAAGATTAAGTATAGAACTATAGATAAATCGAATGATGTGTGGTCAATATCCACTGGCGGGGGTAGTCGTCTATCACTTGGAGACTTAAAACGTTTAAGATTCTACAAACCCTGAAAGTTCTCATATGATTTCATTTAATCCTTACAACAAACAAAAATGAACACAAAGAAAAATGTTTTAAAATGGGGTGTTTATTATTTTCAGTTTCTTATGTCAGGCAAGAGAATTAAGTTTTCATACACACGATGACATTCATAATTAACCACTGAAACCTGAATGTGACTTTCTCAGTACACTACGAAGCGCAGTACGAGACTGGTCACCGCAAGGACGGCGGGCGTCGCCTCAGTGTCGTCGTCACCACGTGACCACGACCAACTAATTAATATTGACCACTTTTTGCAGTCAGACTGCATTCGACTTTCAATTTTTAACAATGTTTATCGAGCCATCCCGCAGTTTCATTCATTGTAGGTGCGCCGTTGAATTCACTTGTTTGTAGATTTAGAGATAAAACATAGTCCCCTACAGCACGTGCGCGTGTCTGTCTGTCTCATTCGGTTGCTATTTATTTTCAGAGAGCAATAATTAGCGGATGCATGATTTCATCAATTTGTAGAAATAACGTTTTCATCATCTGCTTAGCCTTTTCCCAACTAAGTTGGGGTCGGCTTCCAGTCTAACCGGATACAGCTGAATATCAGTATTTTACATGGAGCGACTGCCTATCTGACCTCCACAACCAGTTAATACTGGGTAATACGACACCCCTTGGTAAGACTGGTTGTCAGACTTTTGGAACACTGACTACCTGTAACGACTGTCAAAGATCTACAAATGACAGCCGGGACCAACGGCTTAACGTGCTTTCCGAGGCACCAAATAACAAATAACGAATTACCACCTCGTTTATTATCCATACTCAAGCAAATAAATATTTTGAATTTGTAGTATAATCTGCCAAGCTTTTTCCCTCATAATTTGGGGTCGGGTTCCAATTCAAATGGATGCTAAAGTCAAAGTGATTTCTACTTCCCCTTGGTAAGACTGATTGTCAGACTTTCGGGCCACAGACCACTTATCGACTGTAAAAGCCTACTAAACTACTACTAACCTAGGCACGGAGGAAACTCGGTATGTTATGCCCAGGTTGCTTCAGGATCGACCTGAGCGGCAGATATTATTTAGCCTCGCCCTCCTCTTATAGAATGATGTATATTGATAATTACAATATATTTAGCTGATTAAATTCCCAATAGTGAGAAGACTTTAATTGTTATTATCACGTTATTAGTTTTACACTATAATTTTCTTAAGTAAAAATGTATTTTAATGGATGTAAGTACCTATTTCTATAATATCTATGCTGCCAAATCACCAAGCTTCTACGACAGTTACACCTCGATGCGGCTTCGACACGATGTCTGCAGGACTATGGTGGTGCTATAATGGTACTTTTTCAAAAAAAGTGGGATGTAAGGAAGAAAGAGGGAAGAAAAGGGAAAACTTAGCGTTGCTATTACAAATCAATAAGGCGCAAGGGGAACTGTGTTACCCCGAATTTAACGCGAGCGAAGCCGCGGGCAATAGCTAGTAAAATATATTCTGCCTCATTGGTTTTTTGATCACGGAACTGAAACACGGCGAAATCCTTACTAATATTATAAAAGCGAAAGTGAGTTTGTTTGTTACGTCTTCACGCCTAAATGGCTAAACCGATGTTGATGAATTTTGGTACAGAGATAGTTGGATCCCTGGAGACCAAAGAGAGAGGCTTTATTGTCATTGCTGGAGACGGACATAGGCTAATTTAAAAAAAAGTGAGAATTGAGGGAGAAAGAGGGAAGAAAAGGGAAAACTTAGCTTTTCTATTACAATCAATAAGGCGCAAGGGCAAAAAAAAACCTTTCCTGATTTACAGGTAGCAGGTACCTGCAAATCAGGAAAGGGGAACTGTGTTACCCCGAATTTAACGCGAGCGAAGCCGCGCGCAAAAGCTACTTAGTATATAATATTTCTACAAAAATACCTGCCGTATCCCTTGTGGATTACATTACAAGTATTACCTACACTCTTCAAAGCTGTCTAGGGATATTTCACATATTTTTGAATAACTTTAAAAGAATTACTGTCCTATAGTGTCCATACCTAAACCTAAGATTTAAGTCTTTCTCTTTGAATTAAACTGTAATTTCTTGTTGGCACATTTATTTACTGTATTCGAAATTCAAATTTAAATACCGGCCAATTGCAATCTAGAATCGCACGCACAGGGTGCTGTCGCATCAAACACTCTTACCGTTGGCGTTCCAGTTATCTTAGAACCCAAAAGCTTGGCACTTGGCACGCAACGATGGCAAAAGACAGGACGGCATGTCTTTGTTTCTTTGGAAGACGGCTTTTTTTTAGGCGGATGGTAAATCATCAAATATATTTATTTATTAAAACTTCGTGCACAAGTAACAAAAACATTGTACAAAGGCGGACTTAATGCCTTGGGCATTTTCTACCAGTCAACCTTAGGGTGATGCAGAGACAAAGACATAGTAGGTGCAATGTGACAAGAAATATCAATTTTATTAATAATAAATACATTTATACATACATAGAAAATATAAAAAAGTAAAGAGAGTTAAAAACTACTAAATATAATGAAAACTGACAACTTTTTAATTTTGAGAAGAGTCTGCCAACTTCTTACGTAAGTGTTCGCGAACTTTTACCTTAAGGTGAAAGCTCCAACCTACCCGCGAAATTCAAATTTTCTTACGTTTTTTGCAATTTTCAGGCCAGTGCTAGGTTGTATGTTGATTAAAATATTATTCGCGGCTGTAAGACGTATGTAATTATAGAATTATAATCATCAAAATCACCAATACAACCCTCCAAGTTCATAAAGGCGTAGGAACAAAAAAAAAACAGAAAAAGCCTTTCCTACAGCTTTATGAACTTGGAGGGTTGTATTGGTGATTTTGATGATTATAATTCTATAATTACATACGTCTTACAGCCGCGAATAATATTTTAATCAACATACAACCTAGCACTGGCCTGAAAATTGCAAAAAACGTAAGAAAATTTGAATTTCGCGGGTAGGTTGGAGCTTTCACCTTAAATGTAAACCGACTGGTAGCCGACCTGATATTCAGAGGAAGCGCATTCCACAGGAAAACCGCCTGGACAGAGACGGAATATTTAAGGAAACCAGAGCGATGAGTAGGACATCGTAGAAGACGATTATTGGAGGACCGAAGGTGCTTGCTGTGCGCAGCGCATAAATATTTAAAATGAGAAGTAAGATAATTAGGAGATGTGGGTTTATCGAGCAGAGAAAACAAGGTGGTCAAAGCCCTCAGTGCTCGTCGCTGTCTGATGGGTAACCATTTCAAGAGCGACCGATGTGCAGATACATGGTCATACTTACGAAGATTGAAAACGAATCGAATGCAGTTATTTAGAAGTCGGTCAAGTTTGTTAAGGAGATCTGCATTCAGGTCATAGTAACACACATCACCATAGTCAATTATGGGGAATATAAGTGACTGAACCAGCATTGCCTTAATGTGACATGGGAGAATATTTTTTAAACGATAAAGCGACCGCAACGTTCCAGTGACCTTTTTGCTAACAATCGCGACCTGCTTAAACGCTGCCAGTCTAAACAAGTGTCAACGTGCAAACCCAAATCCTTGACGTCGGAGCTAAACGGGATGACTATGCCATCAAAACTAACTGGTGGCAGCGTTAACCCATTCAGCCTTCGTAGACTATAGGGGCTCCCTATAATGATAGCCTGACACTTAGTTGGGTTAACCGCTACTCCAAACCGATCAGACCAATTTTTCACCACGTTTAAATCCCGGTTTAGCTCCTCAATCGCATCGGATAAGTTGTCAACACCCGCCTGACAGTAAAGCTGTAAGTCGTCAGCGTAAAGATGATACGCACACTGAAGCTCAGAAGTTATAAGATCGATAAAAATAGAGAACAATAGTGGAGATAATATACCGCCTTGAGGGACGCCAGTTTCAAGGTTACAACAGCTGGAAGAAGAGTCTCCCGCAAGAACCGATTGCTGACGCCCCCGAAGATAGGAAGAGAACCAATCCAAAACCTCGGGAGAGACCATGAGATAAGAGAGTATGGATAAGAGGACTTCGTGACTGACGGTATTGAAGGCGTTGGAGAAATCTATCAATACTAAAACGGAAACTTTTGTGTCTTCCATCCCCCGCCATATCATCAGTCACTTTAAGGAGGGCGGAAACGGTACTATGCCCGGGCCTGAAACCAGATTGGAATGGACTAATGAGGGAGTTATGGTGGATAAAGTAGGAGAATTGTTTATGGACACAGGCCTCAAGTACTTTAGATAGAAATGGAAGGATGGAAATTGGTCGAAAGTGACAGGGAAGAGTGGGATTAGGAATTTTTGGTAGTGGTCGAACATGGGCTTTCCGCCATGTTGACGGGAAAACACCGGAGTAAAGGGAGAAATTAACCACATGGGAAATTGCAGGAAGGAGCTGATCAAGAGCCGTCACGATCATGTGGCGACTGATATCATCACAGCCCACGGCTTTGGATTTAATGGACAGGATAATTTTCTTGATCTCTTCCGGGTCAACTGGGGTGAAGACAAAGGGGCTGATATTAGGTCGCGTCAGACTAGCAAGGTAACTAATGGTATGACATTTGGTTTGACTATCAAGAATAGGAACAGTGGAGAAATGGCGATTTAGATCATCCAAACCAAATGTCTTAGGAAGGTCTGAATGCCGCGATTTGCCAATACCTAGAGTTCCAAGGAATTTCCAGATATCAGCAGAAGAAGCAGATGTGATATTATCGAGAATGTGGCGGCGTTTAGCGTTGCGTATCATCTGATTACAACGATTGCGAGCAGTTTTGAAGCGGGTCCAATTATCTTCCGACCGATCCTTTTTAAATTTCCGGAACGCGCGATCCCTTCTCCGCATTGCCATCCGAACTCCCACATTCATCCAAGGCGCAGGCGGACGTAGAGGCGATCGGCGGCGGCAATCTCTCGCGTCCGGCCCTGGTCCAGGCCATGGTCCGGAGCGAGAGGGAATGGGAAGCGGTCACCTCAGCAAAGGAGGTGGCCGGGCGATGATTTCCCATCCGAAAAAAAAAAAAGGCGCAGGCGGACGCTTCAGCTTGACTTTCCTGATAGGAGCATGGGTGTCATACAACTGGATTACTGCAGAATTAAAAATAGTAATTTTGTCATCAACTGAAGAGGCTTCTTGCAGGGGTGTCCAATCAATATTAGAAGCGTCTAGTCGAGTAGGTATATTCCCCCGCTCTGGGCGAAACGGGGAACAGTGCCAAAATTTTATTGACTAAAACACACACATGTTCCTTCTTTTGCACTTATGTTCCGGGGCCGTGGTATCTCTTTCGAACAACCCGCAACCCCGGCAGGCCCCTCTGCTTTGCTCACATCTCTTTGAGGCGCGCGTGGAACACTAACGCGCCGTGGACACGGCCTGTCCCCACTGGACGGACGGACGGCGAGCTACCCATTGCTCACCATCTGCATTTTACTCGCAGGGTCCGGTTGCTAAGGTAGTCTTTGAAGATTTTGAGGATGTTTTTACGCTTTCCACACTTATGTCTAAAATGGAACTTCTACGAGTAGGTACCCCCGTAGGTGTTCCATTAGATAAGTGTGGATGTGCGTATAAGTTTGGGCACAGGTACCTACTGCGTCAAAGGTTTTGCAGAGGTCTAGGAAGATTCCTAGACTTTTGATTCTTCAATCGAGCTTTCTAGTAACGCATTGCGTCAGGTCAAGAACTGAGAAAACATGATCTTCGGTTGAGATTCCTGTGCTTAACTATAGGTACCTATTGATTATCAGCAATAAGTTGGTATTTGCTCAGGGTTTTTTAACCCATTATTGAGGACCCTTTCTAATATCTTAAGTCTGAAAGTCATCATCGTTCGCTGAGGGTGTCACGGTACAACTCACTCCGTGTTTTTTACTGTTATAAATTGTTTAAAGTCGATTAATTTTCATCTGTGATTAGAAGTACAAAGTTACAGTTATCAGTGGACTATTACATTGTGAACTAAATTTGTTAAGTGTTTAAATACTTGCCAAATCTGATAATACACCTTTGCGTAATGTTTCGACTACCAGAGGCAATAAGAGGCAAGCCGTTGGATCGCCACCCCAGGCGCCTGCTGAAGTTGCGTTAGCACCTGATGACATTCGTCAACTTATTCACGAAGCATTTAAAAAGGAGCAAGTAGAAATGCTAAACAAGTTCACAGAAAACATGAAGCTTACCATGAATCAACTATTGCAACCTATTAAAGATCAGATGGAGAATATGGAAAAGTCGATGATGTTTATGAACCTTCAATATGAGGATCTTTTAAAAGAGCACACCGCGTCCAAGGAGAATATGAAGGAGCTCCAAAGGGAAAACTCAGAAATGAGGGTTTGTATTAACGATTTGACTTCTCGCATGAATCAACTGGAACAGCAAAGCCGTGCAAACAATGTGGAGATTCAGTGTCTGCCGGAAAAGAAACAGGAAAATTTGATAGAGGTTGTATCACAATTATCTAAAGTAGTAGGGAGCGGTATTCAAGACAACGACATTAAACATTGCACAAGGGTCGCAAAACAAAATGCCAGCAATTCCCGCCCGCGTGCCGTAGTGGTACAACTTGGGTCCCCCCGTATTCGTGACCAATTCCTCGCAGCAACCATCAAATTTAATAAATCGAATGTAGACAACAAACTTAATTCGACACACTTGGGATACTCTGGACCTAAATCCCCGATCTACATTACAGAACATCTGTCCACTTCAAACAAGGCATTACATGCTGCCGCTAGAATCAAAGCCAAGGAAATCGGATATCAGTATGTCTGGGTGCGAGGTGGTCGGATATTCATGCGGAAGATACAGGAATCGGAACACATTCTGATTAGGAATAAGGATACATTGAATACACTGGTTTAATTTTTTTTTTTTTCTATTTATATTTTTTTTTTTCATATTTAGGTTTTTTGTCAATGTAACAGTAAATAAAATTAATAATCATTCTCGGATTTAAGGATATATTATCAAAACACTAGAGGCTTACGCACTAAATGTCATAATGTTTATTGTCAAATTTCTTGCGGAAACTATGATGTGATAATATTGACTGAAACTTGGTTAAATGACTCTGTAATGAGCTCGGAGCTATTTGATAACAGATATGTAGTGTACAGGCGAGATAGAGATAACAGGAAAAAAGATGGAGGGGGTGTTCTGATTGCTGTACTAAAGCGAATAAATTCAAAACGTATGACTCAGTGGGAAAGCAATTGTGAAGATTTGTGGGTTATTATAGACATCTCGATTACAAAGTCTGTCCGTCAACTAGCTCTGTGCGCTGTTTATTTGCCTCCGCCTGTACTTCGCTCTACCCTAAAACACTTCTTGGACTCGTGTAATACCATGTTTGAACAGTCGGGGTTGAAGTCGTGTATAGTCGGTGACTTTAACTTAGGTAGTATTGATTGGAACTTAGTAAGTGAGTTAGATAGTGGTTATATAACACCAGGCATTGGTCACTTGTTAACTGATTTTAGTCACACAAATAAACTACTTCAACTAAACAACATAGTAAATAAGTCAGGGCGCATCCTTGATCTTGCGTTGACTAACTTAACGTCCGGTGTCGTGTGCTCCGCTCTGAATCCTATAAGTATTATTGATCCTTTCCATCCCCCTATTGAAATAATTTTGAAATCATATAAAGACCCTAGACTTCCGTATAATAGTAACAAACGACTTAACTTTTATAAATTGGATTATGATATTATTCGTAAACACTTAAACGAAATTGATTGGAACATTTTATTTGATAATACTCACGATGTGAACGATATGCTCAATATATTTTATGACAAAATTAAAAACATAATAGAAACGCAAGACCCCCCCACCACCCGTAAACACAAGGCACACCCTCCTTGGTTCGATAAAAATTTAAAAAGAACCTTGAGAGAAAAGGAAAAGATACGTCAGCGATTTAAAACATATAGAAACCCCATGGATGAGCTTGAACTGAAGCTGCTGAATAAACGGTGCTCGGTTATGGCTGCCGCTTGTTATAATAAATATGTTAGTGACTTAGAGACAGTAATAACCAAGGATCCGAAGCGATTTTGGGCTTATATCAAGGACAAGCGCGGCGGTACTAGTTCTTATCCTCTAACAATGACTGATGGCTTCATATCATCTTCGGACGGCATCAACATCTCTGAAATGTTTGCTACGCACTTTTCCTCCATGTACAGCCAACAGAACGTAAGCCAACATTCATCTTCCTCGAAATACATGCAGGACATGTTAGCATATAGTTTACCTTTGACTGCACCAGATATTGAATTTGATGCCTTGCTCAATAAATTGAAATCATTGGATTGTCGAAAGGGCGCTGGCCCCGACGGAATACCTCCTTATTTCATCGCCATGTGTGCTTCGTCTTTGGCAGCTCCCTTATTACTAATATTTAATCGATCGCTTGCCTCTGGTATATTTCCAAATATTTGGAAGGTCGCAAAAGTGGTACCTATTCATAAATGTAGTGATCGTAATCATGTAGGTAACTATAGACCAATTTCAATATTGTCTACGTTCGCCAAACTCTTTGAATCCTTGATTTGTCCCTACTTACAATCTCATTTAAAACATTACCTTCGTGATGCCCAGCATGGCTTTGTAAGTTCCAGATCCACATGCACAAACCTAGTGACTTTTACGGAGACTCTAACAAGTGCTATTGACTCTGGGAAACAAGTTGATGTAATATATACCGATTTTAGCAGGGCCTTCGATCGCGTTCCACACAATATACTCCTGCATAAGTTAGCTGCTTACGGCATCACTGGCTGCCTCCTCAACTGGCTTAAATCTTATCTGGATGGTCGTTCGTTCTTTGTTGCACTCAACGGCTACCAATCAAGTTCCTACAGGGTTACATCTGGCGTCCCACAGGGATCACACGTTGGTCCTATTTTGTTTAACTTATTTGTTAATGATCTCGCCGCTGAGTTGAAATTTTCTGAGTGCTATATGTATGCCGACGATTTAAAATTTTGCAGAGTAATTGAATCAGACCTTGATGTTGAATTGCTACAAAGAGACATTGTCATGTTAGTAAAGTGGTGTGATGATAATGATATGAGCTTAAATATCAGCAAGTGCTACCATGTGAAATTTACCAGAAAAACTAATATAACACGTTCTGAATACTACATCGGTAGCCAGTTAGTGCAAGAATTGGAACAGATAAGGGACCTGGGAGTTCTATTTGATAGACAGTTGACATTTGTTCCCCATATTGAAAATGTAGTTAAAAAAGCCTCGAGAATACTTGGGTTTGTCATAAGAAATGTTACTTGCTTTCGTCGCAGTAAGACAAAAATTCTGCTTTATAACTGTTTGGTCCGTAGCTCTTTAGAGTATTGCAGCACTGTCTGGAGACCTCACTATGCCACCCACGCATTAAGATTAGAAAGGGTACAAAAACGATTTCTGTGGCATTTAGCATACTCTTCCGGGGTAGCTAAAAAGATACGGTCGTATAAAGAGAGGCTCCTGCATTTTAAAATGATCTCCCTACAAAAGAGGAGAGATTTATTGGATGCTTTGTTTTTATTTAAAATTGTCAGAAATAAAATTGATTGTCCACAATTATTGAGCAGGATCAACTTTCGTGTACCCACCAAAAGTCCAAGAGCTCCTATAACACCTTTGCGCCCCCCACTTCGCAGAACTGTCCTTGGTGCTAATTCCCCTATCCCCCGCCTATGTAAGTTATTGAACAGCTGCAGCGATCTGGTCGATATTCACTCTGACTCACTTAGTATGTTTAGAAGCATTATTTATAAAAACTTGTAAAATGATTTTAGTGTTTAGTGTTAAGGCATTCATATTAAATTAATTTAAATTTTTACCAGTATAGTTTTAGGTGATAATAAAGCTACTCATCTTCAATGAAAATTAACATAATGCATGATGTGCTTACCTGTAAGAGATTGGTACACTAATCTATAAGTTTTGTTCGATGTATTTCATGATCTTGTACTGTGTATTCAATTGTTGGTGAGCCAAATAAATTAAATAAAATAAAAATAAATCTTATTAGAGAATGCTGACAGGACCGATCTGGGTCTGTAGTTGTCGACAGACCCATATCGGTTCTGCTCCCTTACATAAGAATGCACACAGGTCACGTATTACGCCACAATAAAAATCAGCGATCGCAAGCTTAGATTTTTTTATACGATCTTCCCTACACCTCTAAGAACTCAGTAATAAAACAAAATTGCAACGCTAAATAAATTTTATTTCATGTCAATAGGTTTTCACACTCAAATTATAATGTACAGCTTATAGGTACTTAATAACATCGAATCTGTCTAGCATTAGTAGAATTTTAATATCACGGAGCAGCAAATAACAAGGATGTGCATGTTCATCAATAAATTATAGGTGCGTAAATTGTGTTTGCTACCAAATTACGTAGGTTATTAATATTATAATATATAAGTATTATAAAAAATCTTTTATTTAATTAGCTAGTTCAGCGTCGTGGCTGAAGACATTTAACGTTTTAGTGAGTCGCACTTAGTGCGACTGAGGATCTTTCATGTTAAATTTAATTTATTGTGAAAAGTAGAAAAAAAATAACATCGTTATCGCCGCATGGTTAGCTTAGCCCATAGCATAGAACGGGCGATTCTAAATTAAGGACGATGGCGATATTTCGGAAGGGCACCGATTCGACTTCATTAAAATTATGATTCTACGATTTACTTTCACATTTGACGTTGGCCAGTGTTAAAATACATAATTAAAATCTTTATGCTCGTAATAGAGAATAAGTATAATAGAGGCACCACAAATTACATAGTTCAGTAGACGAACCTATTTAAAACATAATTTATTTTCTGTCTGAATCGTTAACAAGATTAAAAAAAATACAATTAGGTACCTACTTACTTAATTTTGTTTTTCGGTGCGTTTAGTTGTGAACCGCCCGCCGCTGTTCCATGACAATATTCCTATGTTCGTTAAATAATTCGGTGCCCTACACAAAAAGGTACCTACCTCATTTCATTTTTACTATTGTTTTATAGTAGAATCTTAGAAAAAAGCAATAATGTTTATTGCAAATATGTGTTTTTCGTTATCCATCACAGAAACAGAATTTCGCTTGCAAATATCAATCAGTTTTATTACCTTACCATCAATTTAATTCTTCAATAAGTTATGATCTTCAATAATATAATTATATTATGGAAAGGTTCAACCTTGATAAATCAAATAAGGCGCCAACGAAACCAACCACGCAAATCACATCGTCACATAACGATACTACAAATAAATCATTACTCACTTTGTCTCCAATACCAGAACACTCATTATAATAAATAGACAATACATTACAAGGAATTTCATTGCAATTAATTTCCATAGGTACTTATAATCTTAAATTCTCGCACATGTACCATGCAAGAGCCATGACGCGAAGCACCTCAAAATATGTAACTAATCATTAGTCCCTTGCTGGCTATTATAGTGTTATACATTGATTCTAGCGATTTTTAGGTAGGTCGAAGCTATTATTATTTTACAATCAGTACAGTTTAAATTATTTGCCATCCCATCAATATAGATTTGATATTGTTAATATTGAAGAAATTCGGTTTTGAATGAATATCTTGTAGGGCAAAGCTGTAGTCTGTAGAAGTATTCATAAAATTGAAATGTGGTGTTGATGGTAGATACACTGGGACAACACAACATTATTTTTTATTTTATAAAGCAATAATAAACTACATTAAAAAAAAACCTTAGTGTAGTCCCGATATTATTATTACCGTAAGTGTATGCCCAGGAATACACGATACGTCTATTTTAAGGGTTTAACCTCGTCTAGCAGCATGGATTCGCACGTTTCCACACTCCTATCCTTGCTAGAGCGAGAAATAGCGTACTTCCGAACGCATCGTCGATTCTGCCGCGTGCGATAACAATAAAATTCTGATCAGTTCGCTTTAACAATGACGGGTCTGAGCGATAGAAAAGGACAGGAGCATGGAAAAGTGGCATTCCGTGCTGCTAAATGAGGTGCAACTACATTGCCAAGCTGTTAGTAGGTATGCACATTTTTTATTTTTGTTTAACGTTGGCTACACCCTCGTTTCTGTTACTTATTGTCTAACGCACGTATTAAGTAATATGATTTCATTTTAGACTAAAAATAATCATCGCGCCTACACTAAACTTTTGTAGAATTTAAGTACCTACCCAAAAATATTGCACAGAATGATTCCAATTTTAGACGATTGTTTGCGGCACGGAAAAGCAGGAAAACTATACTTAATCTAGATGTTGTTGCATTATTTAAACACGCGAAAGGTGTAACTAAGTTTTTATTTACTATTAAAATTACCAGCTGGCTGACTAAAAAACTTAATTTTTGGTTAGGCACCTATTACAATTTGACATTCTTTTACACCTTGTATAGTTGCTGGCACAACTGCACATTCTGACACGTCGTCATTTATTTATTAAGTATTTGAAATATAATATTGACTTGACAATTATTTATTTATTTTTAATTAAATTTTATTTAGGTAAACGAAAATTAATAAATGTGAAGGTTGGTTTCTAGTGTGACGATTTTAAAAGTTGAATGTTTTTATGGAGCCTGGCCCTGTTTACTGTCCTCAAATATGATTTATAAAATTGCGGCCACCCATACAGCCTGTTTACATCAATAATCATGCCGGCCGTAATCAATAAAAACAAACCTGATTAGTGGCGACACTAATCAGGTATTGAGACACAATCTTATAAAGCGTCACGTTGCCGAGATATTTTAAGCTATCACCGTTTTCAAATTTAAAGAGATATAAGATGAAGTCAGGCGATATAAGAGAGACAATTAAGAAAAAAAGAGATGGCGGTCCTGGACAGAAGGCAGGAGCAAAAAACAAACCCTTTTGATTTATTTAATAAAAATCTGTAAAGTAACTAACTATGATGTAGGGAGATGTGGCTCTTCTGTCTGTATAATCCAGTCAAGTATCAATCGCAAAATAAATACAGACATAAGTTTGTCCATATTACAAAATGAACTACAAAAATACATTGTTAATGTAGTCGCTATCTAAATCAACGTTAACATAATTATTATGTTACTCGGTGAGTGTCTTTATACTCATGTAAACTTAGTATAAACCTATTTCTGTAAAGCTATTTTATTGGATAAAGAGTGTTATTTATAGATTTGATAAAAAAATAGGTACCTATATGTTTTAAAATGTTAATTTCGATTTCGAAGTCAGTCAACGTCAGTAAAAGCAGTGTAGGCAGGACGTAGATAACCGAGTTTTTAAACCTTAAAGTTGCCAGCAGTGTGAAAATGTTATTAAAGAAAATAATTTAACTGAAAATAAGCTTACCGATTACATCAATTAATTGATATTTAAATAAAACAGTGCAACCGATTTTTTGGCTATAAATGGAAAGAATAACCAATTCATGTATACCTACTCAAAAACAGATGGTACTAGGCCTTAGGGATGATCGACGAAAATTGTTCACGTGCGATGTAATTAATGTGAGGTAATTAAATTGACCGAAAATTTAGTATCGCGAAAATAATCATTTATGTTAGTTAGCAAAGGGTCAAAACCGGAAGCATTCGGTGCCGTCTTCGAGGTGCAGGTGTTGCTCCTAGCAACTTACAGGCCAACTTCAAATTACGTTTGATCGCATAAATGAAACATACAGGTAAAACCTTTATGATTTATGAAAATTATGCAAACAGTATTTATAAACATATTGTGTAAATAACTATGCCACATATCGATAGAAATTGACTTATTGGAATAAGTATGTTGAGTCTCCGAAAAATATGAATTAAAATGTAATTTGCTGTCTTAGACTTTACACACATTAACAATGCTTACTCTACACCAACAATCGACATGCATTTAAATTAAAACCAAACAACAAATGGCCAAACCAAATAAGTTAATAAAATAAACAAAGACAAGCGAAAACATACACAAGAAAACAATAGGTACCAATACCTATAATTATTAAAAATCGACCAGTTTTTCGGAATATTATATATGTAATAAATCTAAGACTGATTTACGGAAAGATATTATGATTTTCAATGCTAAGTGGAAGACTGTATCCGTTGGTTGTATATGCTGTATGGTTTATTAAAAAAATATAATAACGTTTACACAGCCAAACGCTCGATTTATTTACCGTTTCGGTTAGGTACGGAGACGATAAGACATTTACCACGGACACTTTTAGGTTTAAGAATTTCTTTGCGAATTGAGTCGGAAGTAACAATTTACATTACACGGGTGTTATTACATATTAGGTAGGTACTTGATTTTGGTTAGTCATTATTTCTTTTAAAATTATTCATAAGTACTTGGTACAACAATGTCAATTTAATTCAGTAATATTGCACAATGTTATTTTTGGTATAATTGAGTTAAATAGGTAATAAAAAGATTTGATTTAAAACGTAAACTGCCTGTCTGGTTTAACATCTTATTTGTAAAGTTTTTAAGTTTATCCATAACTGATCAATTTAAGACATGATCACATGCACTTTTACCTAAATGTAACGATAACGTCTATCAACCCGCATTGGGCCTTGATGAAAAACGAACTCACAGAAAGATGAGTGACTTCTACATGTTAAAATTAACGTTAGAATCATTTAATAAACTCAAGTTTATCAAACCTACAATTAACAAAACAATATTTCGTTTTCGTCACGGTCCATATCTCACTATGGGAGCATCTGATTAATAACCTACTAGAAACCGTCTCCGTAATCTTAGCCTAGCAGCCTTTAATTTTGAAGATCTATCCATTGCTTTTAGTTTGTTTGGAATTGTTTTTTTGTCATATGATTTTGTTCGCTATGTGATTATGATGTGTGATAAGTGAAAACAACGATAATATAAGTTGAAAGAATCTAGGACCCAAGGTGTTACAGAAATTGCCATAAGTGAATAGGCATTTAATGATACACGAACGACACTCATAGTGGCCTTAACAATCAAAAATGATTTTCTGGGGATTTACCAATGAATATTTTGAGATGACCTATTTCATAATAGTATAGGTTCCAAAATAGGTACAATTTTGTATTTTATTAGAAGCCTTTTAAAAGATAGATAGAACAAGAAAAGTACTACGTGTTGGGTACTAGTGCTCGGGACCTCGGGTCTGTACCTACGCAAGCGCAAATTTATCCCTTCTATTCGTACCTGGATAATTTCGAAAATAATAATATCTTTTCCGAAATATGATTAACTATTAATCTGTTACTAATGTAGGTACTTACATCAAATGAATAATAATATAAGTAAATACAATATAGCAAACTACCATACATATAATTTTATACAAGAATTTACAAGAATAAAATGTAATGCAAGTGGAATTAGATAGTTTTTTAACTACTTTATACAATTAGCAAGTTCTTTTTGTACTTATTAGTTTGGGTAGGTAACAACTACCATTGTTGTTATAATGCAGTTTTTTTTACAAAATTGCTTTCACCTACGTGTGCCTATAAAATAACTGAAAACCTGAAAATATCAATTGTACTCATCATTGTGAACTGCTATTATTATGGAACCAACCCTGAAATCGGATATAAAACTATTTCGCAATTTCAGGGCTACTAGTCAAAATAGGAAAATTACACTGTCACAGTAAGTAACAGTGCCAGTGTAATTTTCCTATTTTAGACTAGTAAAGATTAAATAGTTACAATATTTTTAGTTTAGTTTATTCCATATTCTTTTAGCTTTACTTCTAATTAAATCAGTAAGTATGTATTTTGCTCAATTATTACGATTAATAACCCTCAGTCAGGTTTGCAGTTATTTTTGTGACACCAAATTTAAGGAAGTACATTTTTGCGGGTTTATTTATCGCTCAAGGAGTAGTGAACAAATTGAGCGCTAAATATTGACACGTTACCCTAAAAAAAGTCTTCTAATTAAAAAGTACTTACATGAGGCACTAGGCTTAGGTTTAGAAAAGTCTTTTTTGTTAATCATAATGTAAATGATTTAAATCCTTCAATTTGTATACTACTCCGGAAGTTCGAATCAACAGGTCTATTCATAACATCGTCAAAATAAATATACCTTTTTCATAATTTGTATTAAGCTATGTCTAAGGTTCAAGACTAAAAACCAGTACATTAATAAAATATTTACTGTCGGACCCGGGATTCTTAGAAGTTACTGCTGGTTCTTTCTACATCACATTTAATAAAACATTGATCAGCATACTAATTATTAGGTGTCAACCATAAATAGTGTGACCTGAATTAACAAAGCCCGGTTATCACCAACATTAGGTTAAAGGCATTGAAGGGGTATTGTTTTAAAATTTAGTTTATTTTCAAAATAGCGGCCTCGTGTAGAACCATAAGAAATAAATCAATACTTACTTAGTGTTTTAAATACAAAGTGTTGTATGAGCCAAAAACTTCTGACACATTTCAACTTTCCGTTCTGAGGTAAAGCTAATACAGTTTAAAATCTTTACACAATTTTGTTTTCATAAAATCTGTATAATTAAAATCAGTTATTTAACAATAAGTGTTTTTTTCTCAAGTCAATTAAGAATATTTTTTCTTTAGATTTATATAGAATATTATAAGAAAAAAAAATCTTCTAAAGCGTCATGTTTCTGTGATATTTTTATTCATCCAGTACCTATATAACTTTGATTTACTTCTTGGCGTGTCAATGATAATCACAATTTGAGTCAACTCAAATTTTGGCGACGACTTTGACGCTTTTTATAACTTTGATAGCATTAATCTCTGAAACTTGATGTTTTAGAAAATTTTGTCTTTTACATTATACTTGGTATAGCTATTAATCGCAGCCGCTTTTTTTTTTAAATATAATGGCATAAGTTAATGAAGGCCAAAAAATTAAAACCACTACCTACTGAATTATTAACATGATTTTGCAGTGATTTTTACTTGGTAAAAAAACATCATTTTATCTGTTGCCTTATTCTTAGCATAGCTGCAATTGCTAAGATTCACGGTTTTCCAATTTGTGTCGAAATTTTGATTATTTTAGATTTTTCAGCAGCAATGAAATCTAAAAATGAATGTTTAATCTCACTGGAGACATCATTATTCGTAATACATAGATGTTGTATTCAACTCGTTGAGGTATATACAGTCTTGCAATTTGTACAAACATCCTTCCAATTTCTTCTAAATGTTATTTACATTCTCTATTGGATCAGTGCTCTATAGCTAAGTCTATGTATACCCATTCAGTTAACAATCCCACATTGCTTAGTAACAAAAATATTCTAACTATTTCGTCAAAAATAGACATCTGTCTACAATTTTCATACCCACATCCACCTGAGGAAACATACTCAATAAATTTATAATAATCAACATTATTTGTTAAACAATGATAACAATCAATAGATTTCTATTTTTTACTATACAATGTATGAACTCTCAACAGTCTGCTGTCAAATCATATCATTACCTATTAATGTACAAAAGCACAGTACACTTATTTCTATTACACTCATAATACCTAGCACTGAAGTTGCGTAAGACCCAATCCAAAAATACTCCCGACTTATTGCCATAAACTTAATGAAATAACATAATTTTCCACCATATTCTTTGCAAAATTGTAGTAACAAGACAGATTTATTAAAGTGTGGTAAAATGTATGCGAATTCATACCAATTCCAAAAAGAGTATTCTCTTAATAAATAACTGTTCTATGCAGTGATGTATAATTATAAAATTCTATAATATATTTCTTTTAATAACAAATAAGTTAATTAAGCGAAACATTTGATAGTTGCTGCTCTTAGTTTTTAAGCATCTAATTTTTATATCCATGACAGCTTGAATTCTATGTAATGGTAACTTGAATTTTTTTAAAGGCCTGATTTCCTAGGTCCTTTATCGAAATATAATCCTTAATCATAAAAAAATCTACAGAATAATTATAACATAATGAAATAAATATTTCGTGGAATACAAAGTAGAATACCACGAAACAAAACTCTAATGACAATATTATTATTTAAATCCAGATCCAGAAACACATAAGGACAATTTTTTTTTATTATGCCATCATTTTTAAAAAGGTTGGAAGCTTTTTGTATGAAGTGTAGCCTGTTTAACTTCTACCATTTTATTTTCTTTCCATAATAGCCGCTACATATAAAATCTGTATTAATCAATGATTGGTATCAGTGCAATCAAGTTTTTATGAGGCAAAATCTTCCAAAGCGTCCAATTTCCATGGCATAAGTTATCAAAGTTGTGCTTATGTTGAAGATAGGAACTTTAATGTCATACATTTATACATCGGAAGCGAGATGCTTTAAAACATATTCCTTCACACAGAACTTGTTTGTATTGATATCAGCTGTTGATAAATACAAGTTTTATGAATGGCTAATGTCATCAATGTTGTTCTGATGGTGATGATTTGGTCTCATACTAAACTCGTTTGTATTGTGTCTAGCTGAAATAAAATAGCGGAAGTTAGGTTGACCAAATAAATCAAAACCCTTTAAATTCTATAAATTTAAATAAAGCTAAAGCTAAGCTATGAAGATACTAAAAAAACAATGACCCTCCAGTATAAGAAGTAGGTACCAATATTATTATTTGTTTATTCATTTGTACACATCTTCTTTATATTTTTACATAATTCTTTTTAAAAAAAAAATCATGTCAATTATAAATATATAAAACATAGTAGCCCACCGGTATCGGGAACAGGGTCTAAGCTACCGGCAGTCCCGACTCCTGAGAAAGAAACCTAACAATACGAGCCATGTCCAAGAATACAGCTTTCTATCAACTCTTATTAAGCCATTGGCAGATACGACTATCGGCACCATGATTGCTGACTCCACATCCCACATTATTGCTAATTGTTTTTTTATTTTAAATATTAACATTTCTCTATGTAAAAGAAATTTAATTATTTCTGAAACAAAATAATTAATGAGGCCTAAGATGTCCTTATCAGGGTTTCATACGTCTGAATAAAAAAAGGAGCCCTTACAGGATAACTTGTGTTGATCTGTCCGTCTGTCATAGTCAATTTTCTCCGATCTACTAGAAGGATTCAGTTGCAATTTGGTACACATATCTATTGCTCTGACCCAAACGTAGAGGTGTGACGTGTATAGACGAAAACTGATTATAATCTTTTTCAAAAAATATAGAAAATTAAAAATAATAATAATTGCAAAGCGCATCATGCGGATGTGACCTAACAAATAATAAGGCGAGTTATGAGGATTAATATTGTTTTTGTAATTTTAAAATAAATATTTATCCTTATCTCAGAAACTACAGAACCTAATAATTCGAAAAAATATAAATTTAAATTACCATTCTACTTGTAGGTTAGGAGAAAACGTAGCATAACATCAAACGTAACCCTCTTGACGCGAGTTCAACTCACACTTGCCGTTTTTTTTATATACAATGAGAATTGGGCAGTATTTTCAGAATACAAAAATGGTAAAGGCTGGAGCTGTACCTTACAAAATAAGTTTTAAATACTTATTTAAGAACCTGTAATGAAAAATAATGCACTAAGCCCGTTCTGTGCTACTACTATATGTTCCTTAATCTGGATTTAATAAAGTATTTCTATAAAAGCCTGATCCATACATTTTGCTTTACTTTAGTTACTGTGGCAGCTAGATATAATCAATAATTAAATTGAGTTTTGGTCAGGCTTCTACAGCAATAATTGAAATAACTATTGCACTGATTTTGACTAAGACAATAACACAAAAAGAAAAATTATGTATAGAGTTTAAAAGTTTGTTAATTATCATTTCATTTGATTGACAAATTAAAAAGCACAACAAGAATTAGGTATTGTAGTATCAATAAATATTTAACAATTATATATCTAGTGTGCAATGTATGATCCATGATGCTGTAATCTACTTCATTTACAATAGATTTATATAAGTTTGAATAAAATCAACAAAACAGAAGCAACTCGACAATAAATAAATAACATCAGTAGCAAACTATGTATTTATAAACCACTCTCTTTACCATTAGAACAACCCTTTTGTATAGTGTAGATAAAACAAATGATAAAATTATCTAATTGTTGCTACAATCACAGAAATTATTGTGAGCTTTCAACCAGATGATGGATCAAACAGAGTGGCCTTGGGACTGGTGTCTTTGTCCCCACTGACTAGAGGGTCCCTGTGCAGAGTTACCTTGTTGCATCCAAGAGAGGAAATTGGGTGGAGCTGGTGGAGCAGAGGAAGCCGGGCCAGCAAATGCTCCCTGCTCAGAACCACCGGATGGTATGTTGTTGATGAGACCCCAGCCAGCTGCTTGATTTAGTGCAGCTGCTACTAGAGCCTGGTTCACTGGTAATCCTCCCATTCCCAGTGGCATGCTGCCACCTTGAGCTTGCCCACCACCTCCAGCAACTGCAGTTTGACCATGTTGGCCTGATAAACTCAAAGCTTGCATGTTAACCATATCCATATTACGGCTGCTCCATGAATTATTGTTTGATGCATTATGTGGGTGGCCATCTTCATAATTCCGGCCTGGCATATTGCGCTGATTAGAACCACTTTTGTTTTGTTTGGGTGATGCATTAGAAACATTCACAGAAACACCTTTAATTATGTGATCCTGACCACACAGGCTTTGTGCAACCTCAGGATCCAAAAAAGTAATGAAGCTGAAAGCTCTAAATGGTTTAGGAATAAACACATCAGTTACTTCCCCAAACTGAGAGAAATATTCTCTCAAGTCATTGGCTGTTAATTCTTCTGTACAGCGACCAACAAACACTTTACAGGGCATAGATGCAACTGAACCTTCTTTAGAGTTAGGTATCCGGACATCACACCATCTCCCATCAATCATATGCCGCTGAGCCAGCACTCTCATCTGAGAGGTATAAGAAGCGAATCGAATGAAGGCAAATCCTTTCGACATTCCGGTTTTAGGATCTCTTTTTAATTGCGCCATTAAAACTTCGCCAAATTTCTCAAAATATTCTCGTACTGTTTGCTCTGTGGCTTTCCAAGGTAATCCCAACACAATCAAGTCAGAGCACAGATTATCGTTTCGCTTATTCTTCGTCGCAGCAGATTCGGAGTTTTCGCCCGATTTACGCTTACATTCTTTAGGAAAGCTGCATATGTATAAATGATTGCCCCATCCTTCTGGGGGTGGGTACAATCTGCCGTCTCTTAATCTGATACCCCTGATGTTTTTTGTTTCGGGGTGTCGATATTTTAAGCCACAACAGCCTGGAAACTGCGCCGATACAGTTGTTAACATCAACGTACCATCATCTTCGATTGGTAATTCTATGGGTTCTTCATTTTCGTCTTCGGCCACGGGCAAGTACTCGAAGGACATTATTTCTTATTCATGAACAGTATAGTTAAAAATTGATAAAAATAAACACAGATATTATACTTAACACTATACAAATGTACAATATTTTTGTCATATAAATAAATAAAATTAATTAACGTCACCTACGGGTTATGAACCCATTGCAATTTGCAGGTTGAAAACATAGTCCGACGAATAAGTTTTGATCTATTGTAGAGGTGGAATCAAAGGGAATTTGTAGAGTTACAAGTGTCAAATAATGGTGATCATGCTATAGTAATAGACAACTTTCTAAAATTGACGTTTTACATCACTTGAATGTTGCTGTTTTTGAAAATTATTCAAAGACAAATAGATTTTAAGTGAACATAATCTTTTTAAACTTTTAAAGCTTTGGTTTGGATTTGATTCATGTTTTTGATTTACAACTGAGTTTATTTTTATTTAAAAGTCCATAAGACCAAAGTGGTAAGCCACCGACGACGTGCGGTCAACTGTATTACATACAGTTGACCGCACGTCAGTAACACGTATTATTTATAGACAGAGGTAGTTTAATCATATTGGTCACCGTTGGTCCGGTCTTTTCTGTCCTCTCCCAGCGACGCCCTAAACCGGGACTCGTTCCACATAGGGGTACTTCAACGCCAAAATTCAATTAGTTGTATAATGCTGCTGATAGCGGACGACAACCTTCTAGAAATTCCTGTGACATAAAACCATACACAAAAAAACGACACATACATACATACTCCCATAATAAGAGTCAATTGAATGCAGTAAATGAAAAACTTTAAGTTTATGGACAGCGCCGAACAATTCCCTCGTAAAAATCATCTAGTATGTAGAGTCGCGTGATACCGTGGTTCAGCAATGGTACCAGGTGGTGGTTTCGTGACGTAGCCATTGCCGTCACCCCATCACCACATTGCCCTCTAAAGCATTCTCAAGCTCAGAGTACGTAGGAGTCCATCAGAGACATCATTGATAGCACTTGCATTACGCTAAGCCAGAGACAAAGTTGATAGTGCGATGATAATAAGTCAAATGGCCTGTTACCTATGTCGAGTCACTAGACTCGAGTGTCAGTGCGGCGCGCGGCGCTCAGAATCAAACTATGCCCACCTGCTGGAGTATCCCACCCAGGTATCGGTCTATCTGCACTTTCGACGAGCAGCTTCTGACGCTGCAATAATGGTCTCCTACTGGGGCCAAACTGTGAATATAGAAGTAACCGATGTTACTTCAAACGAGAAAATACTAGCTTCTTTTTTTTTAGTATCGATAAACGAAAAGAGAAGAAGAAGCTACGTATTTTGTGATCCAATGGTTTTATTTCAAAAAGTGAAAATGAATTTTCACTCTTTGAAAGAGTGAATACATTTCAGTCTAAAAAACTGGAAATTTAATTTCCGTGGGCACAACTTTCTTAGTCTATGGAACATAAAATCCAGGGTTGACTGTTGGAAAATTATAAAATAAATAAATGCAGAAATTCGACAGAAAAATAGTGAATGATTAGATGTGCTCTTTTCAATAACTTACAAAATTTAATATTGTTTTGAATATATAGATTAAGGTGAATCATTTTTTCAGTCTCTGAAATAATTAGCATTCATTTTATTAACAAAGTGGTAATTCTAACATAACCTAAATGTGTTAACAGCAAAAGATTATTTGCTAAGCTATAGTTTTAAATTCCTTAAAATGTTGTTATCATAAATGTTTAATGCATTAAATCAAGATTGCTATGGATGATGACTCTAAAGAATATAGAAGAAATAAACCACAGCAAAAGTTTTATAAACCAGGTAGTGGACCTTTAAGACGATCAAGTTATGGTTTGGATGCAAAAATGGACACAAACGACATAGACGGAGGTTCTAAAAGCCGAAACCAAAACTACTACGGATCTCAAAATTCCATTGCTGACGATTTAACCGACACTTACAAAGGTACGAATATGCGTCACAAAAAGCCTGAGCAACAGCTTTACGTGCCTAGGTCAGGAGATACGTGTTCCGATAATGGTAGACAATCTAAAGTACCAATGAGGTGTGATAATTCTAGTCAGTACGGCAATAGAAGAATGCCTGAAAATCCAGATAGACAGGGTTCAGGGTCCTACTCTAGAGGTGCCGCCAAAAGAGACAGAGGTTTTGCTGATTATCATCATAAAGATGGTACAAACAATGATATTAATTATAATAGACAATATAGGCAAGCATCAGAAACAAGATCCATTTCACCTACTCATATGCAAGATCAAAATTCAATTGACAGAAATAGAGATAGTAGAAGTATGGATACATCAGCAGGACGACGCATGTCATCTTCTGGTGCCAAGCCACCATCTGGGCGACGTAACTCTTCAGGTTATACATCTGATTCATCAAGACCCAAATACATGGTAAACTTAGATAATATACCTCCAAGATTTAGAAAGAAATTTTTAGAACAATCGGGCCATCACAGTTTTGATAGTGCTGAGCAAATACGCAGAGACAAATATTCTTCAAATCAGTCTGTACAGCCAGCATACAACCAGGAGACTTATTATAACATGACAAACTGGTCCCAAACATTGCCATCAAGAGGAAGAGGCAGATTAAGAGATAATGAAGGCTTTGACAGAGAAAAATTTATAAGTACATATTTGCAGAACTATGATGTTCAAAATTCGAGGAAATCTACACCTAGCAGTTCATATTTGAATTTATATGATACAAATTCAGCAGAAAACAAACATGTCAATGAGAAAGTTAATACTGGACCAAGCAGTACTGAAAGTCAGGAATTTCATGATGGTAAGCAGTAGCATAATGTCAAAGATTTATGTCTTTATATAATTAAGTTGTTAAGATGAAAAAATAAATTGAAGTACTTCTGACATTGTCTCTGTGTTTTCTGACTTCTACTTCAAAATCATTTTGCAATGTGGACTAATAAAGAGACTAAATGCATTATTTTACAACAATCTTATAATCTGGCCATTCTATAACACTATAAGTTTATGATTCCAAACCCCTAAACAAAATCATTTATTATTCATAACTTACTTCTGTGCAAATCTTGTCTTTGAAATTTGGTAAAGCTAATTCATACCCCATTCCAACTGAGATTATTACAGAGTACTTCTTATACAATCACAATTCAAGTTTTTATGTAAATGTTTGACAATGCCAGCATTGGCATCAGCTGCTGAGGCTTCTCTGTGCAATGCAGTGCTAGTGCAGTTGTCTGCAATGGTGACTTAGAATAATAAGTGATAAATGTATGCACAAGCCTTGTGGTATTATTAATGATTATTATTTTAGCATCACAGAATGGTACAAGCAGTATGGCTAACACTATATCAAGTAGCCAGTTGGATCAACAGAAACAAGAGACAGACAATGAGCATGATAGTGAGACAACATCTCAGATCTCTGCAACTTTATTGGACATCTCTAACTTGGTAAATATGGTTTCATAAACATTATTGCCTCAAGGTTCAAAAGTTTGAGTTTAACCCGGTACAGTCATTACAGTCTGTAGTGTCTTGAACATTTAGGTACAACTTTAAGTCATCTGCAAACAGTAGACACTTTGCCTCCTTCACCACTGTAGGCAGGTCATTCACAAATAAAATAAATTCCAAAGGCTCAATATTACTGCCTTGACTCACCCCGGAAAACGTAAAATAAACACTAGATTTATGTTTCGCATACTCAACGTACTGTCGTCGCTCGCCAAGGTAGCTCGCAAAAAATTTTAGTTAGTGCGGTGTGAATCCCATTGCAGAGAGTTTGCACAAAAGCATATCGTTATCCACGGTATCGAAAGCTTTCCAGAAATCAAAGTACGCCACATCCAACTGTCCCCCAGCGTCAATGACAGGCGACAGATAGTTAACAAATGACAGCAAGTTACCCCCCTTACTATGACCAGGCCGAAAGCCGTGTTGACCGTCAGATAGTTGTGAGCTCACTTGTGTGTAAATAGTTTTATGTAACACCGATTCAAATACCTTCGATCACAGAAAATGCCAATGGCATCCTGAGACTGCTCCCAGGATTCCAAAATGTGACTGATGAGTTTTACTCCCGCGTCCGTTGTCGACCTGCCCTTCGTGAAGCCAAACTGTTGACTATGCAGAATCCCGTTTAAGTTAAAGTGAGACAGCATCTGGTCCAGCATGATTTTTTCATAGATTTTACTTAATGCTGGAAGCACAGATATAGGTCTATAGTTAGAGGGATCACTCTTGCAACCCGATTTGAAAATTGGTACTACTTTACTATATTTCATTAAGTCAGGAAACTTGCCGCTATCCAAACACTGATTGAATATGCCTGTGAGGACAAGAGCAATTGAGTCAATAATATTAGCAAGAACCTTGACGGATATCCCCCATAAGTCTTCAGTATTTTTTATGTTTAGACTTTTGAATGCATTTTTAATTGTAGCAATACATATTGGTTTAAAATTAAAGTTAGGTATATCCTTAGTAAAGTTTTCCTTAGAAGAGTTTCGGCTAATTTAGAGGAAGAGGGGAGAGATTTCGTAACCTCTAACGGAATGTTAGTAAAGAAATTTTCTAGTGTCTCAGCGACTTCTAGCTTATCAGAAATAGTTTTATTATCTATTTTCAAGGACCATTCATTCTGATCTCGTTGTGTCTTTCCAGTTTCTCTGTTTATAACCTGCCAATCAGTTTTTATTTTATTTTTAGAAACACTAATTTTATTACTTACTAGCTTTCGCCCGCGGCTTCGCTCGCGTTAAATTCGGTATAACACACCAAGCAGACCTGCAGTTTTTGCTTTTGCGCCTGATTGATTTGTATTAGCAACGCTAAGTTTTCCCTTTTCTTCCCTCGTTCTCCCTCATATCCCACTTTTTTTAAATAAAAATTAGCCTATGTCCGTCTCCTGGTTCCCAACTATCTCTGTACCAAAATTCATCAAAATCGGTTTAGCCATTAAAGCGTGAAGAGGTAACAAACAAATAAACAAACAAACAAACTCACTTTCGCTTTTATAATATTAGTAAGGATTACTTGAGACTTTGCTTGAGCGCAGACTCTTTTGAATATTTTTGAATAGTTCCTAACATAAGAGTGAAAAGATTGGTCCGAAGTCAAAGATTTTTCGTGATATAAATTATATAAAATATCTCTGCTTTTTCTTATTCCCGCGGTGGCCCATTCACTAAATTTAGACTTAGATTTTACTTTAACATTTTTTACAGGACACGTTTTTATTAAATTCTTGGCAAACTGTAGAAAATAATGTGCCATAGTTTATATTGGGGTCTTCTGAATCAAAGCTAGCATTAGAAAGAAGAACATTATTATTAAAAGAATCTAATTTATTTTTATCAAGACGTCTTAATTGAATTGTTTTAACTAAGTCTCACTTTTTGTCTAAATCAAAAGATACAAGTTGACCCATGTGATCTGACCTAACACTACTAATCAAAAACGAATCTTTTGCTTTACAATTGGTGTATATAATATTATCTATGCAAAAAGCGCTAGTGGCTGTCATTCTAGTCGCTTCATTAAATAAATATTTTAAATTGAATGATTTAAACAATGAGATAAGCTTACATTTTTCTGGTGAATTAACTAACAGATCAATATTTAAGTCACCACAAACAAAAACTATTTTATTTTCTCTAAACAGTTTAGACATACACCGGGTCCTAGAACAAGACTTCGAAATCGATACTCCAATATGTGCTACATCTCCACGTGAGGTGATGAAAACAATCAGGTTACTAGAAGACAGAAAAGCTCCGGGATTCGACTTAATTGATAAAATGGTACTCCAAGAACTCCCACGTAAAGCCATAGTCTATCTCGCTTGCTTGTTTAACGGTGTCATTAGAACTGGACATTATCCTACTCTGTGGAAAGTATCCCAAATAATAATGGTACCCAAACCCGGTAAGCCAACGAGTGCAGTCACCTCATACAGGCCGATAAGCCTGCTGCCAACTATCTCTAAAGTATTTGAGAAGATTCTACTGAAAAAACTTCTGAACGAGATTCGTGGGACGACAATTATACCGGACCATCAATTTGGTTTTCGACGAAAACACGCAACAATAGAGCAGATTCATAGAGTGTGCCAGGTTATCAGGACTTCCTTGGAGAAAAAGGAGTACTGCTCGGCAGCTTTCTTGGACGTTCAGCAAGCCTTTGATAGGGTATGGCACAAAGGGTTACTCTACAAAATTAAAACATTCCTTCCTCACAAATTCTACAGGATTCTGGAGTCTTATTTGTCAGGACGACTGTTCCAAGTACGAGAAAGTGAAAGCACATCAGGCTTTTACGATATAGTTGCCGGTGTACCTCAGGGTTCTGTTCTGGGCCCGGTACTGTATACCATATTCACAGCAGACTTACCACAGAGCCCGGGGGTGACGGTGGCTACATTTGCAGACGACACAGCAATACTGAGCTCTAGTAAGGATCCTGCCGCAGCTTCTAGAACATTGCAAAAAGGCTTAGCAGAAATTCAAGATTGGATGCAAAAATGGAGGATCAGAGCCAGCGCATCCAAGTCAGTCCACATAACATTTACTCTTAGGCGAGATACCTGTCCACCAGTCTACCTCTGCGATCAACAGCTGCCACATCATAACTGCGTTAAGTACCTGGGAATGCACCTCGACCGAAGACTGACTTGGAGAGACCACATTAGAGCCAAGAGAGACTCGCTTAACATTCGATATCGAGGGCTGTACTGGCTACTCGGTAGAAACAGCAAGCTGTCCCTGGACAACAAACTCCTGATCTACGGAGCTGTCCTAAAACCTATATGGTTATATGGCATTCAGCTGTGGGGTTCCACTTGCGACTCCAACATAAAAATCATCCAAAGAGCTGAAGACTCGATACTGAAACAAATAGCAAATACTCCCTGGTTCATAAAGAACTCGGAAATTCATCACCACCTGAAGTTGAATACAGTAAAGGACGAAATAAGAGCTTATGCAAAGTCATACAAAAAACGTCTTCAACACCATTCGAATCCATTAGCAGTGCAGCTTACTATTCCTGACACCCTGAATCGCCTGAAAAGACGTAAAATCCTGAACCTGGACTGCCTACAATGAGCTACCAATTACAAAGAGTCAAACCCAGTGGGGAACTGACTCTGCATGCCACTCAATCTGTGACAACACATCTGCTCATAGTCAAAGGACTGATTGCACGATATGCGAAAAAAAAAAATTTTTCTCTAAAAAGTTTACTTAAAATTTCTTCCATAGTGATTAAGAACAATGACAGGTTTGATGCAGGTGGTCTATAGACACATAAGATAGTATGACCTTCAACCTCCGCACATGCTACCTCACATAAGCGATCAACAGAGTGGGCGGTAATATCCTTCCTTTCCTTATAACTGAGACAGCTATTACAAAGTATCAGGGTACCGCCACCCACTGTGGATCTGTTGTACGCACTGGCAACTGAAAAATTATTAACATTAAATAGCTATCGGTATCGGGTTTTAACCAGGTTTCACAAAAACATAAAATATCCATGTGGTATTTATCTACTAACATTTCTACGTCTAAAATTTTGCCGGAGAAGCGATTTATATTCTGGTGATAAAGTAAAATACTATTGTTAGGCTTCTCTTTTGTCGGCTCTAAAGTTTAAACAATCTACAACAGTTTCATTTGAAAAACACATTTGAGTGTTACAGTCTGTTCGTGAAAATCCTACCCAGTCTACTCGTAAGCGTTCCAGAGATTAAACGTATCCAGAACATCGTTACAGCGGATTTTAAAGAAAGATTTACGTCTCCACCCCTACAAAATTCAGTTGATACAGGAATTAAAAGACACTGACGCCATCCAGAGACTAAATTACGCGAATGAAATGTCTAGCCGCTTTTCTTCGTTCAATAACGTGTTATTCTCTGATGAAGCTCACTTCCACATTAATGGGCATGTAAGTAAACAAAATTGCCGCTACTGGAGCCCCGAAAATCCAAAACGTAAACATCAGAAGCCATTACACAGCCCTAAAGTGACGGTATGGGCCGCTATGTCAGCTCGTGGCATCATAGGCCCTTATTTTTTTGAAGACGGCAGAGGTCGCGCGATTACAGTTTATTCAGAGCGATATGTAGCAATGATCGAGGAGTTTTTTACACCAGCGTTGCAGAATTTACCAGGCTACAATACGCGGACCTAGTTTCAACAGGATGGCGCGACGGCCCATACCTCTAACACCGCTATGCCCGTCATTCGTGAAGTTTTCCCCAACAAAGTGATCTCTCGAAGAGGAGACATTTCCTGGCCACCACGTAGTCCGGATCTAACCCCGCTGGACTTTTTCTTATGGGGTTATCTAAAATCTATAGTGTATGACACAAACCCGCGGTCAATTGAAGCCCTAAAAGAAAATATTCAAAGAGAAATGGCTAACATCACAGAACTGACTTGCCGCGCAGTCGTCGATAGTTTTAGACGTCGCTTACAGGAGTGCCGTGATCGTAACGGGTTACATTTGGATGATGTTATTTTCAAAAAATAATTCCCATTTTATAAAGGTTAATACGAAATAAAAAGGTATTTCTTATTGTAATTAGTTTTTTATTTATTAATTATTTACATGTGTATGGACTTATGGGCCACCCTGTATAATATTATGAACACCAATATAAGTCATACTTAAAAAATCTAAACGACGGACTCAAATCAAGAGTTCAATTTGGAGGGGAGGTTTTAGAAATAACTATACACGGCGTCACTAAAATCGCCCCTCTGAAAACAAAATTTAAGCACATGCCAGTCATCCAAGCATTTGTCGTCATCAAATAACTTCCCCCGTTCTGGGCGGAGCGGGGGAAGTAATTTGGGAAAGAATTGTCAGACTTTATTGTCTAAAACCCACCCATGTTCCTTCTTTTGCCCTTTATGTTCCGGTACCACGGTATCTATTTCGAACAACCCGCAACCCCGGCAGGCCAGGTGGCCCTGGCTCGCCTCTCAGCTCGCGCGTGGAACATGAACGCGGCTGGGTTGGTTTGAGGCTCTCTTCCTCAAACGGCCAGCCAACTCTTTCTGCGAAGGAGGTGGCTGGCCGTTTGCCATGATTTTCCGCGGCAGCGAATTTCCCCCCTCCGGTGTAGTATGCCTCCGGGCGCCACTTGTACAGGCGCGTGAGGACCATCGCAGGAGGGTCGCCGCCTCGCCGGAGATTGTGTGGTAGCCCCGAGTTTGAGACCCCAACGTAGGAGCATTTCCATGCTCCACGAAGTTTTACCGGCTGTCGAGGATAATTCCCAGGATTAACGTGGATTTCCCATCCACGCATACGTTATACTTACATAGTTACATGTCCGCTTTGTGCTCGGAGCTTTTCGGTCAAAGTAATTTAAAATATGCCAGCCATTTGACAGCACATAACTCGCTCACCAACGATTGGCCACAGCGACTGCATTGGAGAGCTCCAATGCAGTCGCTGTCGCGGCCAAATCGTCTAGATGGCATCATCATAAAATTGTTGTAGTTAATGTTGGTATCAACTGAAACTATATTTATTGACCTTTAAATAAATAAATCATTTATTTTCAGGCATCTTAGGCCCATAGATAAATACCTTACAGACAAACATATATATAGCTAAAACAATTCGTGTAAATAAATCCTTAACAACTATGTTAGTAGCACTTCACTGCACTATGTCACTGTGCGTTCATGTGGCACTTGTCCGTGGAAGCGCCGGAACACCACTCCCTGGGTAAATAAAACATAGATGTCATAAATAACACAACACTTCAGAGCACGACCCATACAAAAACTTGTTAAAATACGTGTTACTAATTGTGCCTCCCTAGAAAGGTGTAAAGCGGCCGACCCAGGTCGGTCTTTGGAACTATCCCATAGCTGACCAGCATACGGACAAATTTTGCTTGCTGTGCCCAGCAGGTTTAAATGCACTTATTTACCATCATCCAATCATGCTCATCGACCAATACCATCGCAACAATTGTTTTTTTCTAAACACCTTGTCTAAGTAAATGAATTTAAAAAAAAAAACAATATAAAACCAGGGGGCCAATTCTCGATTTTAGCCATTTATCTCGAGTTCGAGATTCAAAGTCTATCTCTATGTCTATCAAAAATATCTCTATTTCTACCAAAAAATGTCGAAATGAGCAGAATTCCGTATTCTCAGTCAAAATAGAAATAAATTTCACGAAAATGTCGAGTCGAGTGAAGATAATGATACCATTAGGAAGAATCGCACGTTCCATTTTAAGTAACTATAAGTGAATATATGATTTTGTTTTAAAACGCTGACCAAACTTAATTCTTTATGTAAAACGAAACGTTTAGTCTAAAAATAATCAGCTTGACAGTTGAAGAATTTTCAGTTCCTTCAAAACTTTTGAAAATAGTTTTATAATGAAGAGTTGAAGTTGAAGTTTTGTTTACCTACAACATGGAAGGCCAACAACAACGTGCACTCATTAATAGTTTTTTGCACTCTAAAAATGCCATTTGTACACCAAAGCATAGAAAGAATTTGATGCACACTTAGTCATTTAAGTATTTTTAGTGGGTTAGTTTGGTAAACAGTTAAATACATGCTTTTAATAAAATTATTAAGCAAATAAAAATTTACCTTCGTTTTCAGGTCTATTTTCGTAGTATCCTGAATTATAGGAGCCACGAGATCTATTAAAATCCTTATTAAATTTTTATTTAATCTGAAGTTGCTCAAGTCATAACTATCGACGGCGGGATAAATGCGCTGTTGTCGCCGTGAATTAGCCTGTTGCTCGCTATTTTCCAACAACTCCAAGATGAAGATGCTAATAAACTCGTCCATTTTTCAGGGGTTTCAAGTCCAATCGTGGATACACAAATTATAGAGTCCGTTATTGTACGCGAAGGTCGTCGTTTCCAGAAAACACACAATGCACAAATCACAGAGCAAATCGAATATCCATTAAGAGAAGCCAAGCCGTAGTTTATTTAAAAATCAAAGAAAACACAATGTAACGCATTAACAATCTAACAAAAATTCAACAAACTCACTCAGAAATGACATATCTCTACAATCGACATGACATCTCTACTGCTCAGAAGCACTCGACATGAACTCGAACGTCAACCTTCGACAAAATGTCGAATTCGAGATCCCCAGAATAGCAACTTTTAAAATTTGTCGAAAAAATTACGTCATTAGACATTTTTGTCGAGCTCGACACCATCTCTAAAATCGAGAATTGGCCCCCTGGTCGCATATTTTACGATCATTTTTTGTAGTAAGTAAACGGTTTTGTTCATTCTGTGCACGGAATGTTTTAAAAATGAGCAGATTCAAATTTTGGTTATAGTAAATTGCCCATTCTCCCTGAACTCTACCGAAAGCAATGATAGCCTTGGCAGATAGGTCGGCCTCCTTGCAACCAACTAGTCGGCCAGTCGGTAAATCTCTCATACGAATGCCAACCTCTATGGGGGTGAAAAGGGAGTTACAGTCTACAACATTATTTTTAGTTTATGCGAAAGCCGAAACACCTGTCCAGTATTTTTATATAAAGAATCTATGTACAAAATTTCAAAACTGTATCATGAAAAACCACAAAGTTATAAGCTTGTTATGTTACCTGGATATCCTTATGGTAGGTTCACACGCGCGCGTTCAACTCTACATTCAACGTGCACATTCACATTCACGAGCGTGTAAACGGTACGCCCGAGCCCGTGAACGCGCCTGTGAACGTGAATGCCGCGAATCGGGCAAGTGTCGGTTTTTTGGCAAAGTTCAAAGGATGAATGTGCGGGCCCCCGGTGACTGTTTACACGCGCGCGGGCAGTCAGTCTCTCCCGCGCTTTCGCGACGAGTGGATCTTCATTCAACGTTGCTAAGAAAGTCGCTACGAAAAAAATACGAGATTACAACATGGCGGAGTGGTCAAACGAGACAATTTTGACGTTCCTGGAATATTACCAGGAAGAAGAAGTATTATGGAACCCCGGACATAAATTCCATAAGGACAAGAAAAAAATTCACGATGCTTGGACGAAAATTGGTAGATTACTAAATGTGTCAATCAAGGATTTGAAAACAAAAAAGGAGACTTGGTACGATTTTTGTGAACTGTTATCATCCACCACCTTCTTTGCAGTCTTTTTCTCCGTCGTTCATAATTTTGTTTCTTTTTCCAATAAAAATAAGTTAAGCCGAAGGATATGGCAGCAACAACATCGAGATCCTCGCTGCTCGCCATTCTGGCACTGACTGACACGACGGCGTGCGTGTGAACAGCTTGAATGTCCGCCGGCCCGGGACGGGCTGCATGCCGGGCAGCCCGCCAGGCAGCCCGCCGGGCTGCACGGCGCGCGTGTGACCGTAGCATTACAAATTCACTGTCACGAACGGCGCACGGCGTCACCGCGCCGCGCGCCTTGTGTTCATTGATAATAATAATTTCTCAGTTTGTATTGTAATTAACTGGTGATAACATTTTCCATCACACTGTCTTGTAGGCTTTGGACTGTCGTAATGGTCAAGTGTAGGTAGATATTATTATGTACTTTATTCGTAAATGCAACCGTAAGTGATAACATTTAGTCGATGCGATTTGTTGCTCCTTATGCCAACCACTTGAAGTTAAAAATCGCATTGACATGTTAACACAGCTGACTGCTGTAGGTACATAATAACTTTCTACAATAAAACATTTAGGCGTGTTTAAAAATGTTAATCATCATTATTTACAATAATTCACTTATTTACGATAATACACGAAAGCTACCGTAGTCCCTGCATCTCTGTGTGGCTTCAATCATCATGTTCCTCGACACTCTGATGCCGAATTGATCCCGGTACCGCTGCACTGGCAGTGAAACATTATCACCACAAACTGCTAATGTTCGCACCATTTCCGTGTACTGGACGTTTGTGTAGGCAAATGACATGATTATTCGTTATTCGATATCACGCGCGGGTGTGCGTATTTTAGGGAACGGGGTGTGACGTGACGTGTGCATCAACTCGTATTAGCCGGGCGACTGACTGGTCCCCCCGCTGTGCACTGTGACTCGCGCGCATTTTTTTTGCCGAGGCCCGGCCGGGTGTTTTGTGCGCTTGCAAATAGGTACCTACTTAATGTCGCATGGTGTCCCTATTATTTATAAACTTTTTAATAGTTTTGGGAAAAAATATAACATGGTGTAAAAATGATTGGAATCGATTCAGTTGCTTATTCTGAACAAACTATATTCAGGTTTCGCATATACTAAAAATAATGTTGTATATTGAAAAACTTATTGCTTTGATTTATTAACTTGAAACATGAACGGAATTATTATAGCGGAATTGTAAGAAATTTTTTGAAATCCTTGAATGGTGGTGAAAACAATGTTAACACTTATAGGTGAAAATCCAATATAACCAATCAAACATACCCTTTTATTTTTTTCGTTAGGATTGGACAGAAGAAGTAGAAAAGAACATAAAACTAGATGATGTGTGTGATACTTCTACCAGTTTCTCCCAACCGTTGAAAAAGTCTGTTCAGGATGACATCAAGCCTGAAATTCGAGAGTCAAAACGTAGCGCAAGACCTCGCCGTAAAGATCGAAGGTAATTCATATTATTTTATTTATTTGCTTCTACATTGTTGGAAATAGACCCATGAGTAACTGTTAAATTGCAATAATATAATTTATTCATTTATATATTTACAGGAGTTCGAGTAGAGGGCTTAGAAATAATGAGAAGAAATCTGAACGTACCAGAAAAGACAGTACTGCAAGCATCCAGCATGAACCAGAGAGATCTAGGAAGGACAGTAACGTTAGCATACAGCACGAAGTTATACACTCGGGACTAAAACAAAGGGAGCGGGAGAGGCGAGACAGCCACAAAAGTAATCGATCTTCTACTATCGGAAACAGCAGAGATGATTTAGACCGCTGGAGGTCATTACGTTCTTATAGTAGAGAGCAAAGTACCGAAGGGTTAGTGTAACTGTTTATTTTTATTTTGTAATGTTAAGTGTAAAAAGTCTTTTTACAAAAACTTAAACAAACGCAATTCTTGAGTCATAAATCATTTTTATCAGACGTCTCACTCCAACTTATTAACCTTTATGGAGCAGTACTAATGTTTTGTATATTTTCAATACGTGAAATCGAGGAGGTAACACCAAATATACGACGTGTAACGGAATAAGCGCAAGACCTCATACACCCCAATTAGAATATTAATTTATAAGACTAAAATAACATATGCAATTTCATTTAGTTAAACCTCCCCTAGTTTTTTTTAATAAGATGTTTACCCTGAGTAAGTGTCAGACGTTTGGGCGCATGACTCAATCTGTACGTGTGTGCGTACAGATCGAATCGTGTGCGCCCCGCCCCGCACACAAATGTACCAGCTGACTAGCATGCGTACGGCTGTAGGTACCTACGTTAGTTCAATGTCCGAACAAAATAACGCACAGAATACGGAATAAGATTAATAAATTACGTGTAATGTGACTATTATTGATAAATAATTTGCTAGTAAAATTATGATTCCTTCTTTCCATCACACTTTCACAGGCTTAAGACTGTCGGATTTGAATATTTTTGTTTAATTTTAAGTAAGTACTGCGATCTATTTATTAGAGACCGCTTTACTATTAAATAATTAATGTTATCTCTGATGCGCAGGGTAGTAACTACCTACCTAACTATTGCGATGTCGTACCTATTCAAAACCGGCGTGTTTAGAAAGATTAGAATCGTAATATTTACAGGTATTAAAATCGATAAATGATAAAATTAGGTACTCACATGATTGAACAAACGAAGAAATAGTGTAAATTAATGTAAATAACATTAATTTACACTGCACTTCCACTTGCACGTTTTCTTAAGATTAATAATTTTAGTCTGTTAAGCACATTAGTTTCACTTTTCACTACGATGAATGCAAGTTAATTTTTTTCTTTAAGGTCTTTAACACTTGTTACATAAACAAGCTTCAGCCTCGTTTACATAAACAAGCGATTTTATTCGACCCCACAAATAAAAATCTAACGGCGTAAGATCAGGCGACCTGGGTCCAACGGGGGCCATAGGTATTCCGTATCCAGATGCCGTCGCACGTTCCATGAGAAATGCGCGGGTGCACCGTCGATGAAGAGAGTACCGGAGTCCCTCAGACGCTGAGTTGCGCTTAGCATTGTCCGGGCGCTTACTCGGGTACCATATCTAATATTAAACTCGCGGCATGCTAACTCGACATTGTCATTACAACGAGCCAGTGTCCTCACCATCTCCGTGTACTGAGGGTGTACTGGAATGACATCGCGCGCGTAAACAAAACACAACTCTTACCGTCCGCGGACAAAACTTTACTAACGTAGGTTACGTAGGTAACGCGTTTGATGTTCGGCGCATGCGGCGGTGCCTATGGCGGCGGCGGTAACACTTTGATTTATACCGCCACTAAGGCGGTATAAACCAAATACAATCATGCGTTTAAATAAGCTTTAATACTTTAAGATAAGTTCTAAATTTCCGCAACTAATATGTTTTTTAACGTAGCTAGTGCAAGTTGAGTGAATTACAAATACATTCGTGCATTTGAAAAGTCTTTATGTCTTTGAGTTAAAGTCACAATTTCTTTAAACAAAATGTATTTTTACCTTGTTATGTTTACGTGGTGGACATATTTTCAATTAGATGAAAGATATTTTCGTGAAAAATTAACACATATAAATAATGACGGGAATCGATTCAGAAGCCCATTCTGAGCAAACTATTTTCAGGTCTTGCGCTTATTACGTTACACTTTGTATATATATTTTTTCATTATTAAAATTATATGTTCATTTACAAAAAATACATCTTGATGGCATTAACTTTTAAACAACTCTTTTTTGATTAAGACGTTACTTAGATGATGCCTCATTGACAGTTAAGTACCTGTGTGTGCACATTAGCTAATTATCGACTAACAACTCGCGTTCATTGTGCACCCTTATCGATATAATGATTTATAAATTATAACTCAAACTTTACGTTTATATTGGCCCACTTTCTCTGCATTTATAGTGGGAACTTCGTATAATGTATGTTTCTACTTTTTTGGAATATTGGTGTTGTTTAAGTGAGTCATAGCTTCATCATAATCTTCCTGCCATTGTATGCCAGTAGTAGACGGCGCACATATTTTCTACTTCCATTGTCATTATTCAATCCTCTGCTTTCCAATTATCAGCATTCTTATTATTATTGATGAACTTGAAACTTCGTTCAACTAGAACTAAGTTTCAAGTTCATCAATAAATGCCTTGAAATGCGGCGGAATACGTTATCCGATGAAAGACTTTTACATAGAAACGAGAATGCGATGTAATAATTGTAACGTTACCTCATACCTCTTTGTATTGATTTCAGGAGAATAGTTTCACAGTGCAACAGCCGGGACACATCAGCTAATCGGGCCATTAGTCCGCGGGATACCGATGGATTTCGCATCCCATCTGCCATGTCGAGATCTGCCGCATGGCTATCAACTAATCAGGTAATCAACAGAATATTAGGCAGGTTCAATTTTGATGTTAAAAGAAGGGTTATACAGTGTGGAAAAATAAGTCGGGCCCTGGAGGGAAACTACCTTAAATCCTTAACTTGGTTCATTTTACTTGAAGAAACATGACTTTATTTTTAAAAAGAAACAAAATGCATTAAATTTTTCTAAAATTCGCTAGCCTCGCCCGGTACTGGAAACCACTAAAATAAAAAAAAAAACAAACTCACTTTTTAAAATACTATTCGATAGGATTATTATTCAGGATAAATTTTCTCTAAGAAACATTTTATCTAGAATCAACAGGTTCGATTCTTGGCTAGGAAAATTGATTTTTCATAAATCCAATGAAGCAATTTTAGTAATTTTCAAAATCGGTTTTCAGACCCCTTTGTTTGTATGTTTCGCTATTTCTCATAGTTTCGAATTTGAACAAACAACAACACATTTGGAAAATTAGGTAATTTTTTATTAGTACTTTTTATTCTATCCATGTTAAAGATAATCTGTGCCAAAAATGGTACATAGTATATATTTTTAAATTATCAATTTAGAATTTGATAAATAATATAAAGAAATAACTTATCACTGGATCTGTGGTAACCTTGGCTTGGGGCTTTAGCCAGAAAGTGCCAACATAAATATGGGCCTTTCTTAATTAAACATACTATTATGAAGTAGATATGCTTATGTCTATAGCACAGTGTTTCTTCTAGAAGAAAAACAACGGTTCTTGGGCGAACGGTCGCACGTCAAGCATTGACCGCGGGCGGCAGTCGCCGGCGCCCAGCCAGGCCAGCGCCGCCGCCGCGCCCGACGCCGGGCCCGGCCGCCGATCCCGCAAGCGCTCCGGCCGCCGCACGGAGAACAGAGGTTGGTAGAACACGCGTTTAAAACCGGCATTACTGGTACCCATATTTCACCAGGAATGCTAAGGCGCGTCGCTCACTGGTAAGTCGAGGCGGCGTCGCGTCAGCGGCGGTGCGGCGTCGAAGCACGGGCGAGGATAGGTCTCTGCGTAGGAGTCGAGGCGCAGGCGGCTATGCTTCCTTCACATTATTAATTCATTCACCATGTCGTCGTCAGAAGACGAAGACGTACTAGCACTTATACAAGTTCTTAATTTAAATATAAGAAGATTTTGGGTGCATCCATATTTGTTGCGACAGTGTGACAAAAGAGGTTTATTCAGAGCTACACGTGACTTAAAAAGTTATCCCGACAAGTTCAAAAAGTTTTATGAAATGTCACCAGAAACATTCCATTTACTGTTTGAAAAAACGAAGAATAGTTTACAGAAGAAGGACACTAACTGGAGGAAATCAATTTGCCCTGAAGAAAGGTTACTGGTCATAAATACAAGGATTTAATTGAACAATTTCAATGAGTTTTGCGTTGTTTTCAAAATCGTCGCGCATATTTAAAACGTCTAAACGCAGCTCCGCATGAAACCAAATGACAAAATGGCGGCGGCGTCGTGGCTTGGGCACACTTGAGCGCCCCACCTGCGCCTGCACCTGGCCTCCGCCTCGCCTTCACCTCGCCTCCGCCCGACGTCACCTCGCCCGCGCCGCGACTCTTGTCTATGAGCGCACTGCCATTAATTTGCAAAGAAAACTTTGTTGCGGCGCGCCACTCCTGCGCCCGCGCCTCGACTGCGCCTCGACTGTTGGTCGTGTGGGCGACGCGCCTTAGAAGTATAATACACCCGTATTAAACCCCTTCTCAATTGAGAAATACAGAGCGGATTAATGGGGAAGGTTAGTCAAAGCTTATTGCAGATGGCGTTCCAATCTGACCAATGAGGTCACGCTATTATGAAATATGAATTATTAACAATTTTCAACCAATGACGATGATGAGAACCAGGTTTGCTAGCGCCACTAGTTTCACTGTTCTCTTCTTCTTCAATGAAAACTTTTTATTAATTTTGCTTCACCATTTTCAATAGAGCGACGCCGCGGACGAAACTCCGATGCGCAAAATGCGCAACAAGCACAGCATCTACAACATGCACAGCATCAGCAACATGCACAGCATCAGCAACACGCGCAGCACCAACAAGCCCCGCACCAACAAGCCCAGCATCAGCAACATGCACAGCAGCACCAACATGCTCAGCATCAACAACATTCGCAGCACGCGCCTTCAGCGGCGCCTGCTCCACCGTTGTCCTCTCACGGGCCTAGCTCAGGAACTTTAAACTGGAGGGAGGAAATTCTCGAGTCAAAGAAGTTTAACTCACATGATAAGTAAGTCAACATTACAGTGACTAGTATTGTTACAATTTTATCTTTCAGTTTTCAACAGTTCTCTGCTCTATGTTATAGGCATCTAGAGATTCCCAACTCGCGCAACAAACATACTGCAGACTCGTCCACTTCCCAGCCCGGGATTATAATGTTGCCACAAGCTTCGATTACACACATGCAAAAGGATTTGGGGTAAGATCCGTTGTTGATGTAACATAGTAAACAACTGTCGAAAATCATGTGCTCTTCTTTATTTAATTCTTTATTCTTTTCAGGAGGGGAGGTTCAGTAGAGACGCAAAAAACATTGTTTGATCATCATAATCCATCCAAACCTATAATTGTACAAACTAGTCCAAATAAAATAGACATAAGAATGGAGAGAGGTAAGCAAAATTTAAGTAAGTTAAAATATTTTTTATTTCTAATCAAGTAAAACAAAAGTTACCTTTGTCCTCTGCCCCCTCCTTAACTCTAGTTTAGACTATGAGCAACACTACTGTGCCAAATTTCATCAAGTTCCGCCGCCGTTCAGCCGTTTTGACGTGAAAGAGTAACAAACATCCATACATGCTCACAAATATTCGTATTAATTTATAATATATTAGTAGGATCTAGCTGTCTTAGCAAAAACAAGAGCTATAGTACCTTGCGCCAAAGTTCGTGGCAGCCAGTGTCATAAATAAGTCAGGGTCAAAAATTACGATAGGTCACTGGTACGCTTAATAGTCACTGTCTCCCAGGAACATCCTTTACCCGCGACTGCGCCGAGTCTTAGCGAATAGTTATAGAAAAACGAGTTTGTCTGGTAGGGATGAAAGAAAGTTCGTCTCGCGGAAGCGCCGGGTACGAGGCTAACGACGGGGCGCGCGCGGTGCGACATCGCGCGCTGCTGCAGGAGGTGGACCGGCTTGACGTCATCCTGCAGACGCACATCCTGAGGGGACCGCTCGGACTCGCGCAGCATTGGCCGGACGTCACCGAAACAAGGTACTTGTGTTGTGTTATGTTACGAAGTCGCCACGAAAATATGGACATGTTTATATTTTATAAAAAGTGCGGTGTTGTATATTTGTTGTGCCTCTAGCTCATTTGTTTATCTGCATGAGTTGCTACAATTGAACATGTCATAAATATCGTGTCTCTTAATAATACATGCATCAATAAGCTGAATTGTCTTGTAGCTGCAACAGTTTCCAAAATGACTAAAGACACAAGTCTTTAGTCATTTTGGAAACTGTTAGTCTAGTCAACAAGTGCTTTTTTAGTCAAAACTTTTTAAAAGGCTCGGAAAAATATGGTTGAGGGCTCATTCGATTCGGGATCGAATCTAGAAAGTTTTTGAAAAAATTCAAGACCCGCTCGAAAAAATTGCAAAAGTTATTAACAAATTAGTAAACAAAAAAAAGGGGTATAGTTTTTTTGGTATATCTCGAAAACTATTTGATATATTTTGATTTTGAAAAAAGATTCAAAAAGAGGAGAAAATTTCCTAAAAAAAACTCCCAACTCGCGAAATTGTAGGACCAATATAAAAATTTTTACAGGGAGCTGAAAATACGCCTGAAAACGGGTACTCGGGTTTCCGCAAGCCACGCCCCCTTCGAGCGCTTTAATGAAAACTATTATTTAAACATATTAAATTTTGATATTAAAATTTGAAAAAATTCAGACATGTACAGGACAAATTAAAGAATGAAATGCCGTAGAAAAAATATTTTTATCGCGATTTTATAAAATGTTATCCATAAATTAATTAACAATTTCTTCCGACTGGGCTATAAACATTGCAAGTTGCATAATTGTTAAACCAGAAATCTCCGACTAATTACCTTTTTGCAAAAAAAAAATATATATTTATATTTATTATCGAATAATTTTTTTTTCCGCATAAAGGTAATTGGTCGGTTTTATTTTAGTGTAAAGAATTCTAAAAAAATTATACAAAAAAAAATTAATTGTTTATAACAAATTGTTTATTTAATAATCAATGAAAATTTATAAAAAAACGAAATTTTTTTTTTGATTATTAGGGAGGATAATAAATAATGATATTTTAAAAAAAAGCGTACCTTGATATTATTAACAAGTGGTAAAAAAAAATTGTTAATTAACAAAACGGTTTTTTAGCAATAATTTTTTTTTTTAAGGATCGTTTTTTATCTTAAAATTCATAATTTTTTACGAGGAATCTATTTTCAAAAAAAAAATTCAATTATCTTATAAATAATCTATTTGTTTATAACAATTTTATAAACAAAAAGAATTAAAATTTATAAAAAAATATTTTTAGGTAGCTTATATTGATAGAAAAACGAGTGATCATCGACATTGGAAAAAAAAAAAAATCTTGTAACATTTATTTAAATATTTAATTTGCCGCCTAGGTAATTTGTTAATAACAAATCGAAAATTAACAATTTTTTAATTTACTCAACGGAAATCCTTTCTTTAATCTTTGAAGAATAACTCCACGAGGGAAAAAAAAATTGAGATTTCTGGTTTAAAAATTATGCAACTTGCAATGTTTATAGCCCAGTCGGAAGAAATTGTTAATTAATTTATGGATAACATTTTATAAAATCGCGATAAAAATATTTTTTCTACGGCATTTCATTCTTTAATTTGTCCTGTACATGTCTGAATTTTTTCAAATTTTAATATCAAAATTTAATATGTTTAAATAATAGTTTTCATTAAAGCGCTCGAAGGGGGCGTGGCTTGCGGAAACCCGAGTACCCGTTTTCAGGCGTATTTTCAGCTCCCTGTAAAAATTTTTATATTGGTCCTACAATTTCGCGAGTTGGGAGTTTTTTTTAGGAAATTTTCTCCTCTTTTTGAATCTTTTTTCAAAATCAAAATATATCAAAAAGTTTTCGAGATATACCAAAAAAACTATACCCCTTTTTTTTTGTTTACTAATTTGTTAATAACTTTTGCAATTTTTTCGAGCGGGTCTTGAATTTTTTCAAAAACTTTCTAGATTCGATCCCGAATCGAATGAGCCCTCAACCATATTTTTCCGACCCTTTTAAAAAGTTTTGACTAAAAAAGCACTTGTTGACTAGACTATGTGTTGTTGATAAAATATTATTGTTATGTAATTTTTCAGGGCTTTATTGCAAAAGGCGCTACACCGACTCCTTATGTCAGATCTCAAGTACTGTCAAGCTGACAATATTGAACATCACTTTTGGAAAATTTTATACTATAACTTCATAGAACCTTTAAGAAAGAGTTTTACTCAAATAACGCCAGAAGACAAGCCTGAAATAGTGAAATTGATCAATGTCATAATCGAAGAGGGAAACACATTTTTTGAAAATCTGGTGCAAATGTTGGAAAAAACATATAAGTTTAATGTTGATGATTACATCAACGACAATCATGTGTTGCCTCCCAAAGGTCTTGGGTATGTGGGGCTGGCTTTAATATCAGTTCAAAAAATTTATGTCTTCTTGGGGGATTTAGCACGATATAAGGAACAAGTGAATGAGACAAATAATTATGCTAAGAGTAAATTTTGGTATACTAAAGCTCAACAAATCAATCCTAAGAATGGCAGGCCATACAACCAGTTGGCTATATTAGCAATATATGCGGTAAGTGTTGAGTTTGATTAACTAATATACTTGGTCATTTAATGCTGCTTATTACTCAATACAAATTGTTATTTTCAGAGAAGAAAATTAGATGCTGTTTATTATTACATGAGAAGTTTAATGTCGTCGAATCCCTTTCATTCAGCACGAGAAAGTTTACTTTCACTATTTGACGAAAATAGAAAAAAGGTTTGTTTGAAATAATACTTAACTTTTACAATAATTCCATATTCAAATTAATAAATGAAAAAATAATACCTGTGTTAATCGTATTGCATTTGATTCTGTACCACTACTATGTGGGAGAGGGTACTGGCTCTTGTAACACAGGTTCATCACCTAGCACAGGAATCAGGGACTTTACACGAAATTTAAATAAAGATTATTGAATACACAATTTTATGATTTGTTGACGAGCTATATCGATACTGTAACCATTTGTGTATCTAGTATGAGACAGCGGAGCGCAAACGACGAGCTGCTTTAGAAGTTTCAAAGAATGCTGAAAGCGGTGCGTCGGGGGCGGCCGGCGCTAGCAACGAGAACACAGCCGGCATGAAGAGAGAGGTGTGGGTGCGTCCGAGCGGACACAGAACCACTACTTTCCGTCCAGCCTCCAGGGACGAACAACTTGCTTCCATGACTTCTGTCGAGGTAGGCGTTACTTACAGTACAATCAACGTACAGTGGATCGCATATATTTTTTAGATCTTGTGCCAAGGCTTTGTATAACGTAAAAATTGTTGAAAAAAAAAAACCATTTCGTGCCTAGATATCGTTATTAGTAAAGGTAACGTTATGCTTTTTAACGATACTTAGGTGACCTTTTACCATTTTTAAATAGTAACATTACTATGGCCCAGGCAGTGACCGCGATTTACGATCATGATTAAATAAAGGTACCCTGAATATTATAGTCGTAAAAGACTTCAGAAACATGTATTTTTATCTAATTTCACCTCACCATGCTATAACGAAAACAATTGTTTTCTGTATTTTTATAGATGCTTGATCGCTCTTTTAAAATTTTCTCATTATAGTCTTTGTGGGCCTTTAAATGTTCAACATTGAATACATTTTTCTCTCATTGTTCCAGTTAAACAAAAATTTCATTACCAGTTATCTACACGTTCATGGGAAGCTCATCACCAAGATAGGGTAAGTTACAAATTTATTTGATAAATTGTTTTGTCATTTTTATAATTAAATCATAATTAATGTATTTATTTACTCTAATTGATGCGACTCATGTCCTAATAGCGATAACCTTTGGGATCGCAAATATTTTGGAAAATATAAGTAAGTATATTATATAACGCTATATTTTATAATACTAATAAACGTTATTGATTAATTGTCTATAAACGTATTATTAGCTTGCATTGGCTTAAGTATTATAGTTTTCAAATGTAAGAGAATCCGTAACTTTTTGTAAGTGTGAGAATCGCCACATGTCAAACTCAGCAATCAAGTTGAAACAAAACTTTTAAATCAAGAAGAGCTATTTATGAAACTATGGTCCAGTGACACGATGCGGGTACGAGTCCAGGGCAGCAAAACCATTAATTGAATTAAATATTCATTAAAATTGTCTTCCAGTGCTATTTGCCGTTCAAAGTGAAAATTGAGACAAAAAACATCTTTAAGTCCTATTCATTGATTATATTAACCGACGTATGAACAAAAGAAAAATGCACCGAAAATTCACGTCTTTACAATTATTGTAACTGTTTCCTGCCAGAATGGAGACGTTTTACGAGAGCGCGAGTATGATGCTATGTCAGTTCCGGGCGCTTCTGCACCGCCAACCACTGCCAACTCCTGCAGCGCGTCTTTTGCAACTCACGGCACTCAACATGTTCGCCGTGGAGACCACCGCCGCATCACTTAAAGGTAAACCCAGTTTTCTGAACAGTAAAATTGAACACGATCAGTGTTAGCATGACGCTGAATTCTATCAAAATGTGCTATAATGTATTTTTGAATTTAGTTTCATCCGTGAAATTCGCCATTGACTATTTCATTTTAACATTTTATAAACAACTTCAAATTGTTATCTGCTGAATTCAATAATGAGGTTACTGACAATGTAAGGAAGTAGACAAGTAATAGATACTCGATACTAATAGCAGTAAGCAGGAAACTCTATAATACTTAGAATGGACAATGGCTTTGACTGTGACGATTGCGTATCAAAGTGCATCTTTATTGAGTTATCTTGTCTTACTAGGTATCATGTGTTTTGACAGTAAGATAAAGCTTATGCAATTCAATGTTCCTGAAAGCTAAAACCTGCGCATTGTTCGGAATAATAGAGTGGGGCACTTTTTTTTTTAAATATGTTAATGGTGCGGTTTCAAACCAGCTTCTTTTGTAGCGCTTATAAGCGCGTCCGGGTTTATGTGATAGCTGACATAAAAAATGACGACTTCTCTCGCAACTCGAGCTTGTACGCGTGTTAACGCTTGAAGAAGTTCCACATGTGGTGTGGCAAAATTCGGCCGTATACACGCTCGTCCACAACATAATTTGAATATTGGTTCAAACTATTTTCGTAATAATGAATAGGTACTGTTGGTCAGTTCAGAAGACTCAGATATAATAGTTTTATGGTACATAAGTATTGCGTTTAGATTTCCATACTTTATAGGAGCAACAAAATAAACAGTTTAAAATTGTTGAAGCAATACGTACGTTCCTAGGGTGTTTATTAAAAGCTTAAGGGACAAGTCCACCAACTGTCCATGTGCCCCATTATCAAACCTAAACATATATTCAGCTCGGCTTAATTTGACAAAGACAGTCTATAAGTTTCGGAAAAAAGACCGCTTACTGGGAATTGTCGGCACTTCAATCGGCATTGTAAATACTCCCAAATCAAAAATGCCGAATACACCCGAATATGTTTGTAGGGTTCCGTACCTCAAAAATCAACCATATAAGTTCACGCAGGCACAGATAATATAATACTAGCGTACAGATACTCCATCTCATACAAAGAAACGTGACCGCCGTAACTTCGTGATTTCTTCGGGCTATTTTTTTTTTACTCACAACGGCGCTAGATGGTGCTTGCAGCGATAGCTCAAGTTCAGTTTATTTTACAGAGAAGCAATAAAAACAAACTACTTTTGTTCTGTAAACTAAGGTATATAATAGCCCTTTGACCTTGAAGCTTACGTCGTCAGTCACTCGGAAAATCGCCATTAATAAATTTACGTTCTTTCATGCCTACTATTATATTATCTGAGGCGTGCGTGGGGTATAGCTACATGTTTTTCGGTAGACTTAGTTATTATTTGTTAGGTTCAGCGTAAACGTCAACGCAAATTATGATAATTATCAAGTATTTAAGTCAATCAAAGTTATTTATAATATCGAAATAGCGAATATAATTTAGGTTAAGCCGCGCTTGCCTAGGTTGGTCTGTGGATGGGTGACCACCCGTTACATACCGAGTTTCCTCGGAAAGCACGTTAAGCCGTTGGTCTCGGCTGTCATTTGTAGATCTTTGACAGTCGTTACAGGTAGTCAGTGTCCCCAAAAGTCTTGTCAAGTGGTATCGTATTACCCAGTAGGTACTAACTGGGTTGTGTCCCACAACCTTTTTTTTTTTTTTGCGCTGGAAAAAAATGCATTGGGGTCTATGTGGGACTCCCCGGTCTGACCCGGTATACCCACTAAAACAACCCAGCGGCACTCCCGCTTCGTCCAAGAGGCGGGGGACTGGGAAACCGGCACAGCCTTAACGTCCAGTCCTCCGCCGACGATTGCCCTCCATGCCGGGACCCCTTACGCTTGGGGGCCGGGCCCGGGAGTGACCGACGAAGGTGGCGATGGGTGCAATGCAGGCAAGGGCACCCCCGCGCCCATCGCCCGCCCATCGCCACCATGAAGAGGAGGGAGAGGACGGCGCCTTCTCCGACCCCTTCTTCGTCTGCGGAGCGGCGCAGCGAGAGGGTCGTCCTCCCGCGCGCGCTCGGCCTCCTCCTTTTGTGAGATGACATCCTCGCAAAAGGAGGCAACCGCTGCCCAGGCCTCCTCGCTCTCCAGCATGGCGTTGACGACGCCGGGAAGCGAGAGGTCCTGTCCAGCTACCGCGGTCACACCGCGGCGTTGTCTTAGTGTCTAAGTCGCGCTGATAAGCTTTGTCTGTCAATAAGGCCGAACACTCTGAACGTCTATTCGCATCAACAGCCAAATATTACGGTAGACGCGGCAACCGTTAAACAAAAATAATCCTTATAGCATGATTCAGTATTCACGCGCAGTGGCTTATATTTTTTTTTTTTTTTTATTGAATAGGTAATAATGTTAACTTTTTTTAATAAGGGATGAGTAGTGAGAGTGCTATAAACCTAAGAGTAGACAAATATACTCAAAAAGTTCCGAACTGCTATCGGGAATTACACGTGTTTTTCTGAGTCAACCATAAAAGATAGACATAATATGCTGTCGTGAAATATTTTTTTATATAATTTTAAGGAGAACATTTCCGTTATACATGATTTCTGAGAATTCTGAGTAGCTTTAAGGCTGTAGGTACCCTAACCAAATAACCTTCAGCATTCATTCCCTCTTCGCCGCGCAGGAGTAACAGTAGCGAATAATTCCCATTTTTTGGAAAAAAAAACTATATAAAATAAAGTTTTGGGTTTTTGGAAAAAATATTTGTACCAAAATGTTCATTATAAAATTGTGTATCCATTAGTGTCAGTAGCTAAATTAAACAATGTTTACTTTGCGAGGAGATGCATGTTATTGTTAATTATTTCTCATTTCTGGCTTTTGTTGTAAGAAGATTAACTAAATAATTAAGTACTCAATATAAATAAATCTACAGAGAGAATCTTGATTGATTGATTGATCAAGATTTCAGAAGAAATTAATGTATTTTTTTGTTACTTAGTTCGTTTTAAATAACAAATAGATAGCTCCAGAAAACTGCACAAAAACGGCTTGAGTGGCGTTTTGGTCGGGGAGGCGCCTTAACCATTAAGGCTGCACACGCGACAGAAGCCTAAAAAAATGGAGTAACTTCTCCCGTTTTCCCAACATTTGCCTTCACTGCTCTGCTCCTATTGGTCGTAGCGTGATGAAAAGTATACTATACCTGCCCAGGAGTATGAAGAATAATATAATCCGTCCAGTAGTTTTTGTTCCTATAACGAACATACAGACAGACAGACAAAAAATTTACTGATTGCATTTTTGGCATCAGTATCGATCACTAATCACCCTCTGATAGTTATTTTGGAAATATATTTCATGTACAAAATTTACCTTTCTACAGATTTATTCTAAGTATAGAAATTTGTATTTCATAATAATCATAATATTTCATTTTATCAAAATAGGTATGGTAAATGGTAATATTGAGCTGTGTAGTAAAACTCAGAAAATGAAAACAACGCTACGCTATTAGTAGAAATAACAGTAAATGAGTTACCTAACCACAACATAGTACAAATTGTTCTCACCAGAGCCAACACCATAATATTATTTAGAAAAATCATGGAATTTGGAACTAGGAGCCCATTATTCCTGATTTTTGTGTTATGGGGATTTTTAAAAACAAGAACATACTTCTTCCATGGTCCAATTTAAACAGTTACACAAACTTCAAAAACAAATCGATACACATAACGCCATCTATTGAGGTTTTTTTGAACTATTTTTTCTTTCTTCGCAATGAGACCCCATGACGCAGGCAAAAGTTTGGCCGTTTATACTGAGTTTATTCAAGTTTCTACTGAACCCTCGGTGTGCGAGTCCGACTCGCAATTACCCGCATTTTTACTGACTCATCTATGTTTATACATATTAAAATACTCTTGTGTGAAGCGTAAAGCCCATGGACGAATAGCTTCATCAACGCGTATTCGTTAATATATGCTTGGTGTACGCCTACTCACAACTTTCATACAAAACTAGGAAACTCTGTCGACTTAGCGGTAGCGTCGCGCTCGCGTCGCTTCATGCCTGCTCCATGAGGACTGCCGTACCTCATGGCAAATGTGGGGGCGTATATCGAGCATTTAGCATTTTTTGTAAAAATGTCGGTAACGTCTGCGGAATTTCTTAAGATATTAGAAAAATATTTATAACTAGCTTTTGCCTGCGGCTTCGCTCGCGTTAAATTCGGTATAACACAGTACCTGCTACCTGCAGTTTTTGCCTTTGCCCCTTATTGATTTGTAATAGCAACGCTAAGTTTTCCCTTTTCTTCCCTCGTTCTCCCTCATATCCCACTTTTTTAAATAAAAATTAGCCTATATATTAACCCGGCAAAGACTCAGGTCATTGTTGTTGGCAGCTCAAGGATGTTTCCCAAGATAAACTGGTCGCAGCTTCCCCAGGTTCAGTTTAACGGAACTACTATTCCAATAAGCGATAAAGTTAAGAACCTTGGAGTTTGGGTTGATCTTTCTTGGGGTCGAGATCCTCGGCTGCAGGACGTATGTCGAAAAATTTTTGCATCAGTTAAATCTCTGAGACGTTTGCGGAATTTTCTTCCAACTGCTACTAAAACTGCGCTTGCTCAATCCCTATTACTCCCCATCCTTGATTACGCCGATGTCAGTTATCTTGATCTCACTGGGGCACAACTAGATAAACTTGAGCGACTTCAGAATGTCTGCATAAGATTTATATTTGGCTTGCGCAAATATGATCATGTCTCTGAATTTCGTATAAAGCTCAAGTGGCTTCCCATAAGACTTCGCCGGAATACTCATATCTTGTTTCAGCTATACAATATTTTGTTTAATCCTAGAACCCCCCCTTATCTTAAAGAACGTTTTAAGTTCCTTCATGACACACATAATAGATATCTGAGGTCATCGGAAAATCTGAGACTGGAGATGCCGGTGCATTCTACTAGCTTTTACGATAAATCCTTTACAGTTCAAGCTGTACGGCTATGGAATGCCCTGCCCGTGTCTGTAAGGAGCGCTCAAACTCTGTCCACTTTCAAAATTCTGGTCAAAAAGCACTACCTCTCTCCTTAAACAAAATATTAAATACTTCTTTCCTCTTAATGATTATTATTTTAAATGTATATTATATGTATTTATATTTAAGTATTTGTTTTTTTAAATGTAGCTATTAATTTTGAAAAATGTTACACCACAGACTACCTACAGTACTGTTTGTCCTCCTTTAAATCCATCCAAAGGTTGTCTTGAAAAGATCGCTTTTAGCGATAAGACCGCCCATTGTGTCACCCTATTTATAAGTTGTTTAATGTTATTCTTGTTATTTGTATGGTGTACATAATAAAGAATATTCTATCTATCTATTCTATCTATCTATATCCGTCTCCTGGTTCCCAACTATCTCTGTACCAAAATTCATCAAAATCGGTTTAGCCATTAAAGCGTGAAGAGGTAACAAACAAACAAACTCACTTTCGCTTTTATAATATTAGTAAGGATATCTAAACAAATAATCTTGCTGAAAATGCTAGAAAAGTTAAATACACCAGCTGTCATTTTCTAATAATTCTCTTGTCGCTACGAACAGCATGTTACTACATTAGAAGTCGCCGAAGACGAAGATTATAAAAAACAGCAGGTCATGTTTTTTTATAATCTTCGTCTTCGGCGACTTCTAATGTAGTAACATGCCAGAATAACGTCTTCGTCGTCAGACGACATTGTCACAAAATAAATGAATAAAAACGTACGCGTGTATCGGTATTTTTGGCGTATTTTGAAGTCTCTATGAAACTACGCCTCCGTGGACAATGACCTTTGTGGTTACTCATAAAATTCCTCGCATGAGCGATTTGGTTTTGTAGTTTCTTCCTTATTTTATGAACCTTTATGATTTTAATAATCTGCTAAAATGTTCGCGCGGTCGTCGGTCCGGGGTCCCTGAACCGTTTACACACTTAGGTAGGTATAATGTTTTTCCATCAGAAATTTGTTAGTAGCAGCATGCAGCATGGGAATCGGCTCGCCCCCTATTTCATTACATGTGACTAAAATGTGGTTGTAATGAACTAAATGGGTGGCTAAATGTGAGTGGGTAAAAGTACAGACATACTCAACAATATCTTCTTTTATTATATAAAATTCTCGTGTCATAGTGTTAGTTACCATACTCCTCCGAAACGGCTGGACCGATTTCAACGAAATTTTGTGTGCATATCAGGTAGGTATAGGAATAGAAAAGGAGCTGAGCAGCGGGTGAAACCTCTGGGCACAGCTAGTAATATTTATAAAACTTTTTGTTGTAACAAGAACTATATCGATAAATTACTTCTACGTATGAGAATTTAACGATTAACCTACTTTGCTTAACTACCACCGTTGTTCATTGTTTCGTTTCTATCCTTATTAAGTTATATTTGTAAGGAAAATTTACAACTTTTGCATGGTTAACGAACTTCGCGACTCTAACGTTACATTTTTGTGTGCATTCGATTATTTCGGCGCCCTTTGAGTAGTTTATATTAGCAGCGTATGCGCAATTACAGAGCACACTCGGCATTTCTTTCCCATGATGTATGAAACAATTTTGAGCCCATGTTAAACCCGGTTTAATAAATACTATAAAGAATTGTATGGGACAAAATCTACTATATATCATTTCAGATATTTATGTTATCAGAATTACAATCTTTGTTTTTTTTCCATTAGGACCATTTTGTTAGCTTATATTTCGAACGTTTCGAAAACCAAAAAAACGAGGAGCTCGTGGCTAAATAATAGCAGCCGCTCGGGTCGATCTTTAGGTTAAGCCGCGCTTGCCTAGGTTGGTCTGTGGATGGGTGACCACCCGTTACATACCGAGTTTCCTCCGTGCCTCGGAAAGCACGTTAAGCCGTTGGTCCCGGCTGTTATTTGTAGATCTTTGACAGTCGTTACAGGTAGTCAGTGTCCCGAAAGTCTGACAACCAGTCTTACCAAGGGGTATCGTATTACCCAGTAATAACTGGGTTGTGGAGGATAGATAGGCAGTCTCTTCATATAAAATACTGATATTCAGCTGCATCCGGTTAGACTGGAAGCCGACCCCAACATACTTGGGAAAAGGCTAGGCAGATGATGATATTTCGATAACGTGATTTTTTAAGATGTTGTTTAAGACCAGCTAGTGCTGTGGATTTTATTTTGGAAGTTGAATAAAATGACGGAAATTAAGTACTTAGGCCACAATATTAATCATCACGCTTTCTGCAGGAACAAATATTATAAAAAAAAAACGTTATAAAGTAGTTCGGACAGCAGATTTATGTTTCAGTCCTTAAACCAAAATGTTATCTTCTGACCTCTTCATTTTATAAATCATTAATCAAAAACAATTTCCGTTGCAATATAGATTCTGATGGTTTTATACCACCTTTTAGTAGTAATTAATAACGACTACAAAGAGATTGCATTAGCTCAAGTAAACCTTGCGCGATATGAGTACACACACAACATAACGGAGAATTCAACATGACAGCATCATTAATTGCACTGGTTAGGAAGGTAATAGCCACACGTTTGTCCCGATCAGAAATAAGAGGCATTTAATATGGCAAAGGATTTTACTATGGAGCAGACCGACATATTTATTATCCGGAGTAGTGAGTCATGGATGTTTCACATGTGTGTCATCCTCTATTTAAGGGGTACACATGAGCAGAAATTAAATTTAAATTGTTTAAAATAGACACCTCAATTTAAATACTATCTGTGTTTATGTACTCGTAAATTACTAAGACCATAATTAAAAAAAAACAATGAAATATCGCACCAACTGCACGTATTCTAGTGAGTGAATAATCAGAAATTTTATTATTTTTAAGTCTGATCATCAAGTCATAAAATTGCTTAATTTACTGTATGCGACTTCAGTTAAACGTTCTAGATAAATGGTTATATTAAAAAATAAGAATATTATGTGCTATAAAAGATAATTAAGTACTCGCTTCGCATAGAACGTCGATTTAGGTTTCTAATAAAACAAATATATTTTATGGTTAATTTAATTGAACGAAACATTAAAAGTGCATGCAATAACTGGTTACATGAATTGTAAATTACGATTGATTCAATCGCCGTCGCAGATGTACTTTTTTATAATATTATAAACAGCTAATAATTATAAGCTAGATGAAAGGTGGGAACTTGAAGTTAATATAACGGTCCATCGACGTCGCCTTGTCAATACTGATGGCCTCACAATAATGTCACTCCGTCTGTATCTTTGATAAATATTATAAAACAAAATGGCTCTTCGTGTGTGTCTGTATCACTAGATTTGTCTTCTGGTTGTTGTCTTATAATTTGGTTGTAAAATCTTCCTTACCGCTTTCGCCTATGCAGAAGAAGAAAGAATAAAACTGTATCTTGTTTTTGTTGTAGCTATATACTTAGGTTAGCTATTGCATCTTTTTGTTACCTGTTTACAATGTGAAAAAAAGAAAATATCCTATTCCATCACCATCGGCCTAGCCTTTTTCCAAGTATGTTAAAGTCGGCCTCCAGCTCGGATGCATCCAAAAACCAGTATTTTATATAGAGCGACTAATCTAACCTCCACAACCCAGTTAATACTGAGTAATACGATACCCATTGGTAAGATTGGTTGACAGTCTTTCGGCTTACTGACTACCTGTAACGACTGTCAAATATAACAAATACATAATATGTATAATATTCGTTACTGCAATTATATCACGGATTTTCAAGGACCTGCAGCAATCTGTAGGTCCTTGAAGAAGTTACCTGCTTAGTATTCATTTGACTCATAGACGATTTCGTGCGTTTAAATTCATTGAAATTACGTTATTAGGAACAAAAATATATTTATTAAGTAATGGAAGCTCAATGGTGTACACGTATTCGATTTACGAAATTAATATATAACGTGAGCTGTAAACGTGGCTATTTCCTGCGGCTCCGTCCGGGCGCAGTAAAGGTTTGTAATTACAAATTACAAGTTATTGGAGGTTGATGCACTGCACTCCGTCGCCGCCGCGCCGCTTGCGCCCGCGCACCGCACAAATGCACACATTTGATGGCGACAGGTTCAACAAACTGACTCGGCGTCGGCACGGTGACGACCACTCTTTTACGCCATTACTCGTAATGATGTTTTGAATTATTATAGAAAAATTATGGCGTTCGAGACCCTTAATTACGACGTTCGACAAGACGATGCCCTTTGGCAGCGCTTATGTCGAGAAAAGTTTCTGGAAAGATATATGAGATAACGTTTTGTATGTACAAAAATATGGCACATAAATCAGGCGGGACATAGATTTTCGATTACGACTAAATGCTTTTATGTGGTTACTATACTTTGGGGAATTGTCGAGATTCAAGCATTTACACACAAAGTAAGTTTCAGGTTAAGGTGCGCGTACACATTATGGTAAACTTATCTTCTATTGCAAGAATGTGGATTTCATTTATATAATATAGAAACACCTTTTATATGCTCCCTTGTACGATATTGTATATAGCTGTGCTTGAATTTACTATGACACACGTAACGAATTTTACTTGCCGAGTATTTCTGTGCCTGTTTATCCAGGTATTTGTTAAGCAGTATAGTAAATGTTTTGCGTTTGCAGGTGCAATCCGTGCTGTATATTTTTAGATGCCTATTTATATCGGACCGGCTTGAACCGACCGATGAGCTGTCGGTGGATGATCCAATGTCGACGTGTTGCTATCACTATTCATACGCGTCTAGCTTTGTTCCTTTATTACTACAATATTAAAAAAATATAAATAAAGAAAGGAGAAACATAAAACCCATCCGGTCTACATCTCAGAGAGACTAACACATTTTAAATTATGTTGGATGAAGGCAGCTAGTTAGCTTGTGGATAAAGCGAGCTAGGTTTTGTGGTTAAGCAAGCGGTGCTGCTGAATAAATTGATAAGGGATAACACTTTGTTAACGATTCTGAGGAAAAAAGAAACCAATGAAGTAAAAAATATTGTTTGGGTCACGTTCGTTTTATTTCGACGTATGTACCTGTATTGATTACGGAGAAGGCAATGAGTCAACAGGTAGCTGGTTCCGGTTGGTCCTGATCGTTTACTGATTAATGCAAACTGCTTTGTGCGAGGTGGATCAGACACACGTTTGTATGAACCAACGTAATTATACTTATTTACCCGTAAATATAGACATGACTGTCAATTACTCTAAACAAATGATTTAGTTATTTTTTGGAATTGACTGGGTTTTGACTTCTATTTTTTGTTATAAGGAAATATTTGTTTTTAATGAACTTTGTTGTGCGTTTATCGAAGGGCACCACTTGAATGTTAATAATTACAAGTTAGTTCAAAAGATGATGTAAGTGAATAAAATAGAGCAACACAAAATAAACTTTAGATTGATTGCGTGCATTGTAGATAAAATGGCATAAAAAGGGGTACAAAGGTTGCTTTGGTACAAAGTTATTAGACAATATATTTTCGATTGTAATACAAAAACTCGATTTGATATATCGGTGCTTTAAGACGCAATAATTGATTGTGTTTATACGATAGAGAGCAACAGTGGAGAACGCTCAGCATGGCTGGAGTGCGCGCTGGGCGTGTCCCTGCTGATGTTTGGCGCCATGCTGGAGCGGTGCTGTGCGCTGCTGCCGGAAGCGCCGCAGTCGCAGCATCACACGGACGCACTGCTTCTGCTGCCTGCTATCAAGGTAAATTGCACACAGCGTCATACAACATTGCTCACATCAATAGGAGGGCTGACAATAAAATATAAAATTCGAGAACAACTAACTATAAAGGATATGAATTACTGTCACATAATGAACAGCAAAACACAAATCTCAATTGTTCATAAAACAGTATCGATTGTATCAGTTTACTCCAGTTCTGAATGAACACAATTCAACTAGTTTGCCCTAAGCAGAATTATAACATTCCAATATCACCCAACATCATTTTATTGTGATGTTATCTTGCCTACTTACATCGCTACAACGTCTATCTCTTGATTTGTGGGTTACTGTAATACTGAGAGCCCGATCTTGTTTTTTTTATAAACGTTTAGAGATGTACAGTTAAAAAACACCAATTACTTTGGAACTCGAGTGTAACATGTAATTAAGAAAATAGCCGCGTGCGCGTTAATTTGATAATAATTTATTAAGTATGATTGTTTCATAATGGTTATTAATATTTTAAGGTGTGGTCCGACTGGATGTTATGCCACAGTAGTGTATGGAATCCACCACCATCGTTCGACAGTTTTGATATCGGGTAAGAAGTTTTACCGTTATGTTACCTGTGTCTGTAAATATGTTATTTTTATAACTGTTTATTTTTGTTTAGTGCCGATAACGACCCGTGGGACTGGCTTGCGAAGCTTATGAACATATTGGAATCTCTTGATGACAAATCGATAGAATTCGAAAACGAAATGAAAGAAGGTGAGGATCCATTGTTGTTTGTTTACACTACGGACAAGTTGCCATATTAGGTCGTTTGTAGCACGTCTGCGAGAAGACATTTTTTCTGAGTTTTCGTGTGGATGTGTTTGTCATTCCCATTCGCGTTATAGCACTAAGTTATCTACAAACACTTCATTTTATGGTGTGTTTATTTTCTGTTTAAAGGATGCTATGAAATCGCGTTAAAGTGATCCACTTTTTATAGTTATTTAAAGCATATCTTTAAAAAGTATGATATGTTGATAAACTATACAAATACCGGTACTTAAAATACTGTTTTTGTCAACTCCTTGATACAATAACAAATAACAATAATTATTAAAACTGTTACTGTTAAAATCATTAGTTGCATTGTTTCCGAGATAAAAGTAAATAGTAATTACGGCCATACATAATCCTTTCACATTAATAGCTTGGCCGGTGTCAATGTATCTCGAGTTGCGGTCGCCGTGGGTTCCGCAGATCCCATAAGGATAAAGCGGACGATAGTGCATGTTTATAACTAGTATATCACCTCGGCCTGGCGCCTGCGCATTACCAAGGCAATCGCTGAAAGTCGACACTTCATAAATACATTTACCGATTTATATTAGCTAACTGAGCTATAAAAGTAACTGTCTACCTTTTTTTTTCTTTTAAGTTGAACGCCTCTCTACAAAAATGTTAATTTCTGTATCAATGTATGTTCGTAAGGTTACGTGTGCGTCCGTCTGCCCGAAGACGCGTCTTTGGGCGGGTTCACGCCTCTCATGTATATGGAACCGGCGGTGGCGTGGGTGCGCGTGGACCAGTTAGGCCAACATCACGCTGCGGAACATGCGCTAAGGATTAGCAAACTACTGTTCTTCGGCACCGAGTGAGTCCGCATGTACTATTGGATCTTTTAGTTATTAGTTTTATATGATGAGTCTATCGGTGATATTAAGCGTCAGCGTAAACTCCACTGGAGCATTTTGAGCTGGAGCAAGCCTTCTTAAATATACATCGTGTGACAGACTGCAGGGATGCCACATCAGGAGACAATGACGCTTCTACGAAAAAAACATACGATTTGTTGGCTTCCGAAAGCCATCACCAAATGCAGCAACATTTGGTGATGGCTTTCAGAAATACACCTTAAGAAAGTTCTTTCGGGGAAGTACTATCTACAAGTAGTACTTCCTCGAACATATTTTTCCAAGATGTATATTCGTGATCTGGTGTTCGGAGGTGCCTCAGTCATTTTAACTGTTCTAATTTCTTAGCAAATGCGAGCGAGATTTTGATAAATGGACAGTTAAAATGATTGAGGTGTGTTTGTCACAAAGGTACTTGGTTGGCGTTGAGCCCCCGGTGCTGAGGCTGGAGTACCCGGCGGACGCCGCGCCGCGCTACGTCAGCGCTGTGCAGCGCGTGCAGCCGCTGCATGCTCCACTGCAACAGCTAGTAATGTTTATTTCTACTCTTTCGTGCTATTTTACATTCTTTCAATAATTAAATACCTAAGTTAATTGATCTAAGCTAGATAAATTTACAGGTTATTGTAAGCCACTAAAAACTGGGGTAGAGGTATATATCAATTATAACTGAAATATTATATTGTGAACGTCGGAATTTATCCCAAGGGAACAAAGACTAGCGTGTTTATCCGCGACTGTTGCTCTAAAGACAGTCAATGGCACTTTGAATGTAGAAGTTTTGCCAGTGTAGATATTAGTTAAGATTACTGTCCCGCTCCCGTGGATTATAGCGTGATATCATAAGTCTTCCCACTAACGCAGCAATATCTTGATTGCAGTCTGAAAATTCTGAGGATGAAAGTAACGCAAGCGGCACGATCAGTGAGGTGCCCAGCCATGTTGAAGGACCAGAGGCGGAAGGGACAGACGAAGCGACCCGCAAACTACTGCGACGCAAGGAACAGCTGGAGAACAGAAAGGCTACGCTTGAGAAGCATCGCTTACGTATGCAAGTATGTATAGTCCAAGGAGTTGTAAATGTTTAAACATAATTTAGTTACTGGTGGAAAGTAACAATTAAACAAATATGATCATACTAGCTGCGCCCCGCGGTTTCACTCGCATGGTGATAGAATATACAATATATTTTTATGACTTGTAGCCTATGTGCTATTCTGATATGTAAGCTATTTTATTTTAAAGTTGAATTAAAATCCGTTCAGTAGTTTTTGCATGAAAGAGTAACAAATATCCACGCAGACTTTCGCGTTTATAATATTAGTAGGAAGCTTTTTCGCATGGTTTCGAACGCGTGGAAGCTGGAAAACAGAAAACAATAGCATCAATCACTAATACATTTCAGCCTGCTGCAGCCGAATAAACTTTGCGAGGTTGTAGTGGCTTTCTTCTTTTAGCAATAGAAACCACGTTATTTGTGATTGTCATAGGCTATCACGCTACGAGGACTGAGCAGTAGGGTTAGTGATTAAGGAACGCGGGATACCCTCGCTCGGGTATGCGGGAAAGCTAGTATGATATTAATTCAACAAATCATGGGATATGTGCTACCATTTAACTTACTATCTTGCTATGAGAAGGCGATGCTATAACAATTTAAAATGAACATGTACATGTATAACATAATATGAATATAGAATATAGTTGATAATGACTTTTTGTTTCAAGGAAATATTACGTGGTGGGTCTGTAAGCGCGGAGGTAGAAGTTCGTCCTCGGTTCTTGGTGCCGGACACTAACTGCTTCATCGACCACCTGTCGTTGCTGCAAGCCATTGTGGACGCGCCTGCGCAACCGTACACCTTGGCCGTGCCCGTCGTGGGTCAGTACCTACGCATAAAATTATCTAGTATTATTGTTAAATAGTGATAAATAAAATGTTTCATTCATATCTTGAAGCGACGATAGTACAACGTCGAACGTAAGAGTAGCGCAAAAGTAATCGAGTCGATGTGGTCGCCTCGAGAAAGTGTGTTCTATGTTGGAAAAACGCCGGGGTAATGACAGGATAGTAAGATTGTCCTGTATGCCGCAGTGATGACGGAGCTGGAGGGGCTGCGGCTGAGCGCGCGCGTGGGCGCGGCGGCGCTGGCGGCGCACGGCTGGGTGCGCGGCGCGGGCGCGGCGCTGCGCCTGGCCACGTCGCGCGGCTCGCTGCTGGCGGGGCGCGCGCTCACGCAGGAGCAGGCGCCGCGCGGCTCCAACGACGACCGCGTGCTGGCCACGGCGCTGGGCCTGCACGCGCACCTGCACGCGCACCTGGCGCCCGCCGCCGACCAGGCTGCCGACCAGGCCGCCGACCGAGGTACACCCTCCTTCTCTTTTATCCTACACGCTATCGCTTTCTTGCTAGTTGTGTGTTTGGTAGATGTTTGTCGGACGCTTTAACACAGGATACCATAAACATTTTTAAGGTTCCGTAGTCGAATGACTAAAACGGGACCCTTAGATTCGCTCAGTCTACCTATATCTGTCTATCCGTATTTCACAGCCATTTTACTCCGAGACTATTAGCACCAAAAAGTGTTCTTTTTTTAGTACTTTGGGTTGAGCTGGATCTGACATCTGATCTGGCTTTTTGAGATATGGAGCTTTTTCAGCAAACTAGAGCACTAACTTAGTTTTTCATAAAGATACTATGAAAAACAAATTTAGCATGCGGATGAGTGTACACTTACATTTAATTTTAATGAGCGTTCAAAATATATTATAATATTGTTTGGTGCTACCGAACCGTCGTACCGTGTGCGAGTCCGATTTACACTTGGTCGGTTTTTTAAAATCAAAATCAAAATATTTTTATTTTACATAGGCCTACATGGGCACTTATGAAACGTCGAGAAAAGATGCACAAAGATGCATTTTCATGCTCGTGTCCATCATCTGCACCCTCCAAAAATTAAATGAGACAAATGACAGGGCGTCTATATCGCCACGTACTGCTTGGACAGACTGGTAATCAAAATTACTAAAACCGTCCTAATGGTCACGACCGCATGCATCATTTAGGTACATGTTAATTTTCGTCAGCTTACTGGACATAATTATACCTCTCAAATATTAGGTCTTTACCTATGAAATTGCCGTTCTGCAGTACTGGCCATTTCAAATCAAAATAATTTTTGTTTGGCTAAGAATTCTAATTTCAAATTAATTTTATTTTAAAAACATGGTTTTTTTTCCAAAAGTAGTCATTATTTTGTTTATTGATTAGTGTTACATACATTTTCATCGCATTTCAATCTTTTTCGTCATCATGGATACGTTAAAAGTTCGAGTAATTATGGAATATGAGTACCGTCGTGGCAGCAACGCGGCACAAGCGGCACGCAACATCAACGACGTTTACGGGAGCTAACACTACAAACCAACGCACCACCTGTTATTGGTTTGCTCGCTTCCGTTCTGGAAATTTCGACCTGAAAAATGAACCTCGCGGTCGTCCGAAGACTTTGGTCGACAATGACGAATTAAAGGCGATTGTGGAAGCTGCTGATACACAATCTACGGCTGAATTAGCAGCAGCTTTCGACGTTAGCGTCAAAACAATATTGGTCCATTTGCGTCAAATTGGCAAGGTAAAAAAGCTTCACAAATGGGTGCCCCACGAACTCAATGATCGCCAGCGCGAAGTACGCGTCGAGACGTGCCTTGCACTGCTCAACAGACACACAAATGAAGGAATTTTGAACCGCATTGTTACCTGCGATGAAAAATGGATTCTGTTTGATAACCGCAAGCGCTCAGCAAGTTGGTTGGATCCTGGTTCAGCACCTAAACAATGCTCTAAACGAAAACTTACCCCTAGAAAAGTGATGGTCACTGTTTGGTGGTTTAGCGCCGGTGTGATTCATCACAGCTTCTTACCAAACGGGGTGAGCATTACTGCAGATGTGTACTGTGAAGAACTGAACACAATGATGGAGAAGCTGGCACATCTCCAACCAGCATTGGTCAATCGCTCGTCTCCGCTGCTCCTGCACGACAACGCGCGACCTCATACTGCACAGCTGACGGTCTCCAAGTTGCAAGAACTGGGGTTGGAAGCTCTCCATCATCCGCCCTACTCACCAGACCTTGCGCCTACAGACTACTACTTTTTCCAGAATTTGGATAACTTCTTGGCGAGAAAAAAATTCAATACCCGAGAGGCAGTACAAAATGCCTTTGAAGAATTTGTTGCCTCCCGTCCAGCTGATTTCTTTAAGAAGGGCATCAATAAACTGCCACTGCGTTGGCAAAGATGCATTGATTGCATGGGTGATTACTTCGATTAATACAAATAAAAAATACATGAAAAAAAATCGTTTAAATTTTTTGATACAAAACGGCAATTTCATAGGTAAAGACCTATTATACTCGCCCCCTATACATTTAAGATTCCAGCTTCAGAAACTACAAGAAATGAAAATATGTTACTGTATTCACTGTCACACAGTGTAATCAAATGCAGAAGTATGGCATTTCACTTCAATACAAGGTTGTATTAGGAAACTAGAACGACTATAATACATGTCATTATAGACAACTGGAACAATAGGTTTTTATTGACCGTAGACGGTTGTAAAAGGCAATCAATTATTCAATTGTGTTTTGTTTGGTTAATGAGTAATTTCTTTGTTTACATTTTATCCTAAACATGACGGATTTTTAATTATTATTTTTATTTTGGGTTGCATTCGCTTGGTAACATTGCAGAAACATTATTGCAATCTCGATCAAGGATCGGACTCGGGCTTCCGTTGCTATTTAAACGAGTGAAAAGAGACCTAAAGCGAGCGACCCAAACAGATTATTTTGTATAAAAAATCAAGCAAGACGTAATGCAGTCTAAAATAAGTACACATATGAATTTGCTGCAGGTTTGTAATTATGTTTGACACAGTGCTTATAAATGTGTATTATCCTGTAAGTTAATACTGTACTATTTTTTTTATCAAATTTATAGTTGCTCTGTGTATTTGGACAGTAATAGTTATGGATAGTAATATCCAGTAGCGTGTCGAAGAAGAAGTACACGGCGCGTGCGGCGGACCGGTAGATATGTTCTCGGCGACCCAGTCCGCAGAGCTATACGATGGCGGTCTGCTACTACATATCTTAGCTCGCGTGAACGGTGATTTTATCTACGCTGGCGCCGCCGATTATTTGTTTTAACGACGCTAAGGAAGCGTTTAAACAAATTAATCGGTTGCATTCCGATGCACGACAAAATTGTATTAGAGGATATCGTCTCCTGTCGGGGTTTCGGGTTTTTCGAAAGAGTTCCCGCGGGTCCAGAACATAAAGGTCAATAGAAAGAACATGGGAGTGTTTTAGTCAGTACAAGTCTGACACTCCCCCGGGGAAGTTATTTGCTGATTTTCCATCCGCAAAAAAGTGTATATCGTCTGTTTGCGTGTCGTGATATCGTGCGATTCGAACTCAATTTAGACTTCCATAACTTTACAGACACGCGCGGGGATGATGGTAGAGAGGCGAAGGTGATGCGGCGAGTGCGCGAGGTGGTGCTGCTGACGGACGACCGCAACCTGCGCGTCAAGGCGCTGGCGGCCGAGCTGCCCACCAGGGACCTGCCCTCCTTCGTGCAGTGGGCCGGCCTCAAGCGCGAGGACACTGCGGTACGTGGTTTACTGGTCGGATAAATATTGAGTCAAATTGACACGCAAAGAAGGTAGTTCTTACTAGTATTGAGTTAGATAAGTACAGGTTTATGTTTATATCGGTAATTATAGGCAAGTTGTACCAAGTTATAGACAACATAATGGCGGAAATACGGTCAAGTTTAATTTTATGTTACAGACTTTGCCGCCGAGTGCGGCTGATGAGACGACTGCCGGAGGTAACTGACGTGCGCGCTGCCGGCACAAGTGACAACAGTTTAGCTCATATTCTGATTTACTTTATTATTAACTTGAAAGCAAGGTGACTTAATGTTGCAAAGATAATAGTGCTTAATAAAGATTAATAGCATTATGTCCCGGGTGCATGCGCGTTGTATGGATCTGAGGTATATGATTGCGCCTCATTATAGTATAGGAATTGAATAGATTAAGTAAAATTAAATACACCAATAGATGGTTAAAATATAAATAGATTTTGTTAAGGGCTTTAGGATTCCACCTCCGTGTTCCTGGGCTACATTTACTTTGTTATTTTTTTACGTATTTTCCGTTTTACTTGTAAGGTGTTAGATAAATCGGAAATTCAGTGTTGCTGAGCTATTTTTATTTACTTTTTTTTTGTAATATAGCAACTATATTTTTTATTATTTTCTAGTTAGATGATAGAAACAAAATGTATGGTATTATCTATCTCTAACATCAAGTACAGGACACTAGCATGTAATATGGTTTGTATACAATATTATCAACTGATACAATTTTGATATATAATTAATTAATGAATTGACTGCACGTCCGCATATTTTTGATTTTTAGAAATTATGATTTTAATGAATATAAGTACATACATTTTACACATACCTTTAATATGTTTTTGCATGATTCCATCGAAATGTTACGTGCCATTCATTGCTCTTTCTTGCTAAGCGGCCCAAGGCGTGTTTGCCTTTGCCAACTATTCATAAATTACAGCCACTTATGATGTATTGAAATATTTTAAATCTAAAGCCAGGTTAGCTAAACACGTTTAATTACTGTTTAACACTTTTATATTACGAGTGAGCAACCGCATCATGATAATTTTATAATAAAATGTAGTACAAAATGTTTGACATTACAAGGACACTTGGTGTTTTTACTCAGGTTTGTATAGAACTAGCATAGATAACACAGACGCAAATATTTCATCACTTTTATAATTATCAGCATCGAAATGTCTATCTTTTAATGCAATTATACACTCGAATAGTTCCAATTATTTACTAGATAAGTTTTATATTCCCGATAGAAGTTTGCATGCATGCATGTCATACATACCATCATGTAAAGCCATGCGCATATTGCTAAAGCATGATTACTCGTAGGAGCCTGATTTGTCATTTAAAAGCACCAATTTTAAACTGCTACCGTTGTTTTTAACTGTTTTTTGATGCACATTGCAAAAATAAACAGTGGCACGTTCACTTTTTAAAAACAGGTTATAATTTTACATGTAGATAAAAAGAATTGTGAATAAAAAGATTTATTATGATACCTATATAATTAACAACTATAACTTGTAACAAAGTTTTTCATTTTTGAAACATTTGATGCTGTTACTTTTGTCTTGATCATGACGTTTTAATTAAACATTGAATTACTTCAACAAAGTCTTTGCATTTCCTTCCTTTTCTGGGTATACAATATTATTGCATGATTTTACGTTCCGACAATAGAGTTAACAAATAAAATGTAGAAATATTTACACGAGTTACAAGTAAAGGCCATGCTAACTAAAAAAGAACTTAGGATTTTATTGTGAGATTGATAGAGAATATCATTACGTCAATTACGTGTTAAGTGTTCATGTCTAGATTACCCTAACCTTCGTGGCCACTAAACGTATTATGATAAAGTTTGAACCTTTCGAAATTTTTAGTATTTCTGTAAACGCGTTTCGTTTTATATCGCGTGGATAAAAAACTTGAGGTCACAGGTCTCAATGTATCTGCAGATTGACCCAAATTCAACAGTGCAATTGCAGTTGGGGAGGCCTTTGTCTGATTATGTTTTATGTGCTAGCAGTGTGCTGAATGGGGTAACACAGCAGTTATAGAACCGACCATGTCTCCGCACGTGTCCATAGCATGGGCTATGATCGGTTTTTAGTCGTTCATCGTCGTTGTTTATGAACTACTGGCATGACCTAATCAAAAACATTGCTCAGCAGTTTTTCTTGACATTGAACTATCTTTTGTCAATTTTTGGTATGATAGACTGCTTTACAAAATTACTAGCTGCACTTAGCGGTTTCACCCGTGTCGACAGGGATATGATGTAGCCTATATGTTAATCCAGGATATAAGCTAAGGGTCTGAGCAATAGTTAGCTCACCATCCGTCCGTCCAACAACGACAGGCCGTGTCGACAGCGCGTTCATGTTCCACGCGCGCCTCAAAGAGATCTCGGCAATACAGAGGGGTCGTCAGAGCCAGTTTCTGCCGGGGCTACGGGTTGGTTCGAAAGAGATACCGCGGCCCCGCAACACAGCAAAGTTATGAGTCGAGCTACAGGATAACTGACAAATGCTTGCACTGACTGGACAGGTCCACTCAATCTGTGTGGTGCTTTCTTAAAAAAGACTATTTCAAATACTAATCTGCATAGTCCTCGTATTAAGTCGACCAAGATTTGACCTCTGAGTTTGTTTCGGCTTTTTCTTAGAGTAGTCGGGTACGAAACACCGGCCTCATTTAATTTTTAAAAAAAGATGTGTAAATGTGTTTCTGAAAACCTACTTGCAAAATAAACATCATTTATCATTTACATACCTACCTACTAAAATTCACAAGAATGTGTAAAATACTCTCCGGAATGCTAAAAGGAAGCCAACAAGGCCCCGTATCTACTACTGTTGATTTCAATGCTTACTCAGATGAAAGAATGGCTAAACAACTAGCACATGCTACCATTACTCATAAAATGCTTCAAAACTCTACATCGGGGTACTCCTGCAAAGAGAAAAAAAACCAGTAGGTACCTACATAGAAGCTAGATGCAAACGTATATAACGTTTGCATCTAGCTAAAACCTCAATGAACCAATTTTAAAACCACTAATCAAACTAATTTACAATTGAAGTTTTAGTCTGAACACCTCTTTTTTAAATCTTTATCACAGATTCCATCAAAATGCATGATGAGATGAGCATAACCCGAAGGGTGTACATTTAATACTGATTTTGATGGTTGAAAATGACCTTGACCTTTTACCTTTAAATCTAACATATAAAATTCTCGTATCGTGGCGTTTGTTACTAAACTCCTCCGAAATGGCTGGATCGATTTGTATGAAATTTTGTGTGCATATCGGGTAGGTCTGAGAATCGGTCAGCATCTATTTCTCACTAGCTGTATTTAATTCAATTATAACATGTATATTGTTCATAAATCAGACAACATTTAATAAAAAGGAAATAAAATGAACAAAAATACACAAAACTTTAAACAACAATTAATTCAGTTAAATTTTAGCTCTGCCCTACCAATTAAAAATACGGTATTTTTTTTTAAATGATCCTGTCCCGGTTTTTGTTACGTTTGTAATCTTAGTAAGTGTACCTGTGTGTAGTTAATTAAGTCACTACTTAACTAAGTAAGTTAACGGGACATTTGGTTTACATGGGTGTAAAAAAACAGTTATTTATAAAAGCTTACCTATAAGCACATGAAGAGTTTATTAAAAAAAAAAACGTTGCCCATCACTAGCAATTTCTCCTGTATCGTGGGTGCGCTTTCAAACATTTAAACTCACATATATAAAAAACCAGACCCGAAACAGCTATCTGCAGGGCATACAAATATTTGTTCCGTGCGGGAATCGAACCCGCGACACACAGCGCAGCAGTCGATCGCTCGCACACCAACCGTGCAGTCAATATTAAATATAATAGTTCCTGCTAGATTCAACACAGGAGTAAGTTAGTCGTGCTTAACTGTAAGCGTAGTGAAATGATCATTCGCTAGCAATGAAATAGGTTGTGAGTGAACATGAAGTATTACAACCTTTTGATTATGAAATAAATTTCTGAAGACTTTCAAACTCATATTATTCATATATAATGTAATAAACAGAAAATCTATTCATGTTTTACTGGTGAGAAATTCCAATGTTAAGACTTGAGCAATGGGAATTGGCAATGTTCCGAGGCGAGGCTAGGCGCGCACCGGTGCGGAGGTTGTAAAAGCACCGTTATACTTATTTACCGTGCGCATCTTGCTTTAGGCGCTGCTTTAGCTTATTTAAAATTTACACGAGATGGATGCACATACATCTCTAAAGTTGTGTCTCTCTCTCAATCGATACGTTGTGATGTTAACTACTTTACTGCTTTTACGTAGGCTCTCGTAGTACAAACCCTGCACACTACCTCTCGTACCTATCTCGTACTGTCGTCTCGACCCAAATGATATAATTTTTAACAGTACCTTTTTGATAGAAAATATTAACCAGCCAGTAGGTTTGGCAGAAACTTCGGTAGGTAACTATAAAGCTTGCCTATATCAATATGAATTATCTGCGAGTAAACGCTATATTATTGCAGGGTGCACCATGACGATAATACTATTTTTACGAAACATTAATAGCGTCGGTATCGACGTGATTCTTATTTAAATAATTATATCGGCGTACCTACTTACGTACACATAATATTTTCCGAGCATTTGATTTGATTAGAATCGTTTAATTTCGTGTTAATATCTTAACAATGATAATGAACCGCTGTATTGAAGGTACTTATAAATTATACGATTTATTTCCAAAGATAAATCTGTAATTGCATGTTGTTCTTCTAAGGTATGACTGGATAATGGTGATATAGCCACTTATTTATAAATAACATGAAATATTCCTAGATACGTGGATATACTTACATACGTCTTCATCCTTACTTCTTTACTAATATCATAAAAGCGAAAGTGAGATTGCTTGTTTGTTACGTCTTCACGCTTAAATGGCTTAACCGATTTTGATGAATTTAGGTACAGAGATAGTTGGGACCCTGGAGACGGACATAGTCAATAAAAAAAAGTGAGGAAAGGTTGAGAAAGAGGGAAGAAAAGGTGAAAGATTTTTTTTTTCGATCATTACGCGGTTTTAAGTTAGCGTTAGCCCAAAGTAACTAAGCCACGCGGACAAAGTCGCGGGCGAAAGCTAGTTGATTATAAACAAAAATCCTAAAATATTTTGATTTATATTGCACAAAAAAACCCACAATTATTTACACAAGAAAGGTCAAGCTGGGTAGGTAGTTATATTGATTTCTAAATATATTCATATAATACACTGCAGGCTTAACATCCCTCGGGAGTAGGCAGACCTATGCTTTATTGTAGAGAGTTCATTTCGATTGGTGGAATACGAACTCTGGTCTAACGGTCGGTGGCGAGACATAGAAATAGGAAATTGGATAGCTGAACGGTATGACACCATTAAACCAATGCTGATTGAAGGAACCGGTCAAGTGCGAGTCAGGCTGGCGCAACGAGAGGTAAGTACAAACTTGTAGGTATGTAAATAAATAGTTCGTTCATTAACCATCAAAAGTAATTGATACCGTTTGTACTATAACTGTCCCCCCAAATCAGTCTCTAAAACGTAAGATATAATTATTTGATAGCCTAAGTGATCCTATAAAGGTTCCATTTTGTCATTGTGACGTTCGGAACCTTAAAAACTAACTAAAGTTATGGTCTGCCCCGCTTGAGTGGAGCGCCGCTGTATTGCCTCATAGAGGTGATCGGCGGCGGCGACCTCGTTCTGTCCATGTCCAGAGGCAATGGGATGCGGTCACCTGCTTCTGCTAAAGAGCCATGCCGGCGAAGGACGGGCTGAACGTTTGAAGGAGAGCACCTCAAACCAACCCAAACGCCGGAGGAGACGCTCCAGGCGTCGGGTGCCGCGAGACGTTTCCCGGCCACCGTAGACGCGGGCCTGTGGCCGGTGAGCATTAGATAACTCACCGTCCGTCCGTTTATTGACGACTGGCCGTGTCGACGGCGCGTTTATGTTCCATGCGCGCCTCATAGGGATGTCACCAAAGCAGAGGGGTCACCTGTTAGGGTTGTGGGTTGTTAGAAAGAGATACCACGGTCCCGGAACACAAATGCCAAAAGAAGGACATTCGATGGGTTTTAGTCAGTAAAAGTCTGACACTCGACCCCGCTCGGGGGAAGTTATTTGATCATTATTGATTGCCTGTTAAATTTTGGTGCAAACACCTACAAAGTAAAATAACGAATGAATGAAATGAACCCGGAAATCGAATAGGTACAGAACCTCATGTTGAGCAGAAGCGATAATGACTGATGAGTTTACCCTTAACTTCATCATTATTCAAGGTTACCACAGTGACATGTCGAGATTGTCCTAAAATGAGTAAATAAATAATAATAATAAAAACATATGTATTTGTTAAGTACCTACTTTATTTGATTTCAAGAGGACATCTTCTATTCTTGGAATTTAACTGAATAAAACCGTACTAGTGTTTTTGTATGAAATATAAAATAATAAATATACCTGGTGCTGGCTGGAAGCCAAAAAAAATACCCTCGGCGTTGTCTGGCAGCCGAGAACCTCCTAGGTGACTTACAAAATGCCATTTATAAAGATATAAAAAGAAAAAAAGCAACTGAAACATATTGGGGCAAGTCGACAAGGTAGTGTAAAATAGCGAAGTTAGAAACTGTTTAAGACATTATTTAGCAAAGGTTTATATACTGAATAACTTCTCCGTTGGTCTTGCGGTTGCAAGCGCGACTGCTGAGTGCGGTCATGGGTTAAATCCGAAAAAAGTGTGATGTGGTTTTTCCATTAGGAATTTCACCGTAGCAATCCGGAGTTTGGAAGTTGGCGTTAAGATACCCCCGTGCCTCAGAAAGCACCCTAAGCCGTTGGTCCTAAGCCTGATCTCTTACTACTTAATCACCGTCGCATCGGACTATGAGAATGAGGGAACAGAGAGTGCATCTGTGCCTGCGTACACACTTGCGCACTAAAATATCTCCCGGGCAGATGGCTAATCCCTGCTGAGATTGGTCGCTGTTGCCAAAAGGGTCCTGACGAATATCTAAGGTTGCATTCTTACTAGTTTAAGCTTTGTCACTCTGTCTGCAAGTGTGTGAGTTCGCGGAATATCATGCGGCTACGCCGGGCGTAGAATTTACTGCGTAGCATGCGTCTAAGCGGTGCGTAGACTCCAATACGTAGCATGTGGCTACGCGGGGCGTAGAATTGCGTCTAGCTGCGTAGCATGCGCGAGCCTACGCGAGCATCAATCGGCTGCACAATTTCGTTGCGAAGTGATTGCGTTTACGCAGAGTGTAGACTCCGAATGCTTGACAGTTTCTTTGCAAACTATTTGTGCAATTTTTGTCAAGTACTATTTTGATAAATATTAAAATCGTATCGTTGCCGTTTTGTCGAGTGGTCGCAAGCGCAGTTGCTGAACATTTTCTATGTTCGATTCCTGGGTCGAGCAAAATCTTATCGGGTTTTACTATAAATAATTTCTCAGTAGCAGCCACGGAGTCTGGATTTGTGCCCATTTGACGGCCATAGGCTCTGTTGGAAAAAATATGACTGGCCTAATGTGGATGTTCTAACAGGCACACCTCTGTCGAACCCTTCGGGGATCACAGGCATGCCGTTATGTAATATCGAAATCTAAGGTCGACTGTCGGTAGTAATCTAAATTAGATCGTTTCAAAATTAATTGCGACTGTATAAATCCAATACTATAATTTTTATTTTTTAAGATATTTTTATACAGAAGCTGTTGGTGGCCTTTTTTTAATAAATAAATTCAGTTACGAGTTTAACAGCTTCCTTGGCATCCATAGCTCCTGCAACGTGCAGACAACAGGACTCGATACAAATTTTATTAACTTTGCGTAATTTATTCTTACCTGTGGTAGAAGTGTGGAGGGAAGCCTGTGCCAAGCAGTGGGACACCATAACCGTAACCTGGAATGAAACTTGTAAAGACAAGAGACCTTTACTCAGGAGTGCTGCAGTAGGTGGAACAAGGCAAGTCTGGCAATGACGATATTTGTTACAAAGGAAATGTCTTTTGGTTAGAAACTTCGATGATTATTGTACAAACCAGGAGTACGATCCTTACTAATATTATAAAAGCGAAAGTGAGTTTGTTTGTTTATTTGTTACCTCTTCACGCTTTAATGGCTAAACCGATTTTGATGAATTTTGGTACAAAGTTAGTTGGGAACCAGGAGACGGACATAGGCTAATTTAAAAAAGTGGGATGTGAGGAAGAAAGAGGGAAGAAAAGGGAAAACTTAGCGTTGCTATTACAAATCAATAAAGCGCAAGGGGAACTGTGTTACCCCGAATTTAACGCGAGCGATGCCGCGGGCAAAAGCTAGTATTTTATATTTCTTCTCGTAAAAGAATGACTGCCTACATCTACCATTACAGGAGTGAAGAGCTGCGTCTATTGAGTATTTGCCAACCTATCCTAATTACCAGGGAGCGTGTACATGATTGTTTAAGCATCGTTTCCGAATGCGCGGGCGCAGACGGCAGCTCAACGCACGATCAACTAATATAATCCTATCAGGTTTCACACAATGGCAAAGAGATTTTAAATATTTACTTAAGTCAACGACCCTCGTATGTCATTATTGAACGGCTAATGTTGAACTTAATTAGCATTGTTGGATTAAGATGCATTCCCAGGGATACTTGATTCTCCTAAGTAATCCAACACATAATTGTGTTGCTGGGTAGTTCGTTCCGCCAGTTCTTCTCATCTAAAACACTAGGAAGTGGCGAAGTGCGGGCGTTTTACGAACATGACTTGTGTGATTGACGTTCAAAAAGTGCTGATATTCAGCAAAACTTGTATAATTGACTGTTCATTCGATTTTGACCTATCTTAAAAAACTCATCGCGATATATATATTCAATAATAGTATTCGACAGGAATAATGGAAGAAATTGAGACAAGTCGTCTGTTTTAGGAAACCCACAAAATTATTCGACACCATTTTTTTTTCGATTAATACGTTGTCTCACTCTAGAAATTTTACCTGTATCGTGGTTGCGTTTACAAATATTTAAACTCACTTACACAAACAGGCAAACCCGAAAAAACTACCTGTAGGTTTTACAAATATTTTTTCCGTGCGGGGATCAAATCCGCGACACGAAGCACAAAGTCGATCGCAGCTACTGCGCCAACCTTGCCCTCAAATTTTCTTTCGGAATGAAAAAAATAATATCAAAATAAGTTTACAATTTCGATTTAAGAAAAGTTATTCATTGCATTGGTATTTAACTAGGCTCGTATTTTTACTACTGGCTACTCGTATTTTTATTGGTTGAACTTATAAGTGCCTGCTTAAAGGATCGCCCTAATTAAGTGGCATTCTATGCCTAATATGGTAAGTGGATTTCAATGTTTCCATCATTGTGATGTAGTGCGACGACCTTTCTAGCATGCATGTGAAATGTAAGTAATTAACGGTTAACTAAAAGACATAGGTCATTTAACTATGTTGCTATATTTACACAAGTAAGCTATACTGCTTTGTTGGTCTAGTAGTCGTAAGAACTACGCTGGGTCGGGCAAACCTTTCGAGGATTACGGGCGTGGTGTATTGTCATGTGCAAAAATATGTTCATAATATTTTCATCTAAAAGACTACAATTAGCGATAAACGAATTCAGATCTCATGCTCAATAATGGTTTGGTTTATAATACACAGATGTACCCACTCGAAACATAAACGTGCCAATTTCCTTATAGACGGCAATTGATTTATGTTCAGGTGTATAACCCTCACCGACGTCAGATGTTTAATTGATTGCAACTTTATGGGCTAATTTAATGTTTGAAACCGAGTTTATAGGGGTGGAGAACCGGCACTAACTGTATACTAGGCAGATTCAATGATAGATCCCTTATTGCTATCACTTAGTACTTCCCGCATATCTACTCCAGCGCTGTAAGAAGTTATTGCTTTACTAACGATTTATCACTAATGATGCGACAGGATTGCGATGCGTTCTTTCATTGGAAATAAAAAAGGCACAGCTTTATATTTCAAGTATAATATTATATTGCAATGGTTAATGGAGCGAAGAAAACTCGCTGATAATGATTATTTTTTCAAATGTACATAAGTTACCGTTATTCATGCATGACCATCCTCACGTCTCACAAAGTAAATTGTAGAGTATCGTGTGATGTTGGAAATAGCGCGGCGTTATTAATAGAAGAAGGTAACTCGTTATTAGTACAGGTAAGTACGCTAAACAGAGAGTAATAATATCTTGTGAACTTAAATAAAGCTACGAGTTTATTCTTGGCGTCGACGCTGCGTGAAATTATTTAATAAGTTTGTAGAAAAATTAGCTCTGCGTTATATGAGTAAAATTACAAATGTTTACGTTTAGAACATGCATTTATTATGTTTAGGTTATGTTACGTTATTTAAGTTACCTTTCTGTGGGTAGGTAATTTAAAATTGTTTTGATTTTTTTTGTGCACTATCTAAAAAAACCCGGCTAAGTGCGAGTTGGATTCGCGCACCGAGGGTTCCACACAAACTTGCAACATAAACGGCTATATACTTTGACTGCGTAGAGGGTTGATTTTTGCGCAGCATCAAAGGACCACACACTCGAGTATTTTATAATATTTTATTTCAAATCGATACCTCCACGCGTTCCCGAAATAAAGACGGACAGACGGACAACAAAGTGATTAAGATTTTGAGGAACGAACGGAACCCTAAAAATGACTAAGATATAAATAAAAACCCGTGATAGTGCGAAAAGTACCGATCTGTGGTCTTCGAACATCTTTGCGTCGATACGTGACTAATAAAGAGGTGTAGATACATCTAAGATCATTTTTTGCATTCGCTATCGCATCGCACTATCATGATAGTCGTGCTTTTTGCGAAGATTAACCTCCTTGAAGACGTCATCCCTGTTGACATCAGCTTACGCTTATTATCTGAATAGTATCCGGTTTGTCTGCCACAATAAGCCCGTAATAGTTGCATGAATCATCACACTACGTACCATTAAACTTTAGGGTTCCATCATTACATAAAAAATATATGGTCATGTAATAACGAAAGATGATTTAATAAGTCGTAAAAAACCGTTTTGTCTTCAAGATATTGACAAACCACAAAACATTTGACTACAAACAAACCCTCCATACAATTTCATTTGAAACTTTGATTTCAAATGCGGAATTACATAAATGTACAAACTGATTTATAGACTGTAAATTATAAGGAATTACTTAAATATACGGAAAATATATGTTACTAATAGATACGTGTACCTACTGCGCAGTTTTGACCTGAGATCGCCGAGTTCCGCAGAATGAACGGTTGCGTGGCAAGCTACTAAGTAGAAACTTTAGAATTCGATAATTCCGTTGGGAATATTAATTTTAGCCGATGATTGAATTTTTTACAAGGTAATCAATGAGTCGTGCGCTGGGACGGGGCGGGTTAGCTCATCCGCCAAACATTTTGGTGGTTTTTGTGATGGAAGCTGCGCGAGGAAGGCCTCGGCCGACACGATTCCTAAAAACAAATGACGGCATTGCTAAGTTCACCTAAAGGTGATGCTTTTACCAACAAGTGCTATTTACATATTACTATATACATACTTATATATACTTACTACAAAAAACATTATTGTGATCTTTTTTTCACGATGATCTTACAATGTTAAAAACCCTTTCTTGGCCCAATGAAACCCAACAACTAATGGGGTTTGCATCAAGGGCGGATCCAGCTTTTTTATCAGGGGGGGGGTCACCATGTCGCAAACAGCTTGTCTCCGCAGTCTAGTTTGGATAGATATAGCTATACTTAATATTATAAAGGAACGTGAAAGTGTTTTCGTAAATTTTTCACGTTGAAACCGCTAAACGGATAAGATTTCGTGGGATTTCCGTCATCTATATTTATTGACTTATGCACGTGCAAAAGAGCTAAGCCCGTCAGGCGGTCTTCTGCCATATACGCCCTAAGCCAAGCTTTGACCCTTCTTAGTGTGGAAAAATACTTTCTTTACGCCAAAATGCACAAAAAATTGGCAAATACTACAAGTTTTCACATTGTGCCTGAGGTATTGCGACAAGAAATGACGTCGGATGACTTAGCCAGTGAGTTGTTTAAAGCATGATTGGCACACGGGGAGCGTTTGGCGTGCGATGCTTTTTTTGCCAGCTCGTGTACTGCAACTTTTGCATTTGAAGTAATAAGCCCACACACTGATTTAAATGTACATTGAATTTGAGGGCGAGGTTTTCAACAATCTTGGCCAGTGTTGCACCTGTCAACCGAGGATTCTTCATGCAATAATTTACTATTATCACGATGGCCTCGGAGTGGTATATTTTAACGACCACAAAAAAATATCGTTTTTACTATTGGTCGCGTTTCGCAGACTCCGTCGGGTATGGCACACTAGTAGATATCCAAGCGATAAAATAGCGCTCAACAAAGCAGCCAAAGAACAGAAAATCCTTATAACGATGATGCCAATGAAGTCGCCCTGGAAACATGCTTCGAAAGTCTAACACCTACAAAAGCCACAAACCATTCACTATGGAGAGCATGCAAACACTATGATCCCCCAGATGTCCACAAACCATCTCTTCTTCGACACATGATGGAAACTGGTCAAAAACCGCACAAGAAAAGGCTTATGTATTTGCACACCACCTCAGTCAAGTTTTAAAACCAAACGATGCTAGTCTGAACCAAGACCAATCAGATGTAGACCTTATTCTCGACCAAGACTTACAACTCGATCTACCACTCAAAGCTATTACACCGAGAGAAATCGTCAAATACTTCAAATCCATGGACAACATTTAAATAAGGCACCGGGGTTTGATCTCATTGAAAAAAAAAAAGCTATCGCGTAATGCAGCATGCCATTCTGCGGGTAGGAAACTTTCCGGATTTGTGGAAAGTCTCCCAAATCATAATGATTCACAAACCCGGCAAATTGGCTCACAATGTAACACTATATAGACCAATTAGCTTACTGCCAAACTATTTGAAAAAATATTTCTTCAGACTTAACACAGTCCTGAAAGAAAAATCATTAATTCCTGACCACCAGTTAGGCTGCCGTAAAGAACATGCGACTACAGAACAAGTCCACAGGATGACAAGAGTAATAAGGAAGGAATTTGAAAGCAAGGAATACTGTTCCACAGCCTTCCTGGATATACAGCAGGCCTTTGACAGGATTTAGTACAAGGGGCTGTTATGCTAAATAAAATCCCTATTACAACACACGTACTTCGGAACACTCAAGTCTTAGCTAACAGAATATTCCAAGTAAAAGAAAATGATTGCACATCAGATTTCCACAAAATCGACGCAGGAGTGCCTCAAGGGTCGGTTCTTGGACCGGTGTTATACTTTCTGTATACATCTGGCCAAATGGAGAATCGCAGCTAGTGAGTCCAAGTCGGTTCACGTGAAGTGTGAACCTTCGCAAATGGTACTCAACTGCCTCATCAGAACTCTGTCAAACCCCTTGGAATGCATTCGGACCGCAGACTCACTTGGAAGAAGCATGTGCAAGCAAAAAGAGATCAGATCAACCTCAAATACTGGGGCCTATAATACTGGTTACTGGGAACAAACTCAAACTGTCAATGGACAAAAGGATCCTTATATGCTATGTCATGCTGAAACCTATTTGGACTTATGGTATTGTACTGTAGGGCTCAGCATAATGATAATGCAAAGGGCGCAAAACTATATCCTAAGACAAATATCAAATGCGCCATGGTTTATCAAAACAAAAGAGATCCACGAATTTCTTAACCTACCAATGGTTCAAGAAGTATATATGGGTCCAGCTATAAATCAAAACTCATAAAACACCCAAATCAGCTTGTAGGACAGCTGACCATCCCCGAAACACTTCGCCGCCTTAAGAAACGACGTGATTTTTTTTATTACAACAGTCATTCTTAAGGCGACTCCATTGAATGAAGGGTGGGCTCCGCTGGGAGCTGTCTAGCACCCGACAAGCCATACTGACTACACCTCATCTGCTTATAGTCAACACGACTGATTACAAGATAAGGAAAAGAAAACAAATCTATTGGTCGCAAGCGTTCTCATGAACTTGCGCCATTCTTTGACTATTAATTTGATTCATTACCTCAATCTCTGGTTAAGGAATGTCAATAAAAAGATTTTGCCTGCTTTGACGGCCCTTTCGTGATATTGGTATCGCTGGTCTGTTAGGAGAACACCATTGTTACCTAGAAAATCATCAAATGCTTCCAAAGGTTCTTTAACTAGTCGTTTTAGAAGCGTTTTTGATTGTGTGCCACCACCAGGTGCAGTAACTTAGCAAACAAAACACAATATTTACAGTAAAGGGGTTGATCTTTATGCGACCATACAACCCAGTAAAACTTTTCCAGGTGTGACCTCTGTGCATATTTTTTTTCTTAAATAGTACAGCGGCCGCGCTGCGCGACAAATTTAAACTTACAACCGATTGAATAATAAAATTTTATTCGAAGTTTTTCACTATAAACAGCTATAATATAACCAATAACAGCATAGAATTATGACTATGTGCGTCTTTCGCGTATAATTTGTTTACGTTTATAAATAAAATTAGATAAAAATGCAGTGGTCACCTATGACCCAGCCTATCGCCCAGGGGGGGGTCATGACCCCCATGACCCTCCCCCTGGATCCGCGCTTGGTTTGCATACTATTTTCTTAAACACTCAGTCTTAAATGATTGTGTTCCTTCTCTTTTTGTCCCATAGGCCAAGCCCTAATTTCTCATGAATGTCAAAAGAGTTTATGGCATATCTACATTACGGCTTGCTGGAATCCACAGCTGTGTGCATATAATTTTGAGAAAATATGGTTTCCCTACGGCTTACTTACCTACGTGCTCGTAAAGTCTCTTCAGGTAAAACTGAAATATGGTATTCCGTATATTTCATATTATAAACACATGCAACACTATTTGGTATCCTATTGGCAAAAGTGACGAACTTTCCTACTTACAACCCCCATTTAATCCCGTCCAGTTCTCAATTTATGAAAATATTTATTGATTTTATAAATTAATTTGTTTATTGAATTTATGAACATTTGAATGGTCCCCGCTGTCATTTGTAGAACTCTAACATTGGTACAGGCTGTCAGTGGCTTGAAAATAAATCTGACAACCAGTCTAACCAAGGGGTATTATATTACCCAATACTAACTGGATTTTGGTGGTCAGACTGGAAGCTGACCCCGACATAATTGGGAAAGGGCTAGGCAGGTGACGAACATTTGAACAGAGAAATGAAATGACAAGAATGGTGTATGGCGATGTTCGGGTCGGCCGAGCACGGGTTTTTGGACTATCGTTTCTTCTGACAACAGAAAAGTGTTCGTTATTATTGACTAGTGCCCAATTTCTAGCTTACGCGCAAACCTGGCAGGAGACGATACGCAGCCTTAAGTGTGCTTTTATTTAGCTTGTAAGTTAGTTGTTTAATACATCTTCGCTTTTGAAAATAATAGGGTAATAAATATTGTACTCCGTTAAGTTCTATAACGTTAAAACGGCAGGCACCTATTTTATGCAAAGTTGTAGGCTGTACCTATACTTATAATGACGCACTTAAAAATATTATTTTCCAAATAAGCAGTAGTAGTTAGTACTATGACTAAATTGCAAGTATTTTGCATTTACTTATTTTCATTTTTTTTTTCTGTTGAGCATAAAACGTAATGACCTTAGCTATAAATGGAAGGTTCTTTTTGCGACGAGATACTCATTCATACAGTTGAATGTTAAGGCTAGTATAGGTACTTAACTACGTACGGTGTTGTGTTATAGTGTCACGTTCAATAGTTGAATGGGAATCACGCGCACGCGTATTACGTTCTTTATATTAGACATCAACGCTAGCGCAGTGCTCGTCATTACCTTGTACCACGAAAATGCGCACAATCATTTTGATGATTAACAATATCAAATCTTAAAATTATATATAATAATTTCAATAGTTTAAATTGGAAAATATAAAATAAATTTTAATAGTGATGTAGATAAAACGGTGTAGGCTTATATATTTATAGCTTGTTATTACTATCAATTCTACGATTGATCTGTGATGCGAATAGGTAGATTACACTATCTTGGTTTTTTTTAAACAAAAATATACGATATTCAGCGGATTTAATTTTATTTCAGTTATGGATTATCTAGAAACGCTCTTTCTTGGTGCATCTCAAGTTTTATATTAGCGTTTCTATTTTACTGTTAGGTTAGTTACCGATACACGAAGCGAGCGGACGAGAAGTCTACTTACGTATTACAATCAATTATACTATTAAGTAATAATTATACAATGTTGTCGGGAGTGCGTCAAGTGAGAAGCGACCGTAGTGCGAGGAGCCTGCGAAGACATTCCCGGGGGCGCGCGCTCCGCTCATTAATGAGCTTCGTTGTAAAATAAGCTGAGGGCTCTTAACTGCCATCCTGCGAGATTGCTTTTCGTGGTCGGTATCTATTAATAGTTATTTATAGGCAAAACTGAAAGAATTGTGAAGCACGAGTATAGTTCGTGATGGACGTCTGCAGACAATGCGTCATAGTCGTGCATCATTTGTACAAGAATTACCTTAGGTTCTACTAAACGAGAAGGGCTGTCGGGTTTTACAAAAATGCTTGGTCAATGATGCAATATTCCTCTTGTAGTATGTGTTATCCGTAGCGCAAATATGAAGGTAGCTAGGTACCTATCGCACTTTGAACTTCCCTAGCACCTTATTAATATATCTTTTCAATATGTCTTCAACACAACATCAGGTCTTTTGTATGAGATGTATTATGCTCTATATAAAGGGGAAGAAAATTAAATTTTATGAAAATGCTTCGTTTAAGCAAGATTGAAGGAATCTACAAATATGGCACGAAACTGCAGTTTCTCTACTGAGTGTTCTTAGTTTAATAAAACCTAACGGAAACGACACTCAATCATTTCAAAACTTTTATTGCAGCATTTTAATTAACTTAAACCTTATGCACATGTACGAACTATGTATATCTGATGACGCCTTCGAATTGGACCTATGAAATTGATTTTGATTTGCATAATGTTACCGTTTGAGTAATTTTAAATTTTATGGACAATCAGAGAAAAGTAACACATCGGCAATCGCAACATCAAAATAAATTAGTAATAATTGTTGAGAACAATTAAATAAGACAGGACTGATCAATTTATTGTCGGTTAAATCTGCTGAATTATTTGAAATAGAGTGCCTTTCTAATTTATAAATTTAGGTTTCAATTTATCCACATGAAATGCATTTCCAGGATATTATTTAAAAATGAGTGAGTAATTTAATTTATTCTTTATAATACAGTGTGAAATAAAGGAGTCTATTGTAATAATGTAAAATCGATCAGCGAAGCGCACCCAGCGATGACAAATTAGCTAATGCACTAGACGTGAGAGCACGCTAATGACAAAGAACAGCGAACACACGGCCGGCTTACATGAGGCGCTGCCCGTGCTCTGAATGTTAATTGAACTATTTGACACAACCACCAAATAAATAAAAAATATCCCCTCAGCTTGTGGTGCACACGTCACTTTTGTAAAATTCCTAACCATTTCGTACTCGTTTCTCTCGAGTAGCCAAAACTAAATGCAATTTTTCAGAAATTAGATTTGGATGCCACAGACATATTACCGTTCGGAAACCTTATTTTGTATACATGCTACTACGATATTTTTTCATTTTGTTATTGAAATGAAAAGGTGTTGGTGTTATAGTTGGTGAAATATGTAAATATAGTTCAGCTTAGCTGCAGGATCTAATGGCGTTCTAATGACGTTGTTACTGTCCTTTCAATGTTATTATACTCGGTGACCTATAATCTGGTCGTATAATCATCAGTCATGTATGTTAGTGGTAAAATGTGAAAGGAGTCCAGACACCCGTTGCAATATTTTTTTGTGAAGTATAATGAAAAGATGTTGGTGTTAATTCCATTTCCAACCACACCATTCGAATGTGAATTTCGGTACTTTCAATCTCTGACCTTTGCTGAAAAACATGAACATGAAGAACAAACTAGCAATTTCCAATTTGGCTTATTGCTTTTTGGAAATTGTATTCCAAGAGTAAATGATGGCGCTACAATTTTTTTACCGTTCCGTTTATTGGGCAAAAAAAAAATGAAAGGTAATTTTGGCAGGTAACAGTGTACATTCCACTGTTTCGTTATTAGATACAAAATTAGCGTTATATTTTTGGGTAAAAGTTGAGTACAGTCGGCGAATTAATCGCGTAGAGTCGAACTGAACGCGATGGCATGTAGGCCCGTTCTAGATACCCTTGAACCTAAAGTGGCAGCTCTCGGCCGCGTTGCCAATGACCCCGCACGCAGGCGCCCGCGCCGTGCCGCGACCAACTCGCTCGCTAATTGTTATGTAACAGAGAAAAGTTACGTGCATCGTCCGCTACGCATTCAAATATTCGGTACATGCCAATTTTCGTCGTTGTACTCGTAAGCACACTTAATTGGCCTCCAAAATATCCACGCTGCTGATATTGGGATACACAAACAGGTTCGGTTAACGCGAGTGCCGCTTCTTGCCAATCCTGAAGGAAAGGTAAAGTCACTGAACTTGCACGTCGCATGCTACATCTCGTTCCTTACTTCATAGTTCTTGTGATTGTAAAATATCTTTGTTATTATAAAGACAGACGAGAATTTGCGAAGGCGAGTAAAACACCTATGCCTTTTCAATTTATGATGCAAACATTATGCGTTTTACTCCGGCAGAATATTTTCATTTGAGAAAATTTAATACTTATTACCAAAGTATCTGTTGTAAATAAGAAATTAACAGAGATGTAAAAGAATGCCTGCATCGGTTAGGAAATATTATAATCTGATTTAATTAGATACAAAACATAATTGTTTGTGAATGTTGTGAACATTGCTTGATGACCTTGAAGATTTTATCCCTGCACTAGATTTTTATTTTTTTGGAGCCGCCTATCAACAGATAATGTACTACAGTAAACGGGATTAAAGATTATTGAAGTACTTACCTATAGAGATGAATCGCAATCTTTAATGTTTTTCTCTATATTATGCGTTCTCTTAGAGATCAAAAATTTACAATTTGTTTATGTAGGCAGTTTGTATGTTTGTTCATAATTTTCAAGTCAAACCAATTTATTTGGCTTTTATGTTCTGGTGTAAACACTGCGGTGCCTGCTGGGTAATCAGCAGAAAAGGACAAAATCTGTGAAATTATTTTCTCAGATTCCAACATAACCACTAGTTTCGGGTTCTTACGTAGGTCACATAGGTCGTTATGACGAAATTAAACGAACCGATATGTTTCTGTCATTGGAATGATTACTTGGAAACCTCTGTAATTACGATAAAAAGTTAATCTAAAATGACTTCTTATAACAATCAAGAGATTCATATGCAGTTACCTACACCCGGTTCTTATGTCTGGAAAGGGATCGTTTTTATTGCCAATCGTAACATTAATTAAAATTTCTAACTTAACACTCAGAACTGCTAAAGGCAATTCAACCAGAAATAATTTTCGCAAAGACTTAAAAGTATCTAGGCTGTCATGCTCTTGCAAAACGTATCGTTTTCATCATGCACGATATTCTTCAAAATTGGGTTAAGTGTTATCTGACTGTCTGATTTGGTAGACCGGTAAGAGAAAATAGAAGATTCATAAAACGTTTCACATCGTCTCTGTAATCAAAAATTGTTGAGAAACAGTAATTTGTCTAGCTATGCGTCCAGAACTACCGTTAACACCAAGTGAAGTAGCAATCTGTAACACGAGTACTTATTAGTTGGTACCTGCATAGCAATTATATGCATGGTAGTCAAAAACACGTGTGTACCATAAATCCAAATAAAGCACTCAATTCGGAGGTGTACGGCGGCGGCGTACGTAGCGATCCGGCTTACTTATAGATGTAACAGTGATGTTGTTAAAACATTTTTCTTCTCGTTTATATGTTGGGCAAGAGACTGCGCGACTGCCGCGGGCTTTTGTGCTAGAATTTTGATTGATATTTTTTGTCAGCTAACTCGGCCACAATAAGATGACAGCGGTAACAAGAAGAGTGCGAAATAGACTTAGACGTCGTAACTGAAAGTATCAAGGTTAGTCGCTGGCGGGGCGGCCGAAACTCGGCTAACAGTAACAGTACACCCACGCAAAAACTGAGCACCCAGAGCGACTTACACCGACTACTCGGCTAGCACCTTTGTGATCCACCTATTCGATTTAATGACACGGAGATAGTGAATGGATCGCCAAACAAATACATGTCTCGAGTCAGTGATAAGGATTTCATTAGCACAACGTAGGTACGATCCCGTATTAGACATATGTAGATCTCTGTGCTCATTTTTTGTATACAAAGTCGAGAGAGTCTGTCGTGATTGAAAACGAACGAGTAACCGATTGACGAGCCTTTCAATTACAAGTTCCGCCAAAATCCAATTAGCATGTTGGTCATCAAATTACTCAAACAATCACGAGCACTTTCGTTTCTGGCAGAGCGGCGGGCGGCGGCGGCGGTGCGGCGCTGCCCGGAGCTGCCGCGCTGGCGACTGCTTGTGTTGAGACCGCTTTCTCGGCCCCATTCTTGACCATGAGTCGGAAGGCGCCGTGTTCTCATAGTCGACAAAACGATGTATCTATGTCGATTGCTTGTAGGCGGCCTTGAGCGGCAACCATTAATTTGTGTGCAGACCTGCCAGCGGGATACCGTTAGGGCGAGCGCCTGAATCTTATGCCCACTCACCGACATCACCAGATACACTGGCGAACTTGCACTAGACGTTCGTTAATCATAATCATACACGTCAGACACTTCCTGAACTGCTATCGGCTGAAATAACACTTGTAGGCTCGTAGCAATCGGCAGGTTCTCCAAGTATTGCTGATCTAATATTTAGATCGAGAGTTATTATTATTTTAAAGCAGGGCAGTAAGTAAAAAACATAATGCAGTAAAAGGATTTTAAGTGAGTTCATTGCTTTTACAAAAATCTTATTATGACGCATAAGTCCCACTACTTAGGTACGATGCGAATGCAAACACTGATCAATTCGAGAGACTCAACAAGCATATTTGATTTTCACACGCGAAATTCCTAACAATATGCTTTGTGACTAAGCGGTGACCTGTCTAATCTACAATAAAAGAAATTCTAAAGTAGGGAAATATAAAAGTTTGAGCGGTCTTGTAATTCAACAGTTCAACTTTTTCGAAGTCAAGATGGAAAGTTTTCATGTATTTATTTTTTATTGATTCTATGACCACCGTTGCTTAAAAAAAACATCTAAGTAAAAATGCAATGATGGTGTTCAGTAAGCTAATTTGGTGGTGATGACCGAGAGATAAGTGTACACGTACCGAACTATCTAAAGTGGGCAAGGCAGCGTTCCACGACGCCTCGCCGCCGCGCGCCCGCCGGTGTGATCAGAATTTGTTTATGCGGCCTGGGAATAGCTCAGCCAGATAGTGCTCTCATTCGGTCACGGAAAATCCTTAGCGTTTTTAAGCGGAACGCTTTGCAACTACGAATGAAGCTGTGCATTTTAAAAAACTGTAGACGACAATTTACAAGCGAATAAAATTACGCCATTATAAAATTCTACTAAATCGGCGAATAGTAACAGCGGGACATTTATATAAATAGAAAAAGCCTTTTATTTACTCTTAAGTTTAGTAAGATCAGCTTAACTAGCGTTGAATCTTCTATGTGCTAGCATTTGAATGCAGCAGATAAAATGATTTGACCTGGATAGTACCACTATGTGCCTAACGTACCCAGACAATGTCTATTACGATTGTCTGAATGTGCACAATGCCTATGCTAAAAAAGTTGCACAAAAGATATCGGAAAGTTGAAAGGCGATCTAGCGGTCGAGTTCCCTCTAACACGAGCTTCAATTCAGTCGTTCCAGTTTCAATTTATTTGTTAGTTTATGTTGTGGGGAGGTTATTTTGAAGCTTCTAGACTGTACTTTATGCAAATTACGTGGCAAGTAACAACGTACAGCATTGTGCAGGTACATACACAATTTCTGTAAGTTACTACCCGCCAAAGCTTTTAAAGTTTTAGAATGACGGAGATTTTGAAGATCTCGGAATAAAAGGACTTGTCGAAAGCTTGTGAATAAAAACAAGGTTGTCATCGGGGGTATGTCGCGACGACGACGCGGAGGACTAGCGCCTAGCGGGATCGGGCGGGGGGCGCGCGGGGCGCCGAGTGGTGCGTGCGACAAGACGTGACCGCGCGCCCGCCACCGCCGACGTGAGACCATTGTTGCCTTTAATAGATAATTAGTTAGGTGCCGTTACTTAACACGATCCGATCGCCACCGCCCATCGCCGGCCCACATCGCCAGATTGCCACTAACTGCAGTGAACTCCACGCCACCGACAATTTAAAGCGATATCGCAAAAGTAGAGCACACTACATGTTACTAGGCCTCTACTTATGCCAGTTTCGGAGCCTTCCACTTTGAGATTTTATTATTTATACTGAAACATCTACGTTCGTATAATTTATGTATCTCTTAGTAGGTACCCATAAGTTAATGTGCTTTCAGGATTAAATGGAACTTGAAATTACTCCTGTGCTAAATGTTGTTTTCTAAAAAAGGAGGTTATTATTTATATATTAAACTATTTATGTACACACAGTAAACCAGACAGGATAACAAACATATAAAATTTGAGTACAAAGGTACTGCTTATTTCTTAAGAAATTTCTGCAAGCAGACCTGCGAAACTAGATATGAGAACGAAATGTAAGTAGACGATAGTGTGTGAGAGAATTGATTTATTTGTTAAATATAAATGGAAGATCACGCAGGTGTATCGGCACATAAATAGGTGTACATACATAGAAAAAAGTTTGCTGGTGTATTTCCATTTTTATTTTTTATAGCAAACAAGTGATTAAAACAATCGAACTCCAAAAGTTAAATAATTTTTCACTCTCAACTTTTCATTGCTCGTCGTTTAACAAAGACCTAAATCTTTGTTAAGCGACGAGCAATGAAAAGCTTCAAGCCGCCGCCGACGTGAGCTCAGGCGCGGGCGCTCGCAGATAAAGCTCCCTTTATTAACTGTACACCAGCATTGTCTGTATTTGCAATGCAATTCAGTTAAATCGCGTGTAGTCGCATACTGAATCGAAACTAATTTGAGTGTTTCTACATTCTCACGAAAGTTTTAAGTGGTAACGGTACATATTTATTTACGTACGTACTAGAACTACTTACAAAAACCAATGGCGGAAGTAAATAGTTTAGACGTTACTTCGATAAGAGAAGTGATGATCCTAGTCGGTATCAGTTATAAGAAAACACAAGGAGATGTACATATTGAGATACACGCCATGATATCGTTGAATAATCTCAATGGGTAGGTACTTATTTCTTATAGTCTCATAACAGACCCGGCGCTGCTCCGCTGTTATTATTTCATTACAAGTTTTTGCAATGTTCTCCGACAATCATTTACATAGGTACACATAGTATTTATATAGATAATCGACAATAACCTGTATAAACATAAAATATCGCATACGTAATCAGAGATGTGTGAAAACTTTTCTATGAATGTGCAAGATGGAGAGCTTTATGTTATTGTTATACTCGTCTTTTGTATTCCAACCAAAGAGAAGTTATAAAATAACATAAAGGCATGGCAGTTATAAGGCACATACAAATCATACTATCAAACTAATATTATAAATCCTACTAATATTATAAATGCGAATGTTTGTGAGAATGGATGAATATATGGATGCTTGTTATTCTTTCACGTCAAAACGGCTGAACGGATCTTCATGAAATTTGGCACAAAGGTATATTATAGTCTGGAATAACAAATAGGAGGAACACATAGGATAATTTTATTTTTCGATATCACGCGGGCGAAGTTGCGGGCGCTACAAATATACTGTAAAATTTCATTCCGTTTCAGTCGGGTTTAACATGAATACCAACTGATAATATTATCAGTTGGTTAATATTAAAATACTTATTCTAAACACTATTATATAATAGTGTATAGAATAAGTATTTCAATATTAATAAAATAAGAAGGCCTGTTTCTTATAGAAATAAAAAACTAAGTAACGAGCCTAACGCATTTTATGATATCACCAACACACTGTTATGGATGTTCAATCACCATACACGTCTCTAATGAAAGGAAGGTCGGTACGAATACAGATAACCATACTCGTACCTATCGGTGGAATCTTTATTCATATTATTTGCAACGTGAAGTTAATTTACGATAAGTTACGCATTAAAGGCAATGAAGGGCAAAAGATGAAATGTCATCACATTACGCGCTAGACTGACTCGTATAGGTACGAGCTGATGCGATACAGCCATAATAATATCTCGAGATATTCTGAGCCGGATGTGAGGCACAACATTTGCATTTTACAGGCAGATATCATATGCAATTCCAGGGATCGTACCAGTTCTTTAGTACGCCCTGCGATAAACTTTACTGTTCAAATACAACTGATATTAATTCGACGGATATATATGTCTTCAGTAAAAACAAAACTAAACTTAATCCATAAACCTTCACCGGGCACTGGCAATATGTTAGATCTGACAAGTTCATCATCTAATTATTATCTATTAAATATTACTTACATGTTATTTCAATAAGAACATATTCTTTGATGACAATCTTAATTGAGCCACCCCAAAATTTGGCGACGACTTTGACGCTTTCAGTAGCGTCCATCAGCTCCAGAACATATTCACAATGCCAGTTTTATCGAGGAGTTATATTTTCACACTATTCTTGTGAAACGTGAGTTCCTAAATGGCGCGATTAAACAAAAGTTTAATCTATGTTCAGTAGAAAGTTTTCGGAACATAGTGCTAACAGTTTAAACAGAACTTGGCACGTTTATTAGGTTTTTTGTCTTTAGGCTTATTTTCTGACGTGTAAGTAGCTAGATGCCTTTTTAGTTCCGCCATTTTCGGTATTTCCGTAATTAAGATGGCTACAAAAAATCTAAGCAGCAGGTACACATGATTACGAATAATGCGATTAATGTTAAGTCATTTGGCTAACAGCCTAGTCGGGGCCGGTAAACAAATCTGCGGATCAGGTCATGATCTCTAGCAGATGAGTCACAATACAAGGAAGATCAGCAGGCAATGCCGTCATCTGCACCCGCGCCGCTGCCGCTGCCGTCGACGCTCACGTTTTGACGTTTACAACGAATATAAATTCATTAATTATATATACATAATCGTATTTATAATCAACACCTGAACATTGGCGAAGTCTTGAATTTGATTAATCAGTTATCCATACCCAATTTATCATTATATTGAAGGTTTATTGGGTATTTATCAAATTATTATTAATGTATGAGCATGTCTAATTAGCTGGAATGGTGTGAAACTCATGTTTTACTATTCTGGGAAGAGCAAGTGGTCAGCCCATATGGTGTTTATTCTTTAGACCTTATGTAGCAACCTCTATTAATAAAAGATAATCATGACGTTTTTCATAGAAGGTGCGCGTGCGATGCGGTTGTACCTCGTGTTGTGATGTCATCACAACACGAGGTGCTTCATTTATTTTTGGGCCCTAGACGATCCCAGGCCAGGCGTTTCTCGTTATTGTTCGTGCGTGACACAAATCCGCACAGCTCTAAGAATCGTTTTATTATAAACATTTTAGTAATGATAGGGAATAGTTATTTTATGTTGTGTGTAATTTTTATTTTATACTAAACATTTCCTGTAACTAAAGTGCGCAATTATTTTTTGTTACTTAGATCAAGTTTTCTCGCTAGCGCTCTACCAAGCTGAGTGCAAACGTGATAATTTAAGGAATATAATGGTAATGATTTGTATTACCTAAAAACTAGTCGGTGTTGTTACTTAATATTTTAGCCATGTGTACCAAGTTATTCCCCGTGTCGCCTGTGTTCTTATTTGCGCTGTTCAGTAGTGCGTTCACTGGCGGCTACTTCGTTTGCTACATCATTGTTTTCGACGACTGTTTCCGCCGTTTCCGTTGTTATTTATGCCTCAAGTTCTGATCGCTTGATTAGGAAAGTTTGATATTCTTGTAGAAACATCTATTTAACAAAAATGATCTGCGAAGTTCCAACTTATCTCCGAAATATTTTAGACTGGAATAAGTTTGACTAAACTACTTTGGCACTCCATAGATGGATGTTATCATAAATCTTTATATTTTGTTTACAGTACTTTTATTACTTGAAATCAATTATGATTGGACTCGAGTTCGTACACAAAAGTTGAGGATATTGGATAGTTTATGTGCATGTAAAATACACGTAATGCATACGCTTCAGTGATTTCTGAAATTAGATATAAAGTTAGTAGGTAGTCTTCCTTATAAAAGCTACTCTTCTTGCAATTAGACCCTTGTGAGGAAGCCCCATTTAGTCTCATAAGATTACATAGGTCTTGCACGTATTTTGCCATCATAAGTAAAAAGACGCAGGTAATCTGTTTCAAGACGAGACGCATTTTTTTCACCTTTTGCGAAAATGCAGGTGCGCCTTCTCAATTATGACGGCAGCATTAGGTACGATGAGTCAAGTGCTACGTTTTTATATTCTGGTTTCTCCCGGATATCATATTTTAATATTCGTGTCATCTTAATACCTGGCTATTACACGTGCAGTGCGTATTCGACCTAGACATTGATTCTGAAAATATATTATCATCCTATATTATTGTGTCCATTATAAACTCATTAGTGTAGCGGGCAACGGCACTCGGGCCGGGCGCCAAATTACCAACATTATCAATTTATACTCGCCGTGCACAAACAAAAAAGTCGAATGTAGATGGCCGGTTCCCGTTAACAAATTCGTATTGTGCAATGTAGGAGAAAAATTGTAACGCGTGTTTTGGGCACGCTGTTTTTGTGGTTGGATTTGATACCGCTAAGGTTCAAGATGTTTGTACATATACAAGTGCTTTCACTGCGCCCAACATCAATCACCGGGCGGCGCGAGAGCTTGTGCCGCGCGGCTGCTGCGCAACTCCGCACCGCGAGGGCGCCGCACTCCGCCCGCCGTACGCTATGACACTTAATTAACTTATAATTTATATCCTACACATCGACTATTGTGGTTTTTAGCTAGAATAGACTGAAATCGTTAAGGTCTCTCTCAATTTATCTTGCCGTTAATTGGCAAAAGTTGACACATCTTCAAGTTGGGAACCTCGACCTACTCAACAAATCAGCCACACAAATTATGTTCTAAAAATTAGGAAGGCACTGTAACTAAACATATACTTACAGCCGTTGAGTTATTGTTCACGGTATTTTATTCGGATAATAAACAAATATACCCAATAAGTATTTAACTTAATCGTCTATTCATTTACTAAAATCGTGCATATCGAACAGGTAATGTAATACTTATATTTGTTTGAACAGTTTCAGATGTTAAAGGTTACTTCCTTGTTCTTCGTGCTTCGAGCTTGCGTAATAGAGAGCCTCGTCACGTATCTTCCAACGGCTCGGATTGTATACGCTATACACCATTTACTTACTATTAATAATAGGCAAACGTTCGGCCTTCACAAGGACGTAGCATAAGGTCGTTTACGATATTTTCGATTCAACAAAAATCAATGCGTGAACAAATTATCATATCAAGCTATTTTAATTGTGTTTTTTTTTTATAATTGACTGCAAATTTAAGTAAAATGAACTTGTTAAAAAAGCAATTTGCACCGCGGCACTTGTTAACTGCGACTCGTCTACCTATTTCATTACAGTCCCTTCCGGGAGCACGGGAGCCCCCTCACGGGCGCAGGGCGCGGGCTCGCCTCTCCCAAAACTTTCCTACCTGATTCCCATTTCCCGCAAGTGCTCGTTCACTGCCTTGATCATGTCTCTGTGATCTTTTTTGAACTTTGTGTACTTTAGCAGTATTTTATCCGAGACAATGCCCTTTCACAACTTTTAATCGTGTTGTCTTTATTAAACTTTTTAAACGAATCTGTTTTTGTTTTCATACCACAATTGTTGAAAATTACAGAGTTAAAAATGATTATAAATCATGTTTGTACCTCAAAGTATTTCTTTAAAGTACTTTTCGAATAAAAGATGTGTAGCATGCCTATCTAAAAATATTGATTGCAAACATCGCACCCACGCCTAAGTAAAAGTGAAACACCTATGTAGTTATATCAGTATCAATATCGTTTCTACCAACTTGTCTATCTTATTAGACTTCATAAAATCTCAACCTCAATTTATTGCGGAGTTGTTAGCTCCCCTTTGCGTTCACCCCACACTGTTTTCCCGAGATATCTGTATTCAATAGGCATGTATATCTATACATAGCAAGTTCAAAATTATATAAAAATTAACAAGGGCGTTTTTTGCATAAGCTATAGTTTCGGTATCATCGTTTTTGTAGCAACTGTAGAGTTAGTAGCCTGTGTTCAGTATCACAGCTAAATACATTCCAAATATTGTTGTTCTGGATTTCAAAAGTCGGCTTTTATTGTCATTCCGTTAGATGTACTTTACTAAAAAGTTCCGAAGTTATCTTTCTACCGGGACCTAGGTCTTGATTCCATTTTCAAACGTTTGAGTCGTGTTTCGATTGCGTTTAGTCGCAACATACTACCGACAATCCACTGAAACGTTTGTGAATTAGTGGAATCAGGGCTCTAATCCGCATGATTGCATATAATTCAAAATTGCATTCAATAAAAACGTGAATGCGGTGTTTATGTTAACGAGTTTACTTGATTAATGTTCAATTGCGAAATCATGATAGTGGAGGAGATACTTGTGCGGCCACTTCCTCTTCAGCAAGGATCGTCGAGAGTTCGTGATTTATCGCCGACTGCCGGCCAGTCTGCGTCGTTTCATTTCATACGTACACATCGATTTGCATGTTTATTATCGTGATTATACCTATAATAGAAGCAGCAATCACGAAGCCACGGTAAACATTCAACAAACGACTCGCTCGTACTTATCTCAAACAGATTTGTGAATGGAAATCTTCTAAGTATCTACATATCTTAATGCTTAGAGACAAACAAATACAGAGTTGATAAATGACCTCGTTATTGTAACGGTAGGAGCGCAGCAGATTTTCATTTCGAGGTCACTATATTTCTTTGTAAAGCATGTTACATGCTTTTATATTTTTTGCAAGAAATCTGGGAGCTATCTCGTTAGGTATATGTATAGGTATTGTTAAATATAAAAAAAACTTTTGCAATATGATAATAATACTGAATAACTCTTGATTGTAAACAAGCTTACGAGTACATAAAAATAAAAGTTGAGCAATATAGGTTGACGTACACAAGGATAGAGATAGAATGAGCATAAAGCTGTAGATAAAACCTCTGTTGACCTTTTAATTCAGCCAGCGCCTTCACCTCAAAAAATTTTACTAAGCATTTTCACAATAAACCTCAATACTATATTCTAATCAAAAGATATTCACGGGTATTATAAATAATAAGCTCGTACGTTTCGTAAACATAAAGGGTTCGCATAATGCGTGGTTGTGTGACTCAGTCCTCGGACCCTGACGTTCTCACAAAGGTATTCGCAGGAAAGACTTATTAAGCTATTAAGATAATGTCACCGTGAGATCTGAAAACTCTAAATGAGCTGCAAAGCGATGGATGTGTTAGATTTGATATGGTATACGCTCGTGCAATTTAAAATTCTCTGCGACCGCTTTGAGTCCAATTATCCATTTCATTGAAGTTATTCGTGTTAAAATCAAAATACACGTCGACACAGATAAATAACCTACATATAAACATGCAAGAGCACTCATAACTGTTAGTGTATCGAAATAAATACAGGGTGTGGGGCGCGGGCGGGCACATTAGACGATGATGGCTGGCCGAAAGAAGGCCGCGCGGCGACCTTCCAAACGTTGGGCGCCGAGCATTGACCGGAGCTTTGGATTGCGCTTCGTCACACTCAACTGGCCGAATGTTGGCGGGTACCTGGCCACTGGCCACTGGCTATACTAACGAAGTATGTTGCACGACCGCATCCGTGTTTTTAATTTCGCGAAACAAACATTAGCGAATGTTTTTTTCCGTTAACACTTTTAATAATATCTCAAGATAAAACTGATACGTTACTGTTGAACGTTGTTAACTTTATCCTTCTTTGTTAAAATATCTCAGACATTGGCGCATCGTTCATCATCATGACCATTTAATTAATTCACTTCTGGTTCTAAAAGGGGTTATTAAAACGAACTTGCATTGCCGAATGGTGTCAATGTAACTATAGACTTTCAATTTATATAATATAGATCGCAGTTATGTAGAAACGTCCTTAGCAGTAGCTATTGTATGGATTATACGTCTCTAACCTCTTATAAACACAACTGGGGGTCGAGTGGAGGAGCGGAGTGAAGTTCTTGTAAATGGTGTCAAACTTCAGCATTACTGTTGGTGCTATATTATTTAAGCTTTCAACTGGGAGTGATTCTCGACAGGCCGACTACATAAGCTTCTTTACTTAAATATTTATAAAAGCTTTTCGCTAAACTTAGTACGTCGTGAAAAATTGTCTGTGTAAAATTAAATCTACAAAGAATTGACAGAGCTTTAGTGATTAGCCAGCACGCAATCTCTATGTTGATTGGTAGCTCTATGTTCTGTCAGTGCTCGTCACCTCTATACAAATTTGCTCTACTTTATTGCCATCCGGTGTAATGACATCACCCTTTCCGTTGAAAGTTTTTCAATGTAGTTTTCAGCAATTGGAATAAGATACAGAAATACTTATATTAAATGTTTCTCTCGTGCAGTGATCCGAAATCGTATCCTGAATTGTTAATTGCTCAAATGATTCAGGGCCAAGGAACTGAGAATTACAATAATTGATATGATGTCAGCCGATCAAAGTGATGATGGAAAAAAGTGGCAGAAATTTTAATAACACGTAACTGATTGATTCCTTTGATATGACGCATCATGTTGCTGTTCAGAAGATGTTTTCATTCTTCAAGTATTTAATTTTATTTAATTCAAGTTTACTATCTATGTTTTTTTTATTCAGGATGTTTTCACGTGCTTCCCTTATTTTCTGTGGAACGATTTTAAACTTGTTTTCTTGGAGGAAACGCAGCGAAGGGAATTACTATCATTGGGTATAACTAGAGCCGATTTCATGACGGCATAATGACGTACAAGCGAATAGAGGCAGGAACTTATTAAAAAAACATAAATATTGTTACAAATGGCCGCCGATGCAGCTTACAGTCCGACACGATAAAGGCATTATTTCGAAACAGAAAACTACACGTGCTGGTACTGAGACATCTTATAATCGCTGTTTGTTTAGTAGATAGTTACTAACAAAGCTTTCTGCGGTCACAGGTTATTAAATTACTTTTGGTCTTGGAAAAATATATCGAAATTATACATAAGTATAGTCAAAACCTCCAACACGAACTGTTATTATTATAATTTTTTAATATAAGTCTAGTAATTTGACTCTCAGCGCGGAGACAGTTAGATACTTACAATATTGGAAGAAACTAGGAATTCGTAGACACCGTCTGTCTTTAATCATGTAGAAATGTAGGCTAAAGACGATACAGTTATTAAAAACGCTTTAAAATTTCACAAATTAAGCTTTATCTTAATTTCTTTAATCACGAAACCGTTTTCATAAACGTTTTTTAAATACCAGTGTTTAATTTCTTCTCGTTCTTTTCTCACATGAATGTACTGATGTTTTCTTGTAAGGGTCAGGTTAGGTAGTGACTAACCTTATCATTAATATTCTAAAACGACAGACACTGTAATTACTTTTACATACATGGGAAAGTGAGTAATGTAGCGTACAATATTTTATTAAACCGCAAACAAAACACCTCTATAGCAATTCGATTAGTATGCATACTTAAATATTCTTCCCTTTATTGCGTAGAACGATGGCCATTTTATTTCAGTGAGCACCTCTTAGTGAACTTCAATTTAAAAACAGTTAAATGTCTGTACTTTATTACAGTAAGTTAGAATTACAAAGGTATAATCACAGGCTAGCAATTTCCTTGCGCGTAAAGTTATTTTAATGATTTCCTATAAATCACAAATAGAGTTCGTTGTTGATGGTGAACTGAGAAGTAACGCACTCATTGGAGAGTAAGTACCTATAGACAGGTACGTACATATACCTACCTAGTTACCGGCTAGGTACTGTAAGGTGTCGTTTCTCGGTTTCTCGGGGGGAAAACCCGCTGCCACGGCAAGTTGCCGCTCGGCGGGCAGACTTCCGGTGCGATCTCATGGTGGCATGGAGAGAGCGACTGTCGCAACCCCGTGCAGGGCACGCCACAATAGCGGCGGTAAGTCCCCTCTTTGAGGAGTGGCTGGAGAGGCGTCATGGCGTCCTCACCTACCGCCTGACGCAGGTCCTCACCGGACACGGAAGTTTCGGGAGGTTCCTGCACATCATCGGGCGGGAGGAAGCGCCTGGGTGTCACCATTGTGACGATCGCCCGGAGGACACGGTGGAGCACACAGTGGCGGTCTGCCCAGCTTGGGCGGAGCACCGCCGTGCCCTCGTGGAGGCGATCGGCGGCGGAGATCTCTCGCGTCCGGCCCTGGTTCAGGCCATGGTCCGGAGCGAGAGGGAATGGGAAGCGGTCACCACCTTCTGCGAAGCAGTAATGCTAGCGAAGGAGGTGGCCGGGCGATTGAGGGAGAGAACATCTGCCCAACCCAGCCGCCGCGGGAGACGCCCATGGCGCCGGGCGCCGCGAGACGACTTCCGGCCACCGTAGATGCGGGCCTGTGGACAGTGAGCAATGGGTAGCTCACCGTCCGTCCGTCGATTGACGACAGGCCGTGTCGACGGCGCGTTCGTGTTTCACGCGCGCCTCAAAGAGAGTCAGCAAAGCAGAGGGGCTTGCCAGAGCCTCCGCCTGCCGGGGTTGCGGGTTGTTCGAAAGAGATACCGCGGCCCCGGAACGTAAAGGGCAATAGAAGGAACATAGGTGGGTTTTAGTCAGTACAAGTCTGACATGCCCCCCCGCTCTACCCAGAGCGGGGGAAGTCATAGGATGATTTCCCACCCGAAAAAAAAAAAAAAAAAAAAAAAAAAGGTGTCGTTTCTATTTTCTTTGCTCATTAGGCACGTGTGAAAATTTTAGTTCCTTACGTGGTGTTATCACCGTTACATTAGCTATTGACATTATATATGTGCGTATTAGTAGCTGCCTATAATTATCTGTATTTACTTACAAGAATAAAACAAACACGAGTGTTTATTTAACACTTCTGCATACCTCTCGAATGAATTTTAAATTCACTAGCTTGAGCCCAATCTAGAAAATAGATCCCAATGATAGTTTAGAATTATTATATCTAGAAATCTGAATCTATATTTGAATTGGCAAAAAATAAGATATGGGATTTGTGGTATCGAATTCCCCAAAGTCAGAAATAATTGGTCAATTACAAGGTCATTGTATTTGAACGACTTATTTCACGTATTAGCACGTTCTTATGTTCTTTTGTATGATAGAGTTGTGATAATGAGTTGATTGTGTTATTTGCGTGTGACGTGTGAGTGTGTGAGACACGTGTCTGTGCCTGCGCTTATTGCTCTATGTTTGCATAAAGAGTGTAACGCCCTTTGTGTTCCTTGTTTTGTTACAAAATATTGAACACCGTTTTATTTAACACCAACTTTCAAATTACTCATGACATGTATTGACAGCTAGACTGCGGTCATGTTCAAAAAGAGGTTACGAAACGTTACTAAATGATTCAGATGGACAAGAGCATATTTGTAGCGAAGCAGGTAAGATAAAGCAAATTACCCGTTCAATGTACATATAACAGAAGAACATTACTACGCATTCACAGATATGCGTTAACTTCATCTTCTAGGAACTTTTCATTAGGTTCAAAGCAGATAAATACTTAGTTAGTGGAACGTATTGGTCACCACGTTTGTGGTTATGGGTAGGTTTGTAAGTTAAGGAAAATGATTCCCGAGCTTATTAGCACAGGAGTTACTTGTAAGTATTATGGCTCTATTCGTAGAAGTTATCTCTTTTACAACAAGTAGTTGCTTTTTTCGTTGTTTTCGCTGTAGCATGGTGCGGGTGCCATTGGATGATAAGGTATCTGTAGTGATGGGATGTATGATGTGTATGATGGGTAGTTTCTTATAGGAGTGGCTGGAGAGGAGCCATGACGTCTTCACCTACCGCCTGTCGCAGGTTCTCACTGAACATGGGAAGTTTCGGGAGGTTCCTGCACATATTCGGGCGGGAGGAAACGCCCGCGTGTCACCATTGTGACGATCGCCTGGAGGACACGGTGGAGCACACAGTGGCGGTCTGCCCAGCTTGGGCGGAGCTCGGCCGTGCTCTCGTAAAGACGATCGGCGGCGGCGATCTCTCGCGTCCGTCCGTTCAGTCCATGGTCCGGAGCGAGAGGGAATGGAAAGCGGTCACCTCCTTCTGCGAAGCAGTAATGCTAGTGAAGGAGGAAGCCGGGCATTTGAGGGAGAGAACCTCAAACCAACCCAGCCGCCTCTGGAGACGCCCCGGGCGTCGGGCCCACGAGACGACTCCCAGCCACCAAAGATGCGGGTCTGTGGATGGTGAACAATGGGTAGCTCGCCGTCCGTCCGTCTAGTGAGGACAGGCCGTGTCGACGGCGCGTTAGTGTTCCACGCGCGCCTTCAAGAGATGTCAGCAAAGCAGAGGGGCCTGTCAGGGCCACCACCTGCCATTGTTGCGGGTTGTTCGAAAGAAATACCGTGGCCCCGGGACATAAAGGGCAATAGAAGGAACATGGGTGGATTTTAGTCGGTATAAGTCTGACACTCCCCCCCGCTCCGGCTAGAGAGGGGGCAGTTAAATGATGATTTGCAGTCCGAAAAAAAAGTGTAGTCCTTTAGGAGAACCCTTTAAGAAAGCTACATTTTGCAGGACCAATTCGGTTTTATTTCGGTCGGGGAATTTTCGCAATACGCCAGCTGTGTGTGAAATACAGAAGAGCACATAAAATCTTGTACATAGCAATGTATGCGACCTCGAAAATACACACGATTGGCTACCCCTGAGGTTCTGTGGTGGACTTTGAAGGAGAAAGGTGTGCCTATCAACTGCACATACTTAGCAGTTGCTCCGTGCGATGTTCAGTCGATGATACCCCAGTCGGGTCCACAGCGGGCACTACCGACCTTCAATGTGGCTGTCGGCTTGCACCAAAGTCGGCTCTTACCTCTTTCTGGTGATAATGGACGTTCTCACGTCGGTCATCCAGGAAGAAGCTTTCTGGGGCATGCTGTTTACTGATGACATTGTGTTGGTTGCCGAGAGCGGCCAAAGGGCCCAGAGCAGGTTGGAAGTGTGGCAGCTAGACTAGAGAATGTTTGCCTGAAATTGAGTAGAACCAAAACAGAATACGTGTTTTTACTTTCGACGTCTGTCCAGTCTTGTACCTATAACTCCGGCCGGATTGCCCATACCGATCTGCTCCAACTTCCAGTACCTCGGGTCGCTTGTCCAAGGGACTGGTGAAGTATACCGGAACGTAACGCGACGCGGATGAACGCTGGATGGATGAAGTAGCGACAGGTCACTGGAACAACTTGCGACCCACGGATACCCCTCAAGTTAAAGGGGAAAATATTCAAATCCGTGATTAGACCTGTCGTACTGAATGGGTCAGAAAGCTGGGCTGTATAGAAGATGGATGAAAAACGATTGCAAGTAGTGGAGATGAGAATGTTGAGATGGATGTGTGAAGTAACAAGTAGGGAATGAGCATATTAGAGAAAGTTTGAGTCTTGCGCCGGTTATAGAAAAATTGAAAGGGAGTCGTTTGTCTTGGTATGGACATGTAATGAGGAGGGACGAAGCACATGTGACTAAAAGAGTGATGAGAGAGATGGATCTGAATGTTGATGGACGGAGAGCGAGAGAAAGGCCAAAATAAGATGGATGGATTGTGTAAGGAATTATATGAATCAGTAAATGATGCCGTGAAGTCTGACATAAAATGGGACAAGGTCAGGAAGATGATGATGGAGAGCTCTTTATGACTGTGATATTCCGTAACCATCATAAATCGCTATAACGTTCCATATTTCAAAGGAACGGCTCATCCAACATTAGTCCTACAGAAATCAGTTAAGAAGCATTTACTAACTTTTCGTTGGTGAAGAAAAATAACTTGAATTTAAATAATTTTCTTTCACCCATTACAGGTCATAACTATCTGAGAAGGGAAATTAGATTAGGTTGATGGCGATCGTAAAAAATAAATGATGCTCGCTAAATTGTAGTAATAATATGTTATTCGGCCAATTCTGGTACATCAAGCTCTCAAGCAAGTTAAGCTTGCCTTTTTTCTCTTGCTATATACCAAAGATGCGAAATAACTTCGAGAAAAACAAAGTTTACAGGAAATGCAATTCAATTCGTATGGTGCAAGTTTCCAACCAATCTTGAAATAGATATTCGAACGTTTAACTTATTTAAGTGTTCAGAGTTGTAGTCAAGTACAATTATTTTGTATTTATTCTGTCAACAAACTAATGGTATACCGAGATCATGTTACAACGCTGGGCACCAGTCGGATGGGTTCCTATTGAGCAAATGGTGGTGCGCGAGCACAATGCACAAATCTACGCAATGGATGCGCCAAAGCGGGAGTGCCAATGAACTTAAGACGGTTATTGACAGGTATTGCGTTAAGACAAATAGAGGTTCCGGCGCTGACACAGACCTCCGTTCACTTGACCATGTACGAGTGTAAGTACCTATACGACCACAAACCTCCTGAGAACTTCTATGTAAATAATCACCGAGGGTAAATACGGAATTCTTGTAAGCAAGTATGTAAGTACCTTTACTTCCTAACTGTTCTCACGTGTTCGTCTGGTCGTAGCAACTACATTTTAAGGAAATGTCTACACTACACGCTGACAACGAAAAATGATTCTGAAATAGGTAACTAGTGAAAGGAAGTTAATTGATTTCCTTTTCATAGAGCTGCAGACGTTTTTTTTCTTGAACACAAAGTCACTTTTACCTACTTATCTGTGTAATCCGAAAGCCATTGTTACTGATTTTTTTTTATAAAATTTTTGATGAAAATTATACTGTGAGTTTGGTTTTACTTTCTGCAATGAAACATTTACTTTCGGCTTGAGTGATAGGTAATACTTACCTCCACAGATTATGCATGTTCATGTTGTGGGCAACACACGAGAAGAAAGTTCGCTTCATCGAGATCAACATGTACAATTATGTCAAGTACCGTTGACTGGAAAAGTGGTCGCCGTTGCTTAAGTTTGTTTACCCTGCACGAAGAGATAACACCGAGATATATTTGCGTTATATTTGCATATTTTTTGTTAACAAATTCATTAGTGGGCGGAGTTGTTAGTGGTGCTATTACACGTGATGATTAACTATCATCCAATGTGTATCAATTACTTTATTAGTGCAAGGAACAGTAGTTTAAAATCAAATTACGTGATTGATTGTATGCTGCGAGTAAATTATGACTCATTTATATTCTTTGCTGGTTTTATTGATTGTAATAAGTACTTACCAATGCCAAACTATTAAAGCTTTTTGTTATTTTTTTTATGCAATTGTTTACGGATATGCAATTATGCATATTAATTGAATTTACCATTCTTCTCAGATAAAAAGTGTGTTAGGATTATCAACACTTTGTATTTATTATTGAATATCTTCAATACTTTGGATAACTTTGGATAAAAAAACAGTATTTTATTACATAATTTTACTCTGCCAGTATTAATGCTAGCCTGTCCAAAACTCATTGACTTATTACCCATTTATCGAACATAACATAATGTTTCCTACTCGACGATTGATATGAAAAGTTACTTACGTAATAAGAAAATGGGTACATGCAAAGGATGTGCTTTGTTCCGAGAAAAGTATATTTTGTATTTATAAACATTAAGGAAAACTGTAAAATATTCATAAAACATTGAGTCATATGTGTACTGTTGAATCCCCAAACATCGCTAAAACGACCGGCACTGGGCAAAGGGCGGGGGTAATGCCCTATTCGTCAGGCTTAACAGGTGGATTCGTTATATCACCCACCATTGCATAATTATTGTATTCATATAAAATAGTTTAAGATTAATTGGATACTTAAAACAATTACGCGGCAGATTAATACCTCCCTTCTAGACTTTCAAAGTGGAAAATAACTTCCGAAAGTCAGTGGTAAAAAGTTAATGAAACAAACGTGAATGAAAAATCTTAGGTTTTATTAAAAGTCGGCTATTTTTATGCACTGTTTGTCTCAGGAACACGTAGATGTATCGAGTTAAAATGAAAACTAAATACTGAAGCTGAAGTTTGAAGTGAAAAAAAAAAACAACCGTCTAAGTCTACGCCGTTTATGCTGCATTTTCCATACATTCGCAAATTGAATCAAAATTTGTAGGGTACTTGCCGTTGCACTAGAATCATGAAATTTGGCAAAAAGCTGTATAAAAGAGTACCAGTAAAGGGAAAAATCGAATATAGTAAATTTGAACATGCATCACAAAAAAATAAAATACAATTTTAATTGCAGTTGGTAAACTAAATGCGAATTATGACGATGTATGGGGACAAACAGTTGATTCTTTCATTAGTTACCTACAAGTTTGTACAGAACCTTCGGTGAACGAATCCGACTTGCACTTGACAGGTTTTTTTAGATATAAACATGAAAATACGTACAAACACTTATGAATGGCACACATGCTTATTGACTGACATGTTTTGTAAAAAAAAAACGTGACTTTGTGACAATTTAGGGGTCGAATTGATAACCTTCTACTTTGAAGTCGATTAAAAGGGTGGCAACATAGCCTATATTTCGTACTTAAGAGCATAATTTTACAGAATGTATTTTAAGCGACCTTTTAGGGACGTAATTCTATAAGTATGTACGTCGTCTACCCAACAACTTTGATCTATAAATATGTTTTTACGATAAGACGTTAAACGAAGTACCGTATTTGCGTCTTCCCTTATTTATATGAAATGTAATGTAACTACATAAAATATAAACAGCGTTACTTAATTAAAGATTTACGCAACATTTTCCTTTGTTTCATAACATGTAAGAGCTACTAACGTATTATAGAAATTCCTATTACAACCGACGATTTAGGTTTCATTGTTCTCACAGACTTGAGGCATTAGTCGTAATTTTAATAATCACTGCAAGTCTTCCCATTGAACACTGAAGTTATTTTCTTGTAGCGTTCGACTGTGGCTATAACATAAAGGATCAGTTATTTTAAAAGTTAATAAACTGGCTTTTTTATGAGCCATAGATAAGCATTCATAATGGTTAGTCCTCTAAGACGTTTCTTGCGATAATAGTGAACCTGCGCTGGGTGACCAGCATTGACGTACAACTTTATAGACGCACCAACCGTACCATCAGCGCTACTCGCCTATTTCACACATTTGCATATATACCTACGTATATCGTTTTAACCCTTTTTATTATAAAACAGTGACCAGTTTTTATCTCTGGCGGTGGCTTCGTATCCTTCCTGGCCGTTATGCGTTTGAACAAGGAAGGATATGTAGAGGCCGTGTGATTGAGACCAACCAATTTAAATAACTGTTATAGTTGGATTTCCATTAAGACAAGCACGACGTGTTTTAAACCCTGTTCGTATTAGTGTTTCGGACTTGTTCCTTTTGGGATCTTTGTATTATTTGAATATTTAATTATTTTTATTGAACCCACAACAAAGATCACATTGATATTATGCTGAGACTTGAAAGCCAACTAAAAAAGCTCTTAGGTACCTATTAGGTATTAAAACCTTCTTCTTCTAGAGAAACTTTTAAAAAATAAAGATTTTCATACTTTTTTACAAAAGGTTTAGAAATTCGGGAGCCAGTAGACGATTGCCGGAATAGTGAAGCGTGATAGTTTGTGTGGGGTCACGTCTGTGTGATGTCTGGCGCTTTGTGCTGTGGTGTGTGCCGTCGCGGCGCGCGGTGGCGTCGTCTGCTCCTAGCCGCACGTCGTATGCAGCGGAGGTCTGCGCCCGCGCAGATCGCGCGCCACCGGAATGCTAGCCAAGCGTCGAGATTAATCGTTATACTGCCTAGACTGTAATGCAGTATTGTTAATTTTAACGATGCTGTCGTGTTGATAGAATAAATTTTATTACTTTCCTGACATCTTCATGAGCCAATGACCCACAGTTACTTACGGTACTTCCTAAGCATGTAAGTGTTCAGTGTCGCTATGTACCTCTATCCTTAGCACAATATGTGCACTTAGTATACTCGACGAGAGATGATAAACTGACCTTTTGTCTCATCTCCTATATTTATCAACTTATTTCAAACTTTATAAATGTGATTGGTACGTGTATACCTGGTTCAACGATGTGTGATAATCTTTTTTTAGATTAAATTTTTTAGCGGGTCCGCTTCCCAGGCTGGGATATTTATATCGACGACTTTCTCGTTGCGAGTCATTTAAAAACATGCAATGGTCTCAAACGTGCACACGAAGTCAGAAAACAGCCAGATGATATTACGGAGACACCAATAATGATTGCAGAGCATTACCGTTTAATCTCATTAAATATTTGGGTACCCGTCGGTACAGTTACTTGCGCAGTTCGGTGACGACTTTGCAGTCCGCAAGCGTTATACCTAGTGCTTTATTTATATTCACAGGTTAAACTTATTCAGCAGATTTGAATCTTAAGCTTGATATGTAAATCAGCTTAGAATTCTTAAGAATAAGGCAGTCAAGTGCGAAACGGGGATCGTGGGATTTGTGTTTTGTATAATTTAGGCATCAAAACACTTCTAACTCTCCGGCGTAAAATCACATAGGTATCTATCTATTCAAGAAGAGCGCTTTATGACGATAATGAAATAACTCTTCAAAGGTATAAAATAGAATATGATAAATAATAAACGTCTTGTTCTATTCGCTGCATGTTTGTAAACAAAAACAAATCATCAAACAAAATATGTTGGTAACACAAATGTCAAGTTATTTCTACACCGTAATAGCATGTAATCTACGAGCCTCATTATAGAGTCGCTTCTGAAGACTTACAGCATTCCACTGGAACGACAAAAACTATAATACACCCATTAAATAAATTATATTTATATCAATGTACAAATTAAATTACTCTTCGAATTTCGCGTGTCTCGGAATGCAAAGTAAGTTTTTGTTTAATATTCTATTTGTTCAAATAAATACACTGGTTTAGTCTGCGACCACCAAACTGATCAATGATGTGCCACCTGAGTTGTCTCGATACTCCCAAAACAGTATTCAATGATCTATTTCTATGTTTCATTGATCGAAAATTTAGTTTTCACGAGAAAACTTAATTAGCTGCCTACAAGAATAAAATATTAAATATTGAGCCACTAGGTACTACGTCTGAAATCCCTTATTTAATTTTGGTTCTCCGGGATTCTAAGAACTATGAAACACTTATTTAATTCAAAAACTTACCGAATGAGTTTCACGCTTCACTGGGGACAATGATGTCATCACAAAATTACGCAAATCATTGAATTATAAAAAAAACAATATCCCCTTGTTTTTCCTTCCATTGTGCTACAATTGGTCAAAGTGTTTTATTATAGCCGTGGAAAAATCAGCAGGTGACTATATCTGTAGTTCACGTATCGATAGATCTGGATAAGGTAGGTACTTATACCTACTTGTAATGTTTTCTACAAATTGAAGCATATTTTATTAAATAAAAATAATAAAATAATATTTCTCAATAAAATATGTACGTTATTATTATTTATTTGTTTATTGCATTACTTACTTGATTGTTGTTTGCCATTGATCATGTTATTTAATTTATAATTATAAAATACAATTAGTTAAGTATTTTTTTGCAATTTTCAATTTATTAATTTTATATTTTTATTTTCATGTAATTTAGTTTAATCTAAACTTGATAAATGTTAGCGCTGTGCACACCTGTAAGTGACCAATTCACTCGTAATTCTAAGAATGATTGTTACTTGTAAAAATGTATTAGTGAATAAGTCGTTGGAGTGCCATAAATAAATAAAATGGTAAAAACGCAGAATTTCACCTACTTTTGTAGACATTGCCTTGTTGTTACTGTAGAAATAACTACATACGTCAAATTTATAAAGAAAACCACAAAATATCGCATCCATTGTTTGATGAAAATCCTTAGATCACTCCAACGGTGTTCGCTAATCATCAATAATATTATAAAACGTTCTCATGCACCATTCTTTGTCGTCTGCTTTTCTTTTTAATGGGTACCTGCTTGTTACATATAACGTGACGTGACGTTGTGATTATTGACTTATTATTATTTGCGCACTAATTCGCCAGTGACGGCAACGCAAGCGTATCGGCTACGCATGGATTTGCGCGTAGCAATTCGTAGCTGATATGTATCGTTTGTGTATTCTCAGTCGTAAGAGTTACTGAAGGAAACGAGTTATATCATCTTGTTCGTAGGCGGAGGGCTAACAACCTTGACGACCTAAACGGCGCCCGAGCAATGGTGGACTGTCAGCTCTTTGTTCTCCGGGTCGCAGATTTCCATTATCGAACCTAATTATTGCTCTACATCCACATACATAGATAACATATTTAATCGAATCTAAATAACGTTTGTCGCGCCGTTTCTGGGTGAAGTAGTGAATGTGAAGTGTATATTCAAATTTTAACTGGCCTATCGTGCGCTATTGTCATTCGAAACCAGAACATCATACGATATAAGTAGCCCATGAGAAACCAAAAAACTGACCACGATTGATACCGGTTGGAATCTGCACACTTCGCATGGGGAAAACCACGAGTGATAATAGCCCAAATAAAAACTTGAAAGTTTTTGGGATTTTGTAAAATATTTATAACTGGCGCTTTTATATTAATTAAGGTTCATTTTGTGATAAACTATTATTATATAGCTATTTAGAACTTGAACGTAAGTTGTTGTTCCAACATGTAATTGAAAACAATAAGTTGCGATGTTAACGCAGTTTCAAGCAGAAGCAGAGCAAAAACAAATGTATCCCAAGTGACAAGTTGGACACTGGTTGTTTGTATAGTTCGATTTAATGAGACACGCTGTTACTGCGAGACTGGTGGCTTTTCAATGGCTAAATTAATTCGTTGAACTGTATACGCGGCATGATGGCTGACTAAAAAGCGTATGGGAACAAGCGGAAGTGCAAACCATTACCAAATGTGTGGCTTGCTTCTGAGAAGCCAAGCTTTGTTTTGATCGGCAGCGAAACACTTTTTGCAGAACTAATTTATTGTTCGAGCTTTTCGTTTTTATTTTAATTGAAAAATTTAACTATTTTTGTTTCTGTTCTAAAAACAATACGTAAGAACAGGTAAAAGCGAAAATAGGTTTTTTTATGACTTGATCATATGACTTTAAATTAAATAATTTACAGGGCTGTAATAAAACGTACCATAATAATAAAACTATTTCGCGCATTGCCTGCCTGCACGCAGATTGCTATCGCAGAAAAATAGAAGTTTCCGTAGAAAACAACAAAATAAATAAAATAGTAACGTGCAAACGCAGGTGCGAGAAAACGAGAATATTGCATATAAATAGTAATTTATCAGTAACATAAAGTAAAGCGTCAAGTGAGGCACCGAATATTTTCATTTAATGAAAGACAAATCGTTTGTTCGTGTAACTTTAATCAACAAGAAATCAGATGTTTGTATGTCTCCATCATCAGCCTACAATGGCCTACATCATTCCACTGCTGGACATAGGTATCTTCAATCGCACGCCACTTAACTCGATTTTCGGCAATTCTCATCCAGTTACTACCAGCAACCCTGCGTAACAACGAGCCGTAGGGCGTCCCACATTCTCCTTGCTGATTCGCGGTGTTCTTGAGTGGACATCGCGAATCTACCCCGACAGTCGTCGGTCCTACGGCTTAAATGGCCGGCCCACTGCCACTTCAGCTTACCTATTCTGTGAGCTATATCGACAACTCTGCTTCTCTGTCGGATCATTTTGTTTCGGATGCGATCGCTTAGGGACACTAGTTCTATGTCATTCCATAACTCGCTGAGCGACCTTAAAATGAATCAACCCTATCGTAAGTCATAACAGGAGGACGCACAGGACGTTACTTAAGATTGCATGTAAGCTTAGTATTTTCTTAATCAATCAAAAGATTTTGATATGGTTTATCAATTACATTACACAAATTTTAATCAGTAAGCAGTTTTCAGAAATATCGTGTTTCAGCTCACAATACAAAGTAACAACAAAGTTACAAAGCGTAAAAGATTTTGTTGATAATAACTGTACATCTTTGGTTGTTTTAATTAATGAAAATTAACGTCTCTGAGCTCAAAGGGTTTATTGTGTAACGATCCCTGTGAAACCCTAAACATTTGAGCGTAATTAGAATTAATGAGAAATGGACAGAGGCGTCCGTTGACAACGAAATATGATACATTACTGCCACACCGCCATTGATCAATGACCTGCTACTTTTTACATTGTTATCCTTTATTTTCTATTACAGATGAACATTCAAAGCTCAAGAGAAAAGGGCAATTTTATGAAGAATTATATAAACACGTCATGAGCAACACCTCTCTAAACTTCTTTTGTGAAAGATTAAAAAAGTCGAACAACGAGATAAGTTTACGAGCCCACCTGGATGAAAAGTACTTATGAAGCTGTGAAAATCGCTCGTAATTCATCCGTAGTTCACAAACAAACGTGGGATGCAAATCCCGGGCTCGGCCGGGCGGGCCACAGCCGCTAGCCGGCGTAGTACAGCGGCGTACAGCCACACTCTGCACTCAATAAGAGAACGCAAAGCGTACGAGCGGAGCGGTCAGCTTCCGTCTAGACGGAGATTATGTAAAATGGAATATAAGCTTATTCGTTTTTCACGGCCCTTTATCGCAATAGCAAATTTGCATTACGGACTTGGATATTGACAATCGTTTATTTTTATTGGGATGTTTCAGCAGACTTATGTTTGCTATCATATTGAATACCCCTGTTTGTGTTCCGATGTTTGAATTGCTGGCATTCCGTTATGAATATAAATATGAAAGGTATTTTTACCCATATTAGCCATAGCTTTGATGATGTTTATGCTCGAATCAATCTGTTTTTATCTTAGTACAACTTTCCATTTGTTTCTGCTAACAGTACCAAAATTTTATTGAATTACTTGTTCAAGAGCTTTTTTATTCACATGTGTAGACAGAATTGTTTTTTATATTGAATACTGTTTGTGTTCCGATGTTTGGATTGTTGGCGTTCCGTTATGAATATAAATATGAAAGGTTTCTTACCCTTATTAGCCGTAACTTTGATTATGTTTATGCCCGAATTAATATATTCTAGTTTGGTAAAAGTTTTCTTTTGTTTCTGTTAGCAGTACCAACATTTTATAAGATTACTTGTTCAAAGGCTTTTTAATTCACATATGTAGACAGAATTGTTTTCTGTTCAACACAAACAAGCAGAAATGCGTAGGAGGAATGGCAGATGGTACAATCAAATATTGGAAATTAGCCCACTAACATTACCCATTGTTATTATTAATGACCGTCGCTCGGTGACATGCCCTTCCAAATGTTTACAAAGGAACACCAAATCCGTCGCGCAAATGCTTAGGTACCTCGCTTTGAGAACCCTCTAAATAGAAGTTGCGGAAACTTAATATAAATCGAATAATCCATTCTAGTGTGCAGGGGATGTTTTGGGAGGATAAATCTCAATCGGGGGTGAGGAGAGCTTGGCGGTGCAGCGCGGGAGGGTCGCAGACGGCGCTCTCGGGCTCCAGGCCGGCCATCTGCCGCGCCATAAAATCGATATTATTTAGCAACCGAGAGATATTATCGGTGATACGGCGGCCTGGCGTTGTACCGGCCGCTCACGCTCGATGCCCGGCTGCTCGCGCCTCACACTTGCACTCTACTCTACTTCTACATGATTCATCATTAATTGACTGATAGTAGGTATGGATGACGTCTTTCATCATTCATAGTATACATGTTTTTTTGTTTGTGCCTAATTTGAATGATTCTTGGGAAGTTCGTTTGGAAACTTTTCTTTGTTACTTTATACCTGCTTACAATCACCGATATACAATAAAAATATAATAATGATTTAAAAAATTTAACCAACTTCAAAGAAAGGAAGAAGTTTTACATTTTTACGTTATTTCTCGGTCGATTGTAAGCCGTTTTTATAATCGAAAGGTATACTACCGAAGCAAGAGACCCCTACGAATTTTATCTAAATTGTTGGGTAATTTACGAGTCTTCTATAATACATGCTTTTTCTTCTAAAGTATGTGGACGATACAATAATATCTCTTAGTAGCATTGAAAAATGAATACTCGATAACAATTTGTGTGAAGTTTCATCATATCTACTAAAACCAAAAAGGCTGAAATAGAAAACATTTTTGCCAATAAAAAACCAACTTCCATCACAACAAGAAAATCCAAACCTAAATCTCCGACTTCCAGAAGTAAACTAATTTTCTGTCTTTTAGTGTTTTAAAATAAATCCTTACTAGATAATATTATAAAAGCGAAAGTGAGTTTGTTTGTTACCTCTTCACGCTTTAATGGCTAAACCGATTTTGATGAATTTTGGTACAGAGATAGTTGGTAACCAGGAGACGGACATAGGCTATTTTTTAAAAAAAAAGAGTGGGATATGAGGGAAAAAGAGACAAGAAACGGGAAAACTTAGCGTTGCTATTACAAATCAATAAGGCGCTACCGAATTTAACGCGAGCGAAGCCGCGGGCAAATCTAGTTAATAATAAGTCCCGCTGAGCATTGAATATTATAGTATTGAATTCATTTTGTGTACTATTGAAAATATAAAGTGGCTTATTATTTCAAATTAAAGCGTATATAAATCGAATCCCAGGCATGTAAGTACTTTTTTAAATCATACAATTTTCAGAGACCCTTCTTCGTTATGCAACGTATAGAACAGAGGAAAACAGTGAAAATAAAGTTTGCGCACACACTTGTTCGTTATAAAATAATGATTGAACTGTTTAAGTAATAGGCACCACGGAAATTTTCTCTCGTTGAAACTAGTGTTCAAGAAGATATTACCAATTGGTTGTTTTACAGCTCAAATATTTCCTTCTCATTTCCTACAGAATGTTCAGAAATCATTAAAACATCTTTAGCTTACTTTTAGGTCTTTTGTTTTCAATTTTTTTACAAATAAAAGAGGTAAACAGACGTTTTAATATACACTTACCATCTATACTTAAACAAACAATTAAAATAATCTGAAGATTAAAACTTGCCCTAAGCCGTTTTACCTGCTGACCCGGACCTGAATAGTCCATGGAATCTATATGAAGCATGCCTTTTCGTTGAATTATTAGCAATCCCAGTCTCTAAATAATTCTAACCACTTTACTCCGGTCGGTGGCTCGTAAAGTTCTTTGATTAACTTTTGGAAGTGAGTCGGTTGAATTCAAGCGTGACATGTTAGCGAAGTGGCCAGTCTCCGCCACGTTTCACGCATGTGTGAGAAGCTAAAAACATTTCTTTTTATTCAAGTCTTTAAATCTTTCTAACAGATTTAGACTGTTTTTGTTCAGTTCAATTTGTAGTATAGGATAGGTAGAAATTACTCCATACACACCTAACATTTTTTCAAGTGGGTTTCCTACTAATAAGGGTGACTGGTCTGGAAATAAACTGATACTTATATAGGTACACATTGTTATTTATATTTTTTTTTATTATAAAACCATGTTATGTCTCAGTTTATAGTTCATGCCTTTTAGTTAGTTCATGGAAAAATATGCTGAATTTATCAGGCTCAAATTATATGTAGCTAATTTGTAACACGAGTTTTTTTTTGCATAGAGTCACTTTGTATTTTATCGATAAACAAGCTTAATATTTTATGATTCATCTACATAAGAAAAATAACTGGCCCAGTGAATTCTATCTGCGTAGTTATGTGACGTCAGTATGCGTGGTAAGTGGAAGGTTTGCAAGAAACTGTTGGAACGACGTATAAGCACGTACTTCCCCAATCTGAACATGGTGAGATGGCGGGGCGGTGAGTCACGGGCGGCGGCGGCAGCAGTAGCGGGCGCGAGAGCGGGAGCGAGCGGGGGAGCGAGCGGCGCCCGCCGGCCAGCAGCGGCCTGCGCTCGCGCAGCCTGCAGCCGCGCGCCAACATTCCACGCGATCGTTGCCTCCCTGTGTTCGTAACCATTCTGATGCAATATTCAACTTTACTGCGTCCTTGCAATGCCGTAATTCATTACAACAAGTTTAATCGCTGTGCAGTCATTTTTATCATTTTTCTCCCTTACAGGTTCTATCATGTCTTATATCCAAGGCCACTTTAGCGACCTTAATTACGGACGGTCTGGAGCCTTGACAGGAATGGCATATATAATATTACAGATTAATTGAGTGTTGTATAAAGTGGTCCAGGAATGGAATCTACAGACTACAATAGTTTTACTTACTTAATCAATCTTTCATGGTCATTACGCTTAAGAGTTATACGCTGAACCTGTTAAAACTTTTCACTGAGGACTCTTTGGAGTACAAGTATTATAGTGCAGCCTTGCTGGTAATAGAAAATGAACTGAACACTTAGAAGCCTACTTATGTATTGGGTACAGAAACAAATATAGTTGTAGTGGAGCATGTTAACGTTATACAAATAAGGTGGCGAGTGTCTGTCATGACGAGTGGCAAATTGGCGTGGTCTGTGCATTTGTTCCACGCCGCTGGGCGCCGCCGGGTGACGGGCTCCGGGCGTCTCGGGCTCTGCGCCACATTCAGCCTTGCAATGTCTATGTCATTGTCGTTTGTTTCGCCAGAATCACCTGATTCATCAAATGAACAACAACAGCTAAATCGTAATGTGTCTTGTAGTTTTTTTCTATTTTACCACCATCGATTTAATGTTGCGTTAAGTACAATCGCATGGGACACTCCAGCAATGTCAATAGTAGCATTTATTGTGCAAGGATTATCCATAAGCAATTTAAATCGGAAATTCTTATAGGCACCATATATGTGGTTATCTCTTTATAGACAGCTCGATAACCGATAACCTCTTGGCACCGTAGGTACCTGAGCCGATAGCTCGGTTAGAAATGCCGTTACTTGTAAAATCACACGCACAATCCTCGTAGCATTGTGCTGCGGCGCTTACCAGCCAGCTATCGATGCATCGGGAATTCTATTTCTAATTATAGATATACAAGTGTTAAATAAAACTCGACTTAAAAAGTCGATCCTTTATAAAGTGAGTATCTTGACTATTGAAATGAATCATTTTGGAAAAACTGTGTCCACATTTTGCCTACAAAGATTCCTTTGTAGTTAATTTTGCAAAAAACGGCAGGATGCGGAGTCGGAGGCGTGTCGAGTAGAGCGGCGACGGCGTAGGGTTGCACCCACGGGAAGACGAGGCCGCTGCAATTAGCAGGCGCCTGAAAACTAATCGATTCAAAAGGAGGCTTATCAATATGTGAGCAATGAATCATCTCCATGTTAGGCGGAGAGAATCTGGCTTCATATTAAACTTGTCACAATTATAATGAATAGCGGAGAGAAATATTCGATAAGTGGTTATATTTCCTCAGAGCTAAGGAAAAACTACAGTGGTGGAGGCAACCCTGTGTGCGGCTGCGACGGAGGCGGTGGCGCGGCAGGCGCGGCGGGCGCGGGCGCGGGGCGCGGCGAGCGAGGCTGCTGCGAGTGTCCGCGGCTGTCAGGCCGGACTAACCCGTCGCTCCAGGTCAGCGCTCCAGCCGGCTATTTATAGAGGTGCCCCTTAAACAGAGTAATTATTCATTGATTAGCACTGCGAGGAATAGGGGATTGCGCTTCTGATAGCCATCGCGCAAACGAGAATCGTCGCCGGCGCCGCGCCTCGCCCAGTCTGCTCCCTCCAATATACCAACTACATCCATAATAAAAACTTATGACATCTTATCCCATGCCAATATAAAGGACTACAGACATTAAGTACTAGTTACTTATTTATTTAGAGATAATTGAATATTCTGCATTAAATTGCGTCCCTGTCTACGTGTGATGATGTTTATTTTTGATATTTTGGAAGCAGTCTTAATATTCCGGGAGAGACTTGCTCCGGCAGGTTTTCTATCGTTTATTTATAGGGAGAAGGTACCTACGTGACAAGACTCGCATACTCGAACAGATCTAATAATATGAATCGCTTAAACAAACTTCGTAAGTAGAAGTAATTTGATTTTTAAAAACCCTAGAGTGATTTGGTATTTCGGTGATTGTAAACATTCACAATACTTATTTGTGTAATTGGATGCTTGCTTGCTATGTGTGTTATTACAATGGTTTTAAGAAGAAATCATCATCATCACCGGCCTAGCCTTTTCCCAACAATTTCGGAGACAGCTTTAAATTTTACCGGATACTGCTGAATACCACCAGTATTTTACATGGAGTGACTGCCTATCTGACCTCCACAACCCGACTAGTACTGGGGAATACGATATTCCTTGGTAAGACTGATCGTCAGACTATCGGGTCAGTGACTACAATCATCATTTATTCAAAAACACATTTTTTGACATTAATTTTAACCATATTAATAGACTGCTAATTAATTAATTTAAATAAATAAAAGTCTATCGCCGACTAGCTACGATTGCTACCATTTAAAATATGAGATGTTTTAGTTTTATAATGCGTCTATAATCGGTGTAATAAAAGTTTAAGTGAGACTATTTAAATAATGTGAATAAATGAGGACAAACTCGGATCTTCTAAAATGTATAAGTCGTGTTAATGTAGGTAGGTATGTATACGGCTTAGAAAAATCTTTGATTTAAAATATGTAGTAGGTATATAACATCGTAGAATACCGTAAACTCGGATATGGTAACCGAGTTTTCCACTGTTTAATAATTGCAAGAACACAGGAAACTTAGTTTATTCTTATGAGAGTCTATAATTATTATTTGTATATTTTTTCTATGAACTCTGTACAGACATCACCTACTTGTATTTCAGAAGAAAGGCTTAAGCACTGCGTCTAGCTAGAAGGATGTAACTAAAGGAAGGAGTTTTGTTTTTTAATTCATTCTCTAAAGGAGAGAAATCGGAATCACAGGTTGTTATTTCAGCTAATGGGAAATACTATCGGGTTTACAGCTTTTTACTAATAAACTGCTCTCTGTAATAAGATATCTAGCTCCGTTCTGCATCACTTTATAAAATGCAACGTCATTCTAATCGCTTGTTTCATCTTAATTTATTTTTAAAATAGATAATTGGGTATTCCATATTGGCAGATTTGCCATCCAACGTGCATTGCTGGCAGCTTTTTAGGCACAATTTCCGTGACAGCGAGGCGGACGAATTTTTAGACTGCCTGATTTTCGTTTCTGCATATTATTCTGTACATATTTTAAGTTTGTTTACACTAAGTGTATTTAGCCTTGCTATGTCTTCCTGGTCTGGTGTATTGGCCTCGGCGGCACTGTCCAACCACTGTGTGGGAATTTTGCACAGAATCGCGCATACGGCTGACTTGTCCCATCCGATTTTAGTCAGGGAGTCATTTTGCCTACGAGGTGTTTCGAACTCTATCTTGTCTTGCTATGCACCAAAATGCTGCCTCCTACTGTTAATTGGAGAACTCCATGTCGGGAATTCTTCGAATCGATGAGCGACCAGATCTGAATCCCTTAGGCCAAAATCAGGATGTACATGTTGATGAGTTTCCGTTTCAGGGATATCTGAAGATGACTGAAGAACCAGTAGCTTTTCCCCGTGTTGTATACGGTTTTATTTTTTTAATGGGCAACTTTTAAATTTTATTTTGTCGGATGGGAAATCATAAAATAACTTCTCCTGGTCTGGGTGGAGTGGAAGGGAGTGTCAGAATTTTAGTGACTAAAACCCATCCATATTCCTTCTTTTGCCCTTTGTGTTCCGGGGCTGCGGTATCTCTTATGAACAACCCGCACCCCCGGCAGGTATTGGCCCTAGCAGGCCCCTCTGCATAGTTTTGGGCATTATCGGCTAGCTCGAAGTGTGGGGATAAAAAGGACAATGTCGTCGGCGAATCGGAGGTTTGTTAGCGTCTTAGAATAGAATACGTTTTAATGCACACCAAAATTTAATAATATTTGGCGCTATTATCGCTGATATGCTTATTAAAATTAAAATGGATAAAAGATTTTTAGTTTACTTTTTCGTCCTAAAGCTAAAAAATTTACTAGTAATAAAATGGCATAATATTTTCAAAGTATACAAGTAGCGTATATAATACCTTCCAAGTACCAAAAACCTTTATTGAGAACTTTTAACGATACATGGTATGGATACAATATATGTTACCAGCTATAGGCCTGTTAGCTCCCCGCACAAGAAGTTAATTAAAAATACATTGTCGTAGAGCTCCATAGCTTACCTCTATACCTACCTCTTTACAGGAGTAATATTTATGTATGTAGTTTTATATTCCACTTAAGTACAGGTGCAAGTCTATCTGAAGATTCCATAAAATTTATGTTGCGCGTATAGATGACTCCAGCCGAAGGCCTATTAATACATCGATAGATACCCACTCGGGTGTTACACTTTAAATGAGTCATAATAAAAATTCTAGTTTTACAAGTCACATCGTGTATGCAAAGCGTGAGAATTTTCTGTGAATTGGGTGTCTACGTAGTAATTAACTTTTGCTTCAAAAATAAGGAAACCCGTTATAATTTAGCATTATGTAGAACGCTGACAAGTTTTTAAAGGAGAATAAAATTCTCGTTTTCAACGGTAAGTTGATGACTAATTCGATAACAAAAACGAAATCAAAAACCGTATTTCTAGCTACTCTTAGGTTGGGTTAGGCTTAGTTAGTTACTGTTTTTTATTTATGTTATCCTTAACTGTTGACATTATAAGCCTATTTGATTGGAGGAGAGTACACACAGCTCCATTTGGGATTAACGGCACAGTGCGCGGTGACATTGCCCTCGATTAAGACGCAAACATTCGATATTTATTTCAATGAACTGTGTAAACAATAATGTTTGCTTACTATATGAAGTAGTAGGCCATTTCATAAGGAGGTACTGCGCTAACTGTTTTTCAGAATCGAAGTTCGAACACGTATCACGTTTCATCGAGACATCGGTGAACGATTCCCAGGCTTGACTGGTTTTATAATCGGGAAATTCGTGGAAGGCTCGCGGCGACCCGCTTGACTTCGAGTGCTCACTGTCTTCATACACGCCATCTTTTGTGCACTCAGAGAGGAAAATCGACTGACAGATACTTGCTTATATTACTCACACAGTTTACCATAATAGAATAAGCAGAAATTTCAAGTTTTATCAATAATATGCATGTGTTTACCCCGCCAAGGTGTAACGAACTAAATGTATTTATTTAAATGGCAATAATAAATAAAACCGATGTAATGACAGAGTGCCTGTCAATTACGATAATGATTAAGATAAAATTCTCCGTACCTACTACGTAGTAAAGCAAATTACTATTATAAAAAGCCCCCGAGTAAAGTCCGACATACAAATTGACGAATTTCTGATTCACAATTGTTTGAACCTGATCAGCGGTGAACCGGTCAGCAAATATAAATGTACTGTGTCATCAGAGACTTGTTCGTGGTAAAACCACAATGAAAATCCCTGGTTTCCGCGAAGGATTTCATTTTTTAGCTAGGCAGCTCGAAATATCTTCCGCCGTTTGGCTAATAGGATTTTTGTTAATTTGCGCTGCTGTGCTGCATTCTCTGACATTATCTCAGACGATAATTCTCCTATGATTAACATTTTTGAACACAGGACAACTTTTGTATTCGTAATAAGCATAAGATTTACCAAGTTCTATGCACTACGTACGCCCATAGGGCACTGTGTTTGCGCCCATCCTATTGAAATCTTATCGAAACTGATGAAGTTTAGAACTAATTTGGTTTCAAGTATCTATTCTTTATTTATTAATTACTAGCTGTTGCCCATGGCTTTGCACACGTGGTTATCGAAATGTATCCCAAAAGAAACATAGGAAAGTACGGGGTTAAAAATAACCTATGTGTTATCTGTGTGAGAAATTTTATCATAATCCGTTACGTATTTATGCTCGAAAGAGGAACAAACATACAGACATCCTCACAAACTTTCACATTTATTTGAAATATTGGTAGTATAGATTAGAATATTCTTAATTATACCACAAATACCATTCTTAAAAGAATACATTTCACATATGGTGATATAATGGGCGGTGTTATCGCTAAAAGCGACACCCGTGTACTAACCGTAATAACGTTTCAAAATTCGTAATTAAAAAAGAGTCTAGGTTCTGCAGATTGAAAGGTTACCCACAAACTACATAAATAGAAGAAAATTAAGCTAAGAAATTTACCGTCAGCATCCTTCCTACACTTACGATCCCCAAAATTATTGTGATACAAATAAATAAAGCCCAAACCGAAATTTATAAGAAGGCATTTTTACAGCGATGAAAATTTAACAATATTCATCATCCTGCGAAGAAATCTACTGAGTTTACTGGACCATAATACAAAGTACCACAAAGTAATTAAAGGATTAGGGGTGATCTGTCACCCCTAATTCCAGTAACAGCAGGTATCTGACGCAACAGTTATCTATCCCGAAACTTATACCATCTTTGGTAGAAACTGGCAATGTGTCTAACCATGGACTAGCAATATTCTAGGGACTTATATAGTAGCTAGTCTCGCACTTAAAGTTGTTGATTTGTAAAAAAGAGGATAAAAAATTGTTTGATTGTTCACTAAAAGTACTTGTTTTTCATATTTTTTAATTTCATAAAATTCCAAACTCTTACCCTTGACCTCATTATTTTGTGTTTTCTCAATAAGCCCATGTTTATCTACGTAGAATCAAAACTTTGATAGACAATTTTTTTTGTTCACCCTTTGAGAATTTCTCAAAAATACCAAAATGGATGGCTAGACCCAAGTGTTCACAAATATACTCCACAGTGTATTAGTGTATGAAAATAGTGGTTATTCATATAAGTATAAAGAGAATAGCTAGTCCTTGACCGGACACATTGTATATTGACATATCTTTATTTCACTCCAAAGATCTAAGGTGAAGCTAAAATAACTCGGGTCATCTCGGGTCGCTCGAGCTGTTAACCTTTTCCGTAACAAATACTTGTTATCTAAGGTACTCACTTTATGTTATGCGTATTAAGGATTTACATTATGAAGTTTGTTACAAAAAGCTTTTCATCAATTTAACTAAACTTTCCGTTTCCACAAACCAAATAAGACCAAATACCGCAATCCGTAAGCTTAACAACATTCCGTACATGGTAAATGATTTACCGTCTGGAACTACGAAGCTAATATTATGGAAGCAGTCAATAAATTGATAATAATAGATGGGTATTAAGTGTGAGGCAGCGGAACTGGATGCAGTTCGGCGGCTGTGCGGTCTGGGGTGGACAAAATCAATAGTCCCTACCTACGAATAGCTACCACTACACCCGTGAAATCTGCACACATCGCGTTTCTTTATTCGGCTCATATCCGCCCCGAACGCACGCCCAAAATGATTGTCTTCAAGCAGGTGGCGCTTATGAACATAATATTGTGGCTTCTCCACGTATGCACGGTTTTATAAACTTACACCAGCATGGAGTGGCGTATTTATGAGTTTCTACAAGAGCCTTTAGGATGCTTCGCGATTTTATTTTTTTACCTGGATGGCGGAGGAATTAGGTAACATAAAATGTTATATATTGTGCTTGCACTTATTTTGTGCTGTTTTTGTAGGATGTGGAATTTGAATGAGTGTGTAGTAGAGCTAAAAATATCGTGAATCCCAACAAAAAATATCAGTCGCGATCTCATAATAAATTACATTTCTAAATCAAACGTTGAGATAAGATATGGTGTATTTGGCCGTCTAATAAATATTTTGATTATTCAGCTGTCCCTCTCCGATTGGGCACACAGATTAAGATTTGCACACAGAATGAGCATGCAGAGCTGCGGACGACTGAAGCGTACTTGAGCGGTCAACTATCAATCATATTTCCGCTACAGTTAAGTCTTAAAAAAATGTATGTCACATTGCGGATGCCAAGAAAATACCCTAATAATAAATTAGCATAGTAATGTTTGTGGCCGTTATGTTAGGATTGAGAGCGCTTTAATTAATTAATATAAAAAGTGGCGCTACGTAGTGTCACTGGCCTTAGCAGATTTGACACTAACCATAACTCGTATTGATATGTTCAAAAAAAGTTGTTGTTATTAATAATTACACAGGACGTAAGTGTAATTGACAATCGTGTTCTTATACAGTAATTAGTCGTCGTGTGGTCGGGACATATCTGACGGACAGAGTCGTCATCTACCTCGGCACTACACCGCTCCGGACGGAACTCACCTACCGTGAAACCGACGAGAGATGTCGTGCGGTGTTCCACAGGGATCGGTCTTCGGGCCGCTCCTGCGGAACAGCGCCGACTTTCCTAGCGGCACCTGCGTAGTTCGTTACGCTACGACACGATTGTCTTGGTACAAGGGGGGTTGCACCAGTTGGCTGCCGCATTAATGACACGCGGGTCGCGATAGTCGTGGAGAGGATCCGGCGACTGGGTTTAAGAGGTGGCATTGCACGACATATCGAAGACTATGTATGGAAACAGGCCTTTGGAATGCACCCCCGTCGGGATCCCAACTGTCGGCAGGTTACATTGGTGTCGAGTCGACCATGAAGTACCAGAGAACCGTCCTCGAGAGACGGTGGAAATTGGTGTAGCATTTGCGACGTTTGACTCCTAAACTCGAGCAGTCTGGGACTGCTATCAAGCGGCTCTTGCCCAATCTGAAGGGGTTAAACGCCTCCTACCGTAGGCTGTACGCTGGAATCGACAGTCGCCTTTTCGTCCGTCCGTACGACTAGTGACAACAGGCCGTGTCAACGGAGCATTAGTGTTCTACGCGCGCCTCAAAGAGATTTTAGCAAAGCAGAGGGGCCTACCAGAGAAACTGCCTGCCGGGGTTGCGGGTTGTTGCGGGCCTGGAAACATATAGAGCAAATAGTTTTAGTTAGTATAAGTTTGACGCCCTTCTCTCGCTCGGCCCAGAGGGGGGGAAGTTATTTGATGATTAACCATCCGTAAAAAAAAACCACAGTAATTATTCTATTATTACATGACTATCAGCATACATTAAGTATTCAATCCACAAACCGGAAATCAAGCGTTTTTGCCAATACGCATCTCTACGAGGAAAAACACCCTTAAATTTCAAGTACCTTATGATGGCTAGATCTCGACACTAAAATAAGATAATAGATTTGATTGTATGAGTACATCCACTAGCCATCTGATAAAATCGGGCAAAATCAACATACAGTGAAATTTTATCCTCTTCGAAGAGTCTATGTATGTGCCAAGTAGCGCTTTGGCACTAAATATAACAGTTAACCCCGTTAAGGATAATAATACCGATATTATGTAGATATACTCGTAACAGATACCGCACATGTAGATAGAAGGCTGGCCCGCGCCTACTGCCTCCATTCTACTCCATTTCCCTCCGTTGACTCTAGCTATTATGACGAGAGTGTAAGTAGCTTACACACGATATGTTTTTGTTGAATTCCCCGATTATGAGCATACAAGTGTTACTTTTGGGTTTGAGTCATTCTTAAAGTGACCAGCACTTTGTGAATGATATTTTTAAAACTAGGCTTTGTTTAAATTTGATTAGCTTGTGGCAGGATGCCTTTATAGTGGTTGTTATTTTTCTTGTTCCTCAGCAATATCTACTACACATAATATTTTCAAATGTTTTATTTTTTTGCTTCGAAACACGACTAACAGTTAAACATCTGATTCCTAATGTTTATTGATGATTAAATTATAGTGTTAAATGACCAGATGAAAGGATGGAACGAGTTATTTAAATTCGATAATGATGTCAATACTTAATGAGGAATTTGTAGGAATTAATTACTGTCCTTCCGGAAATTATAAATGTCTTAATTAAAGAACCATTTCTCAAATAGTAACGGTGACTATTTACTTCAACATCGCTGATTACAATCTTGTTAATTTAGTAAATAACCGTGATGTTAACCGTCGCCTGCCAATATGGTATACCATGCAATTAAACATTAATTACCTAACAGTTAACGCAGGAGACAATGTCGGATATCTGTTTGAAACCACCGTCGCGTCGTGCTGAAGTGAATGATCAATTGATCACAAAGCCTTCATAATGTTATATCAAACAGTTTACGTTAACTTATTAATTAATAGTCTTAATTTATTACGAATCGTTACCTCAAAATCGAAATGTTGGTTTTTCCCATAGAGAAATTCATTCAAACATTTATAAATTCCTATAAACAAAGTTTAAAAATGAAGTGAGCATAACAATCATTCCAATAATTTGATTGTGTTACATTGATCGAAAGTGTACACTAGGTGACGCGTCTGTTACGTGATTTCCCCTGAAGGCGACAGATCTAGAAACAATCACCTGTGCACACAGTTTTCAAGAACATTGATAGCTGTATTGTGTCGAATCATTGGGATTAATGAAATATAATATTTTGTTAGTTAAAATAAAGTACCGTAGCAAACTAAATAAAATGATAACTCTGAACATATTTTGTTAAAGGACGAATTAATCAAAAGCAAAGTTGTTATGATTATTGTACGAAAACGAAATACTGTTATTTCAGTCAATATTTTTTTTAGGATTACACAATACGACAATAACAGGTACCAAAAAATAAGTAAATAAAAATTAATATAAGTTATAAATTATATTAGCGCTGTTATTAAATAATCCTCACAAATTGATTGCCTAATTAGAGGCATTAGTTCTTATGTCACGGTGGATTCAGAACACGTGTTACATTGGACACCGTACGTAGTTGGTACCTCGTCCTTTCAGTTTGCCACTGTAATCTTTATAAATTCTCATGAACGCTTATTTGTCAACATAAAACACTTTAGTATTTTTGTTTTTCCGCATTATTGTGCCCTGTGCCAGCATAGATTGTAGTAAAAACAACATATCTTTCTTCAAAGTTTATATTATAATATATAAATAGCAAATTAACATGCTGAAGTTGTTATTTTGATTAATTTACTCTTTCAGTGTATTTGTATTTTTAATGCGGTACCTTGAGAAGGTACTTTTATGAAATTATATGACAGAATAAAAAGTATGAGGTAATTGACGTGTTCATGCGTATCGAATGTTGTGACGTTGCGTGTGTGCGTGTGTGGGCACGCTGTGTTCGTCCGCGGGTCCTGGGCACTCACATCATATCTCATTACCATTGCACTCGAATTATACAAAGAGGGTGCACTTTGTGAACTTTTGCTTTTGGAAAACGATTTATTGACCGAGTTCAATGTGATAGCAGCAAGTATTGTGCAGTTCCCTTTACAAAGACGCGACGTAGACATATGACGTTATACTTACCTCATTTTCTTTCATGAGTGAATGGGTCACATAAATTAAAAGCCTGAAACGAAGAGTACCAATTGACACAGTATATTATTTGTTCATCATCAGTTTTAACTACAGATATTGAGTAAATCATTCAAGTTTAAGCAATAAACGATTGTTATGAATACGGGGGTAGTTTTATATTGTCATTAGAATCATGCTTGGATGGTCCGTCACAAACAATCACTCATAACTTTGTAAGTAATGTTCGTTATCTATTATCTATTAATATAAACGTAACATGCGCATTGATTACGGAAACGGTCACGACCACGACGGTGAGAATTTTGCTAATTGGCTATATCTAATAGATAAGCAATAAAATCAATGGGAGGACATCGGCTGCATCTTCAATTTATGCCGATGTGGATTCGCGATGCGTCGGGTTCCGACGCCGGCCCCCGCCACCGGACCTCATATTTATACGCTAAAGCGGGCGCCGCTAAGAGTTCAAACGTGCGTCGGGCGCTCGGAACAGTAGACGATCGAGAGAATCGCAACGCGTGGGTAGACGAGGGCGAGTGCAGTGTGCAGTGCGTGCGGGTCTTGTGTCGCTGAAAGCTCGCGCCGCGAAGCCTCCGAGAGTGCGGCATCGGGCGAGCGCCCGCTCCGCGTCAGTGCCGGCCCGGCCGTGCCGAAAGCACCACGCTCCGGCAACGATACGATCTAACTGTTAACTGCTGGACACTGATACACACTCTGTATCAACAACTTTGAATTATACGTTGCCGGTCGTCTAGTGTACGCGAATACATTTATTGTGAAAGACTGGTAAGTTTTCTTATCTTCTTATATTTTTTACTTTAAAAAGTAATATTTTTGTGTACTTAAATGTTTAAATTGGCGGTTTTATTAACAAAAACTTACTTAAAATAACCAAAGTAGAAATAAGAATTATCCTGGTCCATAGGCGTGCAGCGCGCACAATCGCGGCGTCTGAAAAAGCCGGTCTGTGAGCTTTTCCACTGTTCAGGACAGAGAGCGTATTACCGTGTGTGTTTAAGCTGGTTGATTTTCCGTTACACATGTCATCTTATATAAAATGAGTTTTCTACTAAAAGTTAAAATTGTTTTATCAAGTAATGGTCAACTTAAATTGCATTTTTTCTCCTACTTCGTTATTGGTTATTTGTATGTTTTTAATAATTCGTTTTCAATGGTACTTTATCTTCAAATAAAAGGATAAAATACAACGTTGTTAACTCTGAATTATGAATACATTTATTTACATACAAGTTTAGTTCGATTTTTTTAAATATTTTCAGGAATTATCTTATCATATTTTCAGGGAAAACACTTACATTTACAATTTCAAGAAAAAATGTGTATAATTATATTAATGATTATATGAATTCCCGTAATAATTTGCTCAGAAAATTGAATGATTGAATAATCAAGTGCAGATTAGGTGGGATGGATTTTTATTGAATAATTAATGATATCCGAATTGGCACAATAATTTAATAAAGGTGAAATACATAGTATAGCGTGAGTGAATCGGATACAGCCGCGTGCCACAACAACGAGCGTGGCGGATTCAATATTTCACAGTCACCACCACTAATCATTCACGATTGTACTTACAAAGTAGATTGAAATCAAATCAAGCAGTTGATGCATACAAAGGGTATTTTTCACAATTGAATTATAAATATATACAGACAATTACTTCAATGATCAACCAGATTTACTTTATAAATCAAATCTGGAAAAATCATGTTGCAGTTTGATAATATTCTTAATAAAGGATTTTATGTTAATGAAATACGTATGTACTTAGTTAATAATAACAAAGTTAATAATACTATGCATAAAGATGCTTTTTGTTTGCTTCCCTCCTCATTTCAAGAAAAGTTTCCGGAGATTTCGACGTCACGTACCTACACTTGAAGGAGGAAACGTTTGCTCTCGGCGTAAGGCGCCCTTTACCTTAGCCCTTCACAAAGTTCATAGAAACCGATCTTACTTGATGTCTGTTTTACTGCAGTTTCCAATACATTTTTGTTTTAATATTATAATATATTGAATTATTCAACTCATTGTCTGAATTCTAGTTATATTTTGTGTTTTTAATCGTGTCTTCTTAAGGTGTTTTTTAATATGTGCCTTCCTTTCCTTTTTTGAGTTGCAACGATTTTATTTCATACCGCCATTGTTTTAAGCTGGCTTCCGTAAGTCAAGAATTCGCGAGCAACTGTTAACCATTGATCATTAATCTTGAATTGTTTTCGCTGAGGAGTCCTAGCTCCCTTTGACTCATTTAAAAAAATATTAAAACAAAATATGCAAACTGCCAAATTATTGTTCAATCAATCAAGATTGTCTAAATGCTAAATATACTTGATGTGTGTTTGATTGTTTTATCTTGAGGTATTTTTTGATTTGCCTTCTTTGTCAAAGTTCCAATGATTTTACTTGATACTTAATCTTTGTTCTACTCTGTCTTCCCCAAGCTAAGAATTTGAACAACTGTTACCCATTGCTCATGTTTATCTTGAGTGAGTTCGTTGCGGAGTCCCAGCCCCCTCGGGGCTCATTTAAGCAGCGAAATTTATTATTCGGGGTCAGTGTGTTGCCTCTGCGAATTCTGACTCAGAGTTACACTGGCTGGAATAATAAAACCACATCAACAGCCGGCCGGCTACGTAGGTTTTCGTGAGTTGATCGTTCATTTTATTGCAAACAGTTTTGGGGAAATAATTTTTCGCAATAAAACTTGTGCGAAGTTGTAAATGTTATATTTCCCTGCAGACTCCGTTGGCTGTCTTTCCTTGAAGTTAAAGAATTTGCCTTAAGGGATTTCCTGTTTGTATACCTAGATACAAGTTACTACGGCAACTTCCGAAAATTGGTAAAGTAAGGTGAATGTGGTGTACGAATTGTCGGTTTCGGTTCGGTTGATTGCGCCGGCACGCGGCGCGGGTGGGCTCGCGCGCCTCGAGTTCAAGTGCAGGGTGAAGGTTCCGCGGCTGGCAAGCGCCGCTACCGCCGCCGCCGCCGCCGCCGCCGCCACCGCATCCGTGCTTTTGTTAGCTACATAGACATCCAAATTCCTTGCAATTCTTTTGCCTATTTCATTGAAAAGTGATCCAAGATATACCGAGTACCTAAGATGCGTTGTGAATTAGCAGAATCTGAGTACTTACGTCTCATTTTCTTGGTTTTAACCAAAAATTTAAAATAGACCAATGTGGTCTCTACTTGAAATGCATTGAATATATTTGATGTCAGCGTAGCCATTGTTAGCAAACTATTTTTTTCTTTCTGTTCTTTTTAGGTTTTGCTCTTAATGCTACGGGCCATTACTTAGTTCTTAGCACAGCATCAAAATGTCTTCTAGTCTTTACAAAAGTTTAATTCATCACGTACTTTGAATGTACATTTCTCTACTTCTTAAGATTTCATGTCGTTTTAAAGACGCTTGTTATAAAATTGTTTATACCAAGAAAATAAGAAGTTAGCGCTTTTCCAGAACATGTCTTTCATAATTTTTTATAAAAAAAATGCACATTACTAAAGACTCAACATAAACTTAAAAATAATTCAACAATTAAATCAGTAAAGATCAGTCATCATCAAGTCTTGTGGTTTTCCGACAACTGTCATATAAGTAGTAACGATATGTCAATGTTATTAAATTTTCGTGTATTCAGCATTGTTTGAAACGCAAAGGAAACAAATAAATAAAAATGATTTTGCATACGTGATGAACAAAAATTAAATGGCAAATCAAAAGTAAATAGCCGCAATCATTGATGATGGTACCTACAAGGTCGGCGAGCTTCCGATTCTTTTGTTTAGTGTTTAGCACTTAGAGCGCGGAAATACGCCTAGTTGACGGGAGCTAAATGACTGGATGACGCTCTTCCTTTAAATATACCTAATGGCCGTGATGTTAACTACACTTTTTTAGCAACGATAAAAACAATACAAATTCTAACACTTTAAGTTCATGGATTTAACGGAGGTGGCTACACTAATTACTGGCAGACCTACCTACCAATCCGTGTTATAATCCGAAGCTGAGTCAGTGAAATATGGCGTACGGTAATTCTCTTCACCCATTCTGAAACAAAGCCGTTATATGGAAGTCAGCAATAAAACTAAGCATCCTTAAAAGTTAGCAACGTCTTTGGCGACTCCAGTGACTCCGCATTAATGAAAGCGTGCGTCGATATGCGCGCGCGCAGTCCCGCCGTGACAGAATGCGCTCGCGGCGGCGCGCGGTTCGGCGTTCGTCGACAGAGCTGCGTGCCACGCGCCGCCGCCGCTTCCTGAGAAAATGGCAACTTATGGGGAACTGAATCTGGGCCTCGCAGGTGCCATTGACCCGCGCAACCTGCCACACTCGACGCACATGTGTTGCCATTCACATTTAATATTTACCCACATACCTCCACTTATATAGGTTTATAGACTCGTAAGAATCGAAAGCCACAATGGAGCGCAATAGCCAGTGGTTTTAATGACTGCGGTGGATCGATTCCTCACGATCTTCACTTGAGTCTTCGATTGATAGTTTATTTTCTTAGTGCAGGATGCTTAACTCACCATTAGTAATAGCTTTAGAACCTTCTCCATCATATAAATGATGAAAATAATTTAATTTTAGTACAATGACATTCATATCTAGCTCAAGAATACGAAGTAGGTATGTCCAGTACGCGGTAGCTTTGTAGATGGCATCGAATCTCTTAGGTCGGCGCAAGCGCAGTGTGTCCGTCAGGCCGCGTCGCACGTCGCCGTCGTCGGTGTAGGAGCTGAAACCGTTACCGGACCACAAAAATGTCGCAAAAAAGCTCGTAAACCGTTTCTGTTTCACTTGTTATATTGTAATTTTGTGACGTGACTTTTATTTCATGGTATATTTAAGAAGATTTACCAACAAAAGACAGCTCTCGTGTACCATTATGCAATAATCAAAGCGTGTACTTCGTGATTTTGTTTATTGTAAAAATCACTGACTGAAGTTGTAATTTATTATTTTTTTATGTACCAATAGCATTCCCTTGATTAAAGTAGTTAGTATATATGGGATCTGTAGTAATTAGATTATCCGTGCACCTTGGTGACATATAACGTGTCATGTAAACGCACAATGAAAGGAGGTACAGGATAGTTATTGGTTTCCGATGTACATGGCACTGGTGCAAGTGTGTAAGAAACCTCGCGTCGTGTCGCCCTCTGAATATCAATATCAGAATTTAACCAAGCCGTGATGCCAGTCACAATGACCGATAAAAGAGAAACACACGAATATGGCCCTACACTAAGTCTGTTTAAAATTCACATTCAGTGTTAACACTTCGCTTGGTGCTCGGTGCCACCAATCGGAATGTAGGTTATGATGTTATTTAGCCCAAGTTTTTTGCCGGCACAAGTTTTTATATTACTTACAATAGGTAATAGTTATCTATTTCCATGCCAATCAATCTCATATAAGGCGTGAAAGTTTTGACGTCACTGTGCTAAATTTAGTGTTGTTCAGCGCGATGTTACCTGAGGCCATTTTATTGAGATCAAGCTTTTGTGTGTGTGTCTGTGTCTGTATTGAATTAGGCGCCATTTTAACCAAAGGATCTCTCTCTTCGATGTCTAGCGTTTGATCAGTGATGTGTGTCACTTGTATTAAAACTAATTATAAAAATAGAACACTACTTCAGTATAATATAATTGATACGCAATAACAATATCTTTCAAAGTGACAAATAATGGAAACTTAGGTAGAAATTCAAGCTAAATTATGTTTATAACGCAAAACGAGCCCTTTGGTTCGTCGAGCTTTGTCAAGCAGACATATTCATACGTGGCGCGTGGGTCTAACAATAAGATATGATAATATCGGTGCTTGCTATACTGCTCATTTCATTTCTACATTTCGCGTTCTCCAGCAAGTGTCGCTATTAACTTCACGTTAACAATAAAGAATGGAGCAGACGTATATTACTGACAAAATTTATACGTCAATATTCCGGCTGGTCTTGGCTAAAGCGATGCATTAGCTACCTTCCCTAAGGAGTATCTGCTCGGTGCCCACGCTCATGGCACCCACACTCTAAATAACAAGACAAATAGACTTGTCCACTTACCATTTACCGAGTAAAAATTCCCATGTATTGTTTGAATAGGTCTTTTACCAATTAGTATTTATACCGACCGATATAAGAGGGTTAAGGTTTGTCTGTTGCGTTCACGGACCGCGTAGTGCCCGCGACCCTTGCGTGGCGATCTAAAGTGTGAGAGAATAAAGACTCCACGACTAACAGCCCATTGTTTATGTTCAAACACCAGTCGTTTTGAACTTTCATGTGAAATATTAAAGGATTTTGACGATCGTAAAAGGATTTGAGTTTCACAGAGGTCTTTTTGGAAGTAGGTACGTAAAGATTTGCAATGACAAAAGAGGAAAATTGCAGTCATTGAAAGATCGATCGTCTTTAAAATTTAAATTGCTGCTTCACGTCTCACATTTTAAAAAAACCTTTACCTCTTTTCGTGACCAACAAACAAGATGCTATTCGAAGTTTTTTTATTATCTTTGTGTCATTGATGTGAGTACCGTAAATCCTGCGTATCATCGGTGAGTATTCTGAAATAGTTGAGCGTTCGCAAAACAAGCTTAGAAGTTATAATTACGCAATTATAAGTATTGTCTACATTTTAACGCTAATAAAAAGGCTCGGGCAACACTTCATAATGTCCAGGTTGTTTTATGGTGCGGAACGTGCGATGTCATTGTCCTACGAGCAAGACGCATGCAGCTCCGCCGCGCTCCGCCGCCGCCGCCGCGCCGCTTCTGCGCCGCGCCACCACCGACCGGCGTCGCGTCGGTTCGCGAACGCCTCTCAGCGCCAAAGCTTTTACACATTTTTATAAGTTTAGCTTAGAGCCGTTACATTTTTTATGGCACGCAAACATTTTCCCGCGGTTCACTTCTAAATAGAATAAAATATAAATCTAAACCGTTTTATATTCACATAAGCAAAACGTGGCGTACAGCGTTCACGATCTCGATAAATTAGCATTTTTTACTTACTCACGCTTAAGTGGATTCTAGGCTGTGTTTATGATGATCCGATCGCAACAGTTCAGATAGTTTTTGTGATGAAGCAGGAAAAAGCAAACAGGAATAAATAAGTTAATACCTGATGTGTAGAAAAAGTATTTTAGATCGTATTTTTATATTGAGATATTCACCCTCTAACAATTTGCATGAAGTACTCCTACCTACCCACTCACGCTCTTTGTTTTCCTTTAATCTTGAGAGGGTCTCGGAAGTAATATGTCAACGAAGGCCCCACATGAATTATTCACATTAGAAGAATGCCCAAAGGAAATGAATACCAAAAAATCAATACCAAATTCTCGAGATGAACAGTTTCTAACGAGAAGACCTTTTGTACCTATGTTAGACTATGCTATGCGGACGGACTCAACAAGCTTTTTATTATTTGTACATAAAATCCACAAATACAGTCGATCTAAACATTGTCACAATAATACTACATTGACTTTAGTTTAGTTTAGACCAACTAAGGCTATGTAAGAGTAACTTAAAAATATTTTCGGCATTTCACCATATCATACTTATTATCTTCAACACATACAAAAAAGGTACCTAATCAAAATAATTCACCAAACAAACGTCGTTTAATGTATCTGTTGAGGTAACAATAGCTGTGGTGTTTATTTGTTTACGAACTCCGTGTCGGCGCGTCGCGTCGCAATGATCATTAGGTTATTAGGATTATTTGTGGCGTAGTACTTCCTGATTCGTGGCGCTTCCCTGAATTTGCTTTTAAACATTCGTGCGCCGACATCTTCACCTTGAAAGAACATAGGCATTTTTTTCACGTCTGTTTTTCCATGCCAATAATGATAATTTTTAGAAGTATTCATTCAATATCTTAATGCTGTAGCTAATCACGAACATCGCTGTTCTTATAAGGTTTGAAAAAAATATCATGCCTGATGGTGATTATAGAACTTTGGTAACTATAGAACTGACGCAATCTTTATTGCTTCCTTACTTTGATTTCTTTTATTTTAGAAGGCAATCAATTGTTTTTTGTTATTAAATTTACTTTTATAGCAAAATTGCCATACCTTTTTAATGGTGGTTAAAAAAAGCTTCAGGATCAAACATAAATCATTTAATCCTATTTAGTCCTAAAAAATCTTAAAGGATGAAGCTCCAGATACAAAATTTTCTATGTAAGTACATTTTGTTCAAAAATAGCTATTTTGTTTCTAAAACAGTGCTTACTCTTTTATGAAAAAATGCCGTCATACTTACAATTATTTGTGAAATAAATTAATGGCTGTCTGTCACTTTCATGTGACAAGAGGTCGAGAAATGAAACTGATAAAAGTTAAAGGCACAATTGAGATTGACGGGCGAAACCCCGCATGATTCATATCCCCTGTATATCTTATAAGCTAACTTCTATATAATATACGAATACAAATTACAGTGAAATATAACTGCAGCTTTTGATACTTAATCAAAAATAACGTGTTATCTTTTTATGCAAAAATTTTTTACGAAAAACGTTAACAGCAATTCAATTTTATTTCATTGGCAGTTTCTCGTTAATATATCTGAAAAATAACACTTATTACACATAAATGCACATCGTCTCAGTAAGTGGTTATTTTAAAACTGTGGCATTGCTGTAACGGTACTAAACTGCCTCAATTTCGGAGCCGTGCAAGTGAAACAAGCTAATTTCCGGCATCGGACTAACTTCATATTATTATTCTTTAATGTTAAACATTTAAAGTCAGCCTCGTAAGAAGTTGTTGCCATGCTTAATGATGACACCTTATTAACATAATTAGTTTACAAGAAATAATCAATTTAGAACCAAGCTTCCAAAATCAAGTTAACAGTTTTTTGAGTGAATTCGATCAAAATATTGTTAAGTGATGACTCGAAGCGTCTGAAACGGCTGCAACTATATAGGTAATCGACAGGTAAACACGATACTCACGGTGGTCTCCGGACGCGGTCCTTGTACCTATTTCGATGTTTTAGCTTTGGCTCGTTTTGTGATAAGTACAAATTGAATATTTCTTTTAAAATGTCATATTTATATATAAGCACCTACTGACAGTAAATAACTGTGACTACATCTTCGGTATGACTTGTTCCGCTGTTAAAACAAGCTCTTGACCCTTGCATAAATATTATATAAGTTACCCCGCAAGTGACCACAGCGTGAGAAAAATGATGACTATTTGCTTAACATCGATTATCTCAACTGTTGAATGTTGGTGAAAGAACGACGCGGCGACTTAGGAGGAAGGTGGTCGGCGCGGGCGCAGCGCTGCGCGCAAGCGGCCGACCGCCGCCATTGTGGCTCCCACTTACTAAATCAATATTTGCGCAGATGTCGGCGCAAGAGCATGCTATGCTTGTACCGACCTAAAATTCATACAGCTTATATGGCAATGTTAGCGGTAAATTTTCTCGGCAGCTACTTGTAATCCTTCAAATGTGGGTCGATGCCGCACGCATTAGTTGACCCCGGCCGTGCTGTGCTGAAGGGTAATTCATTCAAATTGATCGCGCATCTCAATTCGTACAATACACTATATTGCTCGGTTCGAAATATCAGCCTCGGTGTATTTAAGGTCATGGTTTGGAGCCGCCGACTTCGTGAATTGAATAATTTCACTCGCTATCGTCATTATTCCACGCCAAACTTTTTCTCACAATTTGTATTACCGCGTAACTACACTCCCACAGTTCTAAGCTATCACACATGTATAATTGCTAGCCCAGCGTTCGCTATCGTGTACATATATGATAATTATCCAAGTGAAGAAACAGGACGAGGGTCACGTTCCCCTGTGCTAGCTTCACATCCACCAACTTTTTTATTCAGGCGCAATTTTTTGCCCTGTTGTGGTTTCCAAGTGAAAACGAATAGCATAATTTTCTAAACGATAACCACGATTCCCGTGTAATATGATAATGCGATGTATAAATATTTCATGTCTAGGGCTCTTTATTATCGTTTTTGCACAATAACCAGTTCTCCACAATGCAGTTCCACAGCGAAAACAGGGGCTCTATAGCTAGGTACCCATTATTATTGTTATTTTTGTAGTCACTTCGGCGCGCGTTAGATAAGTGAGTTTATTAAAGTACATTCCTAGCACTTCATGAGGAGTTAGCGAGAAGCTGCTCACGTAGGCTGGGTAACTGTATCGTGTTATTAGTCTCAGTAGATTCAAACAAGTGTTTCGTCTTAACAAAACAAAAGCTGTCAAGGTTTTCTTGAAAATCATGTTTCAAGCCGTAAAATAGTTAACGGGGAAATATCCGAAGAGTTTAAACCGTACTACGTGCCTGTGCTCACTCGTTTAAAGCTAAACTCTGAGGTTCGTTTGTAAGCACTCGCCATTCATTCCTTACATAGAGATATGGCCGGTAATGACTGGCCGGTCGCCGGTCGGTCAGCTATCGGCCAGACGCTCGTAAACACTGTTCGACACGAAGCATTCGAACATGGCTGCGAATACAAGTCAATAGACATCATGCCGAGGGCGCTCACTTCCTGGTCCGACAGCCTAACTGTTATGTTCCACACGGCTATAGAGCCCACCGAGCCCACCGAGCCCACACACCCCGACCAGCCATGTCGTAAAAGTTTAGCTGAATTTAATTACATCTGCACATAAAAAGGATACGGAACTCAAAGGTCACTGATTTAGTGGGCAATGAGACACACATGGTTTCCTCGTACGTGTTAGGGGTGCGGAGCGGCACGGGTCAGCGGTTGCCCTAACAGGCAGCGTCAGAGAGCGGTCACCGGGCGGCGGGCGAGGGCGGCGTGAGCGCGAGGGTGCATCGACATCCCATCACTCATCTCGCACTCTTTTCTTTCATCATTACATATCTTAGAAAACAATCTATTTTCAAAACCAATTTTACTTGGTACTTTAAAATATTAGTAACTATTCGAAGTATCTTGTAAATATTAAAGTATTGCAAAACATAATTCTTCTGCAAGACGTTTTTTTTTTCCATAAAGGCACACTGTACTTAATTACATTAGTGAACACAATGTATGTAGTTCACCGTGAGAGGTGTCAGTAAACGGCAACCTGGAACGTAGCTGAGTGGAGTTATGCTTGTAGCTAAGTAAGCAGGCGGCGACGTGCGGGGGCAACGCTCATCGTGTGAGCGACGCGGCCGCGGACCAACAATCGCGAATTCAAGCTATGCCTAGCAACAGCACTCACACTAACGGTGGCTTTCTTCGAGCACACAGACATAGAATGTACTTAAGAGTTTTGAGCTTTGATGGTCTTTGCGACATTAAAAGTAAGCTTTCCTCGTAAAATAAATCTCATGAACACTTTTGCGGGTTTTACGTCAATGGCATCTTGGGAACGTTGCCTGAATGCATTTGAAATAATGATTAAGAAAAAATCACACAAAATAGATGGATATTTCTTGTAGATCGAATCGAAATCACGGAATAGCATGGAAATAAGATAATTCGTAAGAGCGCCTGAGTGGAATGTTAACGCGGAGTGTAACGGTGACGGAGACGTCTAGAGCGGATTTACCTAAATTATTCGGACTACGTTAGCGATGAATGCGTGCCTCCGTGCACGATCCCATATTCTATTAAAATAGCTTTCCCTCCGATCCTTGCACAGATCAGACATGTCCAAGTTGTTAGTGTTGCTCAAAGTGAACTCTTGCTATTATAAACCCCAGTTACAGTGATATTGATTTGAAATGTGTTGTTTCATTTTCCGATCATTTATTTTCTTGCGAATGTGATTAAACACCAAGTCACCCTAAGGTAGACTGGTAGAAAATGCCTAAGGCATTAAGTCCGCCTTTGTACAGTGTTTATACATGTGCATAAAGTTTTAATAAATAAATAAATAAAATAAATTAAATGCAAGTAATATTATTTGAAACTCAAAGCGCTCAGATCTTGCATTCAATAAGTCTTTTGAGGATATGCTAGCATAAGTCATAGCTTACTATAACATACCGCCTCCGTTTTATCTTATTGTATGTCGTAAGAGAGTTATGGTTCCATAACGCTCACTTATTTAGTGTACCAAAAAAGCGCTGTTATATCTTGATGAAGCGGTCTAGATAGTTTATACTTATGTGTATCTCCTGGCACAAAATTTGCGCGGGTCAACGAACCGCGAGTACCTCATGAAGGAAACTAATATTTGCTATCTTCCTACCCGCTCCCTTGAGGCACACAAACCCTGCCACGTTGAGTTACTTCCACTACACTGTGCTTCTACTTTTGTGGAGAGGATAGAACCGTCCTTTTTCGATTATTATTATCTGCTCGTCGGTATAATACGAACCGTATTATGGAAGTCGAGACTACATACAACAATAATATCAGTTTTTATAAAAATATTTAAATACATACTGTGGTCTCGAATAGTATAAAATAATTGCCATAAAAGAGTCGGTGTACATTAGCGCGGTATGCGACATGTGCATGCGGCTACTTAGTATGGACGTGGCTGCCCGCGTCTGCCGTTAATCGACCGCTACACTTCAGTGACAATTATCGCCTAATAACGACGTAGTGTCGCCTTGTAGCCGAATCTAATAACGTCGCTCCGTCGCCGTGTACACGACTTCTATGCTAATCACTTGTAATTTACGACGACCGATAATCGCGACACGCGTACGTGAGCGCATTGTGCGAACGGCGCGCGCGCCTTGGATAACTGAGTGAGTGCTTCGCGAATATGTAGCTGCGCTAGCGACGTTAGACCTGTGAGAACGTCCTGTGAGAACTCACAAATCGATATAGCTATTCTGCAATATAACTTTACATGCACAGGTTTTAGATTGCTATCTAAAGCGAGAATATAAAAGTGGTATGGTACGCGCGCAGCATTCGCGGAGTAGGCGGGAGTGCGCCGTGACTCTGTGCCCTCCTGCCGAGCTGTGCCGACTGACCCGCCGGTCATCGCGGCTCGCATCTAGTACGCTGCCTCAAACTATACGACCCGGCTTAGCTTACCACGTATATGGACAAATATTACACATAAATCATACTTTTTATTTGTTTATAATTTAAAAGACTTTAAAAACGTACATTTTGTTAGAAGTTATAGTAGATTTGGGCATTTATCGAAAACTAGTTTTCGCCCGCGGCTTCGCTCGCGTTAAATTCGGTATAACACACCAAGCAGACCTGCAGTTTTTGCTCTTGCGCCTGATTGATTTATAATAGCAACGCTAAGTTTTCCCTTTTCTTCCCTCGTTCTCCCTCATATCCCACTTTTTTTTAATAAAAATTAGCCTATGTCCGTCTCGTGGTTCCTCTGTACCAAAATTCATCAAAATCGGTTCAGCCATTAAAGCGTGAAGAGGTAACAAACTCACTTTCGCTTTTATAATATTTGTAAGGATACCAAGTCGTATCAATATCTACGGAGAGATTTCCATATACCTATTGTGAAATCAAATAGTTGCTGTCAATTTATAAATATGTCTCTCAGTGACAGTTATAGACATATGTTAATAATAAATGCTCTGATCACAGTAAAACCGTGTGGTTTTACTGTGATCAGAGCATTTATTATTAGCATTGGAATATTCGAATTAGGAGTGTTCTTAAGTCGAATATTCCAATGCTAAATCTGATCAATCAGGCAATAAAATAACCAAATTATTATTATCCACGTAAACATTTAAGTTCAAATAATAATGTATTAGCTTCCCGATCTCAAAGCAGTTGTTCAATGTTCAAGAAATTGGTGTCAATGCTCGCTGCGGTTGCAGTGTTCCGAAATTATGTGTTGGGCAACGCAACGCGGACATGCCGCTCTGGGCCCAATCGCCGTATGCCCAATACGCCCTTCTGAACTGATTCAATCACTTTACTCCTTCCCCGCCATAATAGCAGTGCACAATCCGTACCATTCCCTATTACTATCACATTTGCAATAGGAAATCGATTCTACAAATGTGTAAATGATTTCTTTTGTACAGGCTTTCTTTTGTAAATTAATAATTGTTGTATAAATAAAATACAGTTGAATTACAACTTAAAATATTCAGTTCTATTCACCGTCTACTTAACTTATATTTATTTACAATTAGAAATACTAGATAGTGAAGTGTTCGTAAACTAACAAGAAGCGTAGGCTTCAGCTCCGTAGCGCCGCGTAGCTCTCGAAGCGCCGCCGCCGTGTAGATTCTGTAGATGAGTGCGTTTGATCAATGACGGCGTCACCACTCGTCTCAAGCTCTACAGTTACGAGTTCACAATAACAATTAAGTGCGCCATATATTTTGTGGCTTTCCAACTGACTGCGTTTCAAATTCAGGTTTATTTTAATCGGATTAACTGTTACTTTTGACGTCACACCGCTGGAAAAAACGGTACGCCAAATTATGCTTGAGAAGTGGGTTCCTATTGTGTACGATGAAAGAACTGGAGCTCCCCGACACGAATATTCGTAATCACAACATTAGCTTGGAGTTAATTATTTCGGTACTCGCATACATTACATGATAATGATCGTCGGAGAACACGAGGCGCTTTGCGTCGCTATTTACGAACTGACATTGTCAGAAAAATGACGAAAAAAGATATCAACACGACAATGCGAATAGCTCTCCATGTCCGGAACACGTGGTATTTTAGGAAAGCAAATAAATAGATAGTGGTGAACTCTCCGCACCCTCACCCTCTCGCCAAGCCGCGGAGGTGACTTGCAGAGTGTCTAGACGGAGGGACCCTTACAATAACCATATAGATTATATCTATAGATATTTGCGCACCTTTTGCTAAGAGGGTACTTTATAATTTCATGGAAATAAACTCGTCTTTAGAGCTTTTTCAAGAAAAATAAGGCCACAAAGAGCCATTACCTAAGGAAACTTTATGAGAGGCACTTACGTAATCACATATACATTGTACACGTGTTTGTATAAGTACTCTCATGACAAGAAAACATAGAGAAAGCTCCCCAGCGACTGGCAGAGGAGGCAAGGGAGGTTGTTGAAAAATGCGTGTAAGGTGTGGTATGTGGTACGTAATGAGTAGGTGTTTGTGTGAATGTGTGTGTGTATGGTTGTGTGCAGAACTCGGGCGCGGATGCGTTCCCACGGTAACGCTCGCCTTACGCTACGGACCCTGGAGTTACAATAATTTGCTCCACACCTATTGACTGTTTCAACCACGGACCGTAAATACGAATACTTAGCTTACCGTTTGTTTTAAACTGTTATTTTTTTGTATTGATTGAGAAAAATCTTGCATTCTATATTGACATTTACCTACAACGTTTTGTCTAAAATTCTTGTAAAAATGACGCATAAAAGAAACTGCGAGTGTGTGAGTGCTAAATGTTTTAAACTCTACCTACACAACAAAACACACAAAAAGGGTTTATCTTTTATTGCTATACCAACCGTAGGGGCTAAAACAGTAAGCCTATGAAGTACAAAATATATGGTGGTTGACCGTTCTTTGAGGTGTCAGAAATGGCCATTTAATATTCACAGCGGTTTCTAGAAATATGTTAGTACATACGTCGTATTTCATTGAAAATCCTTTAAAACTGCCCACTGCTAACATTGTTTTGAATTGCCGTCGTTCCAGCCACTCTGAATGGACAGTTAAAGTCCCCATTCACTCACAGCTAAATGGACACATTTTTGTGCGAACCTCACGTTTCCGCGTTCCTTGGCCCGGCTCTGGGCTAAAATGTACAGTTCAACAATACTAAGTAGAATTGTTAATTACCGTTTTATACGATCGCCGTTACTAGTTTAGATAAGATAGCGGCGGGATGTAGGCAAATGTTGGCATTACCTGTTGCACTTGTTATGTTTATAGCAAACTCAAGGCTAACGATGCTAAGCTTATTTATGCGAATATAATATTTAATTTTTTCTTGATGAGGAAACTACTGCTCGTAGAATATCAGGAAAACTATTTTTCCTTGATATTCTAAGAGAAGCACTTATTTTTCTTAGCATGTGATGTAAGTGTTGGAACACGCACAATGATCCTTGATCCTACCATTACACCCACTCAAGCACGCGTCGCTACGCGCGTAGGTACACAAACACACTCTTGGAGCATTTTATATGAATGTTATTACTATAACATACCGTGCACATTGCTTTGATACAAAACAATATACCTGTATCCAATCTTAAATGAATTGAATTACAAGCTCTATCTAGCCATCTGAAAATCTTTAGCGAAAAGCAAAAAGCAAATTAAATGTGTCTGCAGTCCGAATTGTTTGCTTCACCATTGTTTTTATAGGTAGTCCGCGTTATGGAGATAAAATAATTGTTTTTTTCCGCGTCATTAGGCATCTTTGCTCCGGCTGTTATCTTGTTCTTTTACGAAAAATAAAATTCTTTTACTATGGGAAGCTGTTTTTTTATAAAATCGGTGCTTTTAAGATTTTGCATACTCTAACAAAATGTTAGCAGGCGTATCACTATTATTGGAGCGTTATTTATTGTTCAGTTGTGGTAGACGACGAATTCGAAGTGGGTATGATGAAATTGAACCGTAAAATGTTCCCCACAATTTGATTGTGACGAGAGTGTAGGTGGAGATGTTGGGACGCGACAGTAATTGATAGTATTGTGTTTGTTGCAGAGGACGGGGTCAGATGGATCGGCGCGCGGCGGGGGCGCTGCTAGCGCTGGCCGCGTGCTTCGCGTGCTCGGCTGCGGGTAAGTGTCACGGGGTTGATAGCAAGGGCTGATGTTGTGTGGGGCTGCACTCACTGTGTGTGTGTCATAGACCAAAAGATGATCCTTCATCTGAGATAGCAATTTTTTTCTTATGAATGAATTTATTTTTTTCCTTTTTAAACTAAAATAAATGATTAAATAAATAACTAATAAAATTGCGGAAAAAATGTTAACAGGTAGTTTATTGTACAATATTTAAAGTCCAGAACACTATTACTTGGTATTCAATAAGTTTTTTTTTCGTAATGCATAGCGTGGAAACGTAGCTGAATAGTCTGGGCTAGACTAAAAGTAAATAGTCTATGAGTTTTGTATTTAATGAAAAAGAAAACCTACATTTTCCAAGTCTTGACTCCATTAACTGTTGTATATGAAAAAGTGAGTGGTAAATAATTCAGTTAATTGGTAACTACAAAGAGTGATTCGATGGACACACTCATCTACATACGATCATTATGCAATCGACGACGTTATTTAGTCTTCCTTTCTTCTTATTCATTAATATGTATGTATTTATAGTACACCTACTTATTTATTCGCCTGTAAACATATGAATTGCAAATAACATAACATATCAATAATATTGAGTGCTGAATTTCCGATTATGACAATGGATATTACTAGGAAAACATTCCAACAGGTAGTAATATGTTAATGTTGGTGTTGGTGTTACACTAATTCTTATTTATTATATTTTGATGGAGCTGCCAAACTAGTATCTACCGTTGCGTCGTCTGCGACCCACTGAGCTCGTGAGAAGATTCTACTCGAGATAGCGCAACACTTCCGCGGCTTCTTACAGTCTCGCTTCATTTTCCATCATTCTTTTTGCAAAAAAAGTTCTTACACTTCTTTGATATTTCAAAATTTAAAATCACTGAAAGTCTTAATTATTTCTGCATATCTCTTCAAAGATTGTTGCTCGTAAATTGTATCCTCAAGTAATGTAAAGGCTGAAGACGTATCTTTTTCGAGCTCTGCCTAATAATTTATTCGGAGCTCACAAATAATTCATGAACGAAAGTGCAATTATGTGTACCGTTCCATGCCCATCTCGAGTTATGTAATTTTTATGAGACACCATTAAATTGTGCCGCCGTAAAGCCATTTTCTTCGTTTATCGAATAATGTGATCGGAGTTCCTGTAATGCGTAGTATGATTAGCTGTAAGTTCGCCTCTCGGCTCCCTCCCACAGGAAGGCCGTGCTCGTGACGGTATCTTCCCGTGCCCGCAGCTAACAGTACAAAGGTCTGTGCGTGTCTGTTTCGCGATGCATGTTATTAGATGACGCTATTTTGGTCCGCGCAGATTTAGTATCCGCAGCACGGTTCCTTCAAAGAATTCGTATTGAATTTATGTTATACATAGGAAGTATATTTAAATGCGGCCTACAATGTTTAGGACTAACCGTGTGAACTTCATCACGCATGGCGACCACGCCGACATTCATTCATTGAAACAACAATCCATATTAATGTAGTGCAAATTTTAAATTCATGCTGGCTCCTCATTTCGATTGCCTCGACCCGTGTTCCTAAGCGCACGATTTTGCATTAAGTAGTTTTTTGTTCATGCAAAGCCATTTATAACGTCACACTTATACGTAAAAGCGATTCATTAGGTATCAGGGGAATTAGAAATGCTACGTCACGTACTTGAAATGATTCGGTACTTATTATTCAGTCAGGCAACTTGGAATTTGGACAATTCGTTGCGCACTGACACCTACTCTCTCTACGTGGGAGTAACCTACTGTATTGAATTCGGTTAGAAAAACAGCTGTTATAATTAAGTATTTCAAAAATATTCAAAACAGGATATGTGATTTTATCCGTTACGACTTTGTTCCGTTGTTTTTTTTACGATCAATTTAATCGTGAGAGTGGAAATAGTATAATTGAAATCTCGGTTAGCAAAAACTGGATGCTAACGACATTCCTGGCGACCGTTAGGTGGATCTGGCTGCGGCGCCAGCGCACTCGCCATATACAGGCGCGCCGAGAGCGCCCTAACGGTGCGGCCGCCGCCGCCGCGCGCCGGCCCTGAAAAGCACAACTCATACTGCATTCACCGACACCTTCAATAATACATGATCGCTTTTCCTCTTCAATATTTATATGAAAACAAAAACATTACTACTTAACTTTCACGTCACTTTTTTTCTATTTTTCACTTTACTTGGTTAATTGTTTATGTATATCGCTAGATATTTTTACCTGTACTTAAATTTATAAATATTGATAAATTGATTTATTCAGATTATTTTCTTCTTTCTTTTCTATAGAATTAAGTAATCTTGGGACTTAGGTGTCCTACTTAGTTTAACATTCATATAAGCTTTTCTAGGTAGATCTCAGACTGTCTTTTATTTATTATTGTTTAAAGTTACAGCCCTGTAGTTACAAATTGCATATTTGTTCTGAAAAAAATAAGTTTAAATATTTCCTCGATATTATGATGTAGCCCTTAGTACAATTGAGAGAGAAGTCGCGGTTTGGATGTTAACGACACTCTCCGTTAGTTTAATTACAGCTTTGTCGCGTCGCCGCTCAGCTTCAGTAATTACTCGCAGTAAAACGGATATGTAAAACGACTTTAAGACGATGACCGATCACGGGTCTCGAGCGATTTGCAGCTAATATCCTGCCCAGCTGTAACGTGCTTAATAAGTCAGTCGTAAAAACAGCAGTAAAACATTCTCAGAACGCTCTGCCTTTAATGTCTGTATCGATATTTTTCTCTTAGCAGCAGTTGATGCTCGAACGAAAATTAACACATGCATATAAAACAAACAGAATGGTTTTAAAAAAAATGTAAACCGAAGCTGAGCAGCTGAGCACGTGGAATGAGATTTTTACTTTTACATGACTTCACTAAAAGTTAACATGACATTGAGAATGATTGAAGAAAAAATATAATCCGGCAACATGCAAGCGGAACATATTTTACACGAGTCACTTTACCGCAAAACCCGATAAGAAAATTGCGAGCAACGGAAAATTTAAATTAACATAGAAAAGCAGTAGAGAAACGATCTTAATTAATGATATTATTTAAATATCAAAACAAAATATTTTGAATGTTTCAATATCATATAATTGACATGTTTTATTTTCATATAATTGACATGTTTTATTTTTACTTTCAGCTCCTACAGCAAGTAATCAGACAGCTTTAGATTTGTATGAAGGTAAGTTACATTTAAACCATAACATTTTACTTTTAATGAAAGCCTACATAATAAATTAGTTAGTAAAACTAGACAACCCAAAGATAACATAAACATCTTAAACCATTTCATATACTGATCTAGGAGAGCCACTCTACATATTGGATATGTCATGTAAGAGCCGCCTCAGCTGAATAAATTTGTAAAATTCAATTCGAAACAATAACTGAATAACCCTGGTTTGCCGAAGTTTGGTAGCATTGAAAATGCCGCGACACCATTTTATAACGTACACAATTACTTTTATAAAGAGATAAGAGGCTTTTATTCCAAACAAGTTAAATGAACACTGGTATTGATATGATTCCAGGCGCTCCGGAAGGTTGTTACTACAACTTTCAGCATTATGGCGAGGGTGACCGAATTATGACCAATGAACCATGCCTCAACTGCACCTGCCACAACCGAATGCTGATGTGCTACCTAAGAGTCTGCCCTTTCACCAAGGCCATCGGTCAGGACTGCACGGTCGAGAAGCGAGCGGATCAGTGCTGTCCTATCGTTACATGCCCTGACGGTAAGTCGATTTCAAATATTCGCATTATAAACAAAAAAAAACATGGTATTTTTTATCACTTTTAAAAATACGAAAGTTTTCGACACGAAACAATAGCAGACAAAACACAAATTTGCACTTTTTCATATATTCGATTGCAAAACAAATCGTTGTTCCAAAGATCAGGTTTTTTAAAATCTTCCCACTTTTCCATTGCCACTAGGGACAACTCGTTTCTAGTGTTTTCAACTCATAAAAGAAATATCGAATTACTTACACAAGCGGCATGATTTTAATATTAATTTTATGAACAGTTCCAGTTGACCTACTCACATCTACGTCGACCACGTCTCCAGCTGAATATGGAGCAACTGGACTTGGCAAACTGGATAAATATGGTTGCAGTATCAGCGGAAAATATTTCCCGGAAGGATCTAAAGTACCCCCGACACCGAACAAACCTTGCGAACATTGCTACTGTATTCGAAATATGACGACTTGCGTTATGCAAGAATGCACTCTGCATGTGGATGGTTGTACGCCGATTTACCATAAAGACGTCTGCTGTCCAGTGCGTTATTCTTGTGGTGAGTTTTTTAAATTGCTGTTTGATAATTTTTCTTTTTTTATCATGATGCAGATCTTGAGGCTTTTTTATTATAAGGAAGTAACAAAAATTAAACCAAAAAATACAAACACGTGTTCTTAGGCGGCCAAAGAATCAAAACACACATATGATATTAATATCCACATGGAAATTATATCACTTCAATAAGATACCATCATCCACATACTTACTAAAAAGTAATTAATTTCAGATCATCCCGAAGACGAAGTACCTCTTTTGGACGACATGTCTACTACCGTGCGACCGACGCCAGGATTTTTACTCACAACCACAACTATGTCACCAGTAACACAGATGACTCAAGACTGTGTTCATGATGATCGAGTATTTTCGGATGGAGCTTTGATCAAAACAGAAAAAGCATGTGAACATTGCTATTGCATGAAAGGAGATATAGTTTGTGTTGTACAAGAATGTGGTGCACCAATGGAAAATGAAGGCAAAAACTGTACGTCACTGCCACCTCGTGAAGGTCAATGTTGCCCCGACACGTATATCTGTGAAGGTGATGAGCTTCCCTCTGAACTTTCAACTGAATTTACGACAGAAACGGTTATAGAAAAACTAACTACGTTGTCGCCTCCAAGGAGAACCAGTGACGAAGGTAGTGGATATAGGAATGAACCTGACGAAGCACCGTACACAAAAATGCCAATTCTGGAACCTGAAGTGGAAGGCAGTGGCGATGAAGAAGAAACGCCTAAACCGATTGGCTCTGACAACATATTGCCTACTCCTGGAGATGATGATCAATATATCTATGTCACTACGAAAGGTCCTGCTCATGAAGAACATGAAAAGACAACAATAGCATTCAATAAAGATAAAACTGTTGAACCCCATGTTTCAACAAATGCCCCTATGAGTGAAGATGTTGAGAAGCTTACTACTAGCGAAATAGTTGAAGAAAAGACTCCAGATCCTCAAAAGCATGTCCCTCCAACAAAGACTCCTGAAATCGATGAAGTTGCTACGACTGAATGGGGAGATTCACTAAATACAGTTCCCGATGTCATTCCTGATGAAGAAATTGCTAAACCTCATGATTATGCCGCAAGTACAACTTATCCTACAAGTGAAAGTCTACCAGTTGAAGGCGAAGATGATAGTCTACCAACATCACAAAAAGAACAAGATATTATTATGAGCACAACATCCAAATCTGAATACAGCACCACCAGCTCTAGCATTTTAGATGAAACTGAAAAAGAAACTGCTTCACCTACCGATATATCAAACGTTACTCCCGAAGTAATTACTGAAAAAGAATATTCCGATAGTGATATTACAAGAACAACGAGTGCCACTTCAACTGAAGAAAGGCCAGCTGAAGAAGACAAAGAAACTTCTAAACCTGATTTAGTAGCTGCCAGTACTACAATTAGCCCGGCTGAAGAAGACAAAGAAACTACTAAACCTGATTTACTAGGTGTGAGTACTACTATTAGCCCGGCTGAAGAAAACAAAGAAACTGATAACAATGATTTACTAGGTGTCAGTACTACAATTAGCCCAGCTGAAAAAGACAAAGAAACTTCTAAACCTGATCTACTAGCTGTGAGTACTACAATTAGCCCAGCCGATGAAGAAAAGCAAAGTAGGAAACCTGAAGAGTTCGTCCCAAGTACCACTAGTAGCACAGTTGAAGAAGAAAAAGAAAGTTTCAAACCTGAACTACTAATTCCTATTACCACAAGTAGTCCAATAGAAGAAGAAGACGAAAAGTTAACTACAGAGCCAGATCATGCACAAAACACAGTTGCTGTTGCTGAGGAAGACAGTAAACATCCTCATGAACATATTACAACCACTACGGCATCACATGTTGTCGACGAAGAAAGCACCACTATATTCACTCTAGAACCAGAATTTGTGACTGATAAAGTAATTAAAGAAGATGTACCTTCACCTATTGAGCACATTACAACAGTAGCACCCGCTGTGACAGAGGCTGATGTCACTACTGAAGAACCTGATAAAGGATTAAACACTATTCCAAGTGAAATTTATGAAGAAACTAGTTCTGAGCCGTCTTTGCCAGGAAAAACAACACTTTCTCAAGAAACCAGACGAACTGAATCATCTACGATAACTGACAAGCAGCAAACACAGGATGTAGACAATAAATCAACAAGTGTCTTCGAATTAACAACACCTCTACCAGAGAGCATTGTTACTAAGGGTGATCAATACACAGTCACAACTGAGCCATCATTTAGGAAAGAAGACGAAGTAATTAGTTCTACCGAGAAATCTATAGAAGTGGAACCAACCACAGTTAAGTCCGAGTTTGTAGATGAAGGGTTGATTCCTACATCGTCACATGATGACAAAACTAGTACAAGTTCAGATGTTCCAACAATAGATGAAGAATTCACTACTTCAGTACCAGAATATATTACAGAAATTGTAGAAACAATTGGAGACAAACAAACAACTACTGAAGCGACTAAAGAAACACCAGTTATAACTGAAACTGTATCCGAAAAAGTTACCGAACAGGATGTTGATTTGCCATCTAGCACAGAAAAGTTGACTGAAATCACACCTCTCGTTGAAACTCATGAAGAACCGAGCCGAATTCCGGGCGAAGGCGACTGCCTCCTAAATGGTGTAACATATAGGAATAACACTGTTGTACCTAGCACAAATAATTGCCACACTGGTTGTAGGTGTGCCAGTAGCATTATCAAGTGTGATCCTATTATATGCAGTCCACCACCAGATTACATGGATAATTGTCAATCCATATATGACTCTCCTGATTCTTGCTGTCCCACGTTTGTATGTGATCATCCAAGAGAAACAGTACCACCTCAATCCGATAATCACATGTCTGGAACAGCGTCTCCTGTGCCTTCTCCAACTATTGAATGCCGTGGCGACCAATGTGAAATAATTGAACCAACACAACAACCAATAAGTTCATCTGAACCTTGTTCGTCTGGTAACTGTTTGCCTGCAGATGATCATCAAACTGAAACAGAATGTGGGCCCGAAGGTTGTGGTGATGTTCTCAAAAAACCAGACACATCTCTACCTTCTGTAGATCATGCACAAGAATGCTCTGACGGAAAATGCAAACCTGAAATTCAAGTGTCTCCAGTTACACCTTGCGAAGGTGAACATTGTGAGAAAACTGATGAAATGGTCCCTGAATTGCCACAGCAATGTAAAAATGAAGAAGATTGCAAAACTTTGGAAATTCCTACCGTTGACGCTACTCCCTGTGAAGGAGAATCATGTAACAAAATTGATTGTGGAGACGGCGGTTGTGCTCCTGACGTTATTACATCTCCACCAGATAATCAACTGGAATCATGCAAAGAAAAAGACGGTTGTAAGCCTCAAGATATTCCTATTCCCGAATGTACAGGAAACGAACCCTGTAGAAGGAAGGAAATAACAGACAGCGATGCCAAGCCACAAACTACTTGTGAAGGTCCAAACTGTATTAGTGAGAAAGAGACAACCGACAAAACGCCTTCTGCGGAAGTAACTGAAAAAATTGTACCCACTGAAGAAGAGGTTGTAACGGAAAAATCCGATGACCACATTTCAAAACCAGTCGACGAGGACATACCAGAAAAAGATGTACAGGTATTGGATACGTTTACAACTGAAAGACAAATTGCCGAAGCAGTTACAAGCGCTGATATTGAAAAAGAAAAACCAGTAGTTGAAGATGAAGTCACTACAAAGCCAACAATAGATGAAAAGCAGAAAACAGACATGCCTATTACCGTAGACGAAGAAGATAAGGAAAAGCTTGTTCCTGAAGGAGAAATCACACAAAAACCAATTATTATCGAAAAGGAAGTATCGGAAAAACCTGATATTGTTGAGGAAGAAACTATAAAACCTCCCGCATTAGGTGAGGATAGTGCACCCAAACTCCCAGAAGACGAAGAAAAGCGCACTGAAAAACCTGTTTTCGACGAAAACAAAGTTACTGAGAAGGAAAGCACAACAGAACCTGCAATGATTAATGAAAATGAAAAAGACGAAGAAAGTACCAAAAAGCCAGTTATACTCGATGAAGATGTAAAAGAAACGCCTGTTCTTGACTCTGTAAGCACAAAACAACCTGGCATTGTTGATGAAGATAATAAAGAAAAGCCTTTTATTGACGAAGAAACTACAAAGACACCTGCTATTATAGATGATAGTGATAAAGAAAAGCCTATTATTGACGAGGAAAGCACAAAACAACCTATCATCATTGATGAAGATATTAAAGAAAAACCCGTCATAGATGAGGAAAGTACGAAGCAACCTGATATCGTTGATGAAGAAAATAAAGAAAAGCCTGTTATAGATGAGGAAAGCACAAGACAGCCTGACATTGCTGATGAGGATAATAAGGAAAAGCCTGTTATTGACGAGGAAATTCCAAAGGAACCAGCCCAAGTCGAAGAAGAAGGCACAATAAAACCAGTTATAACTGAAAAAGAACCCACAACAATATCAGTTACTGAAGAGATAGCAACAGAAGCAACCCCTATAATTAATCAATTTAGCACCGGTATACCAGCTGATTCCGATACAGACACGGATAAAACATCAATATTTGATGAAACTAGCAAAGATAAGCCAGTTGACTTAGAAAAAGTCACAGATAAACCGGCAACCGCAGAAGACAGTACAAAGAAACCTTCTATTGTTGACGAAGAACAAAAACCCACAGATGTTGATGAGAAAGACACAGACAAACCTGGAAAAGAACCTATTGAAGATACTGGCTCTGAAAAACCTGAATTTGAAAGAGATGGCACAGGTAAACCCACTGTTGAAGACGAAGTAACAATGACTCCCGATGTCATTAAACAGGAAACCACTGTAAAGAGTCCTGTGACAGATGAATATGAAAAAGAAAAGCCTAGTGATAGTGAAGAAAAAAGCACAGACATACCTGCCTTGGTTACTGAAGATGGTGAAAAGAAACCAGTTGTCACTGAAAAACCAATTGCTGAAAATGAAAGTACAAAAGAACCTGACACTGATGACAAAGAAGGAACAACAAGACCTGTATTTGAACAAGATGACAAAGAAAGTACAGCACCACCTGTAGTCGAACAACCCGAAAAAGAAATTGAAAAAGACAAAGAAGACGAAACTGTTGTTGAGAAAACTACAATAAAACCAGATTTAGCAGATATTGACGAAGGTGCAGAGGAACCTACTATTGATGACAAAGAGACGAAGAAACCTACTTTGGTTGATGAGGACGACAAAGAAAAACCTGTCATCATTGAAACAAGCACGATCAAGCCTACTGATATAGACTTGGAGGTTACAGAGCTACCCGCTTCCATAGAGGAGGAAAGTAGTAAGAAACCTGATTTGATTGAAGAAGAAGATATTAAGAAACCTATTACAGAAGAGGGCAGTATAAAGCCATTCACCATTGAAGAAGAAAGTACAGCGCTACCAGACGTCACTGAAGAAGTAGGCACAGCCAAGCCAGTTATTATTGATGAAGGTACAGAGGAACCAATAACTCTTGAAAAGGAAGGTCCCACAAAAACTACCAACATTGAAAGAGAAGGCACAGAGAAACCTACAATAATTGATGAGGAATTTAAAGAAAAACCTGACTTGCCTGAACAAGAAGGCACAAAGACACCTGCTGATTCCGATAAACACACGGAGGAACCTACTATATTTGAAACCGAAGGTACAGAAAAACCTTTTGACAAATACGGTGCTGAAAAACCTGTTATTGTCGAAGATAAAGATCAAGAAAAACCTGTTGTCGATGATGAAAGAGAAAAACCTATAATAATTGATGAGGAAGTTACTAGTAAACCCGATGAAAAGGAAGTAGAGAGCACAGAAAAACCTAAAACTGACGAATCGGAAGGATCGGGTACTGAGATTCCTGAAGCATCGCATACTGCAGGGCCTGAAAAGGAAGTGAAGCTGCCAGAAACGACTTTAGAATCTACAGAGGCAACAATTACTGAAAGTGAGAAAACCACTAAGACTCTCTATTTTGAATCCCAAACCACTTTCACCGAAGACGATGTACATGCTCATACTACAGAATCAAATGCTGCGAAGCCGGTAGATGTAAACACGTTTGAAACAAAGGTTACAGAAGCTGAAGATAGTTATAGTAAAGAACCGGTTATACATGATTATTCACGCACTCCTGATATCACAACAGAGCGTCTATCTGAACAAGAAATTACTACGAGGACATATGTACCAAATGATAAGGCAACGATTTCTGAACAAGACGTTGAAGTAACTACCTTTAAAGTGGATTCGACAGACGTCAAGCAAGAAGGCAGCACAGTGGGACAGGATTTGTTCAGCGAGGAACCAGTCACCCAAGCTCCGGAATTGCATGAAACGTCAGAGTCTCTAGACAAAACAACTGAAACGGGGTCTATAAGTGATGAAGGAGAAGTATCCACAGATACGTCAAATATTAAATCCCCAACCACAGAAGCACCTAGCACTGGCCCAGTTATATTAGAACCACAAGACAGTGTAGATACTGAGAAACCTGATCTACACGTTACTAGTAAATCGGAAGAAGAGAGTACAACTAACGTTTATGAAGAACATAAGATGAAACCTACTCAAGAGTCACATGCACCCGAAGCTTCTTCAACTCTACCTGATTTTGAGACTTCTGATGGTGTCACTGATGGCTCACCAACTGCAGATGATCACAAACCTAAACCTGTATCGCCTGAACAGCATGGTACTGACCTGGACGACAAAACCACACCAGTTTCACCTATCGAAATTAAAACAGAGTATCCCGAAATACACAGTTCCGAAAAAGAAGAAACAATAACAGAAACTTCAGAATATTCTGTCACTGAACCTATAAGAAGATATACAGAAATAGAAGATCCTTCTGTTACCGGACAGGAAGACATAGTAACCGGATATCCAGAACATTATGTACCTTCCAGTACTGATAAAATAGATGAAAGTGGAGACGATGGTATACCAAGCTCAGAAAAGCCACTGTTAACAGATATTGAGTCCGAATTCCCTGAAAAGAGCACAGAATCTGACAAATTCGTCACAAAGATGCCTGAACAAGATTATCAGACACCAGAAAAAGAAAAACCAACTGACGAATTTGAAATACCTGTCACAAAAATACCCATTTCAGTTGTTACCGAATCTCAACAAATCTCAGATGCCCCTGAAAAGGATGTTACTAGTTACGAAGATAAGACTACAACTGCCCTAGACTTTTCGGACAGTGAACACAAAGGCACAATTCCACCAGAGGGTTACACAAAAGAACAAGAACCAATAACAACAACGGAAGACCAAAATAAATATACTGAGCCAAATGTAATAGAGGCACATGTAACTGAACATCAAGAGACTAGCACAAAATCGGTGAAAGAGGAGGATACCCAAACAACAACAACAGACATCCCAAGAACATCAGAAAAAGAAGGAGAAATTGCCACAACACCACCAGAACAAATGCATACTGAGTCACATGTTCAAGATAAGACAGAACCATCGGTCACAGAAATTGAAAAGTCTACTGATTTACCAGTTGAAGAAGTGCACACAGAATTGCCAGATGTGCAAGTATCAAGTGAAGTTCCTCAATCACTTGTAACAGAACAACTAGAAACTTTTGGTGAGCAGACGACAATATCAAGCGTACCGAAAGAAGAATCCTCACATAAACCAGAATTACTAACAACACAGTCCGAAGAGATTTCTAAAGCGACAGAAAAACATATCTCCGGACAGAAAGAAATTTCAACAGAAGCACCTATTCGAGTAACTGAACCTATTGAAGTAAGCACTAAAGAACAAGAAGAGAAAATGCCTGACGTTCCTGAGATTCCTGTAACAGTAACACCAGAAACTGCAACTACATTACCAGAATTGCCAGCCGTGACTGAAAAAATTGAACAAATTGAAGTCGCGCTACCTACAGAACACACATCTGCTCAGACTGAAGTCTCAGAAACGACGTCATATTTGATTGAATTAGAAGAACATACTCACAAGATTGTAGAAGAAATCACAACAGAATCGCCTTCTAATGAAGTACACTCTTTCAAACCAGATGATTCATCAACACCATCACCTTATGAAGAGGAACACTCTCATAAACCGGTAAAAGATATTTCAACATCAGCACCTTCCGCAGAGGAACACTCGCAAAAGCCTGTAGAAGATATTTCAACATCATTACCTTCTGAAGACAAAGAATCACACAAGCCTGTAGAAGACATCACAACTCCATCACCTTCTGATGAAGAACAGTCTTATAAACCGGTGGATGATATATCAACATTGTCCCCTACCAATGAGGATTTGAACAAGCCTGTAGAAGACATTTCAACACCGCCACCTCCCGGAGAAGAAAACTCGCTCAAGCCTGTAGAAGACAATTTAACACCTTCACCTTCTGATGAAGAACACTCTTATAAGCCTGTGGATGATATTACAACATTATCCCCTACCAAAGAGGAAGATTTACAAAAGCCTGTAGAAGAAATTTCAACATTGTCACCTACCGAAGAAGAACACTCGCTCAAGCCTGTAGACGACATTTCAACACTATTACCCTCTCATGAAGAACACTCTTATAAGCCCGTGGATGACATTTCAACATTATCCCCAACCAAAGATGAAGATTTGCACAAGCCTGAAGAAGACATTTCAACATTGTCGCCTTCTGAAGAGGAACAGTCGATCAAGCCTGTGGAAGATATTTCAACAATATCACCTCTCGCAGAAGAACATACCCCCAAGATTGAAGAGCATGTATCGGAAGAAAAACCAACAACTGTGCCACCAACTGCTGGAGAAGAATACACTAAGAAGGCCGATGAAGATGTTGAAACCTCAACAAAAGAAGTGGAAGGTATTACTAAACCCAGTAAAGAGTCTTTGCCTGCAGATGTGTCAGAGAAAGTTTCAGAATCGGTACCAGTCGAAGACACAACACCAGCAATTGTTCAAGGTGCAGATGATAAGTATACTGCTGATCATAAGGAATACACGACTACATCACCCTCCCAAACTTCTGAAGAATCTACACCTGTCGCTGTCACAGAGTCTGAAAAATTACCGACATCTGAATCAGACATCGTAGTACAAACTGAAAAAGAAGTTTCTACCAGTGAAAAACCTTTATATCCAATTGTGTCGCATGAAACCACCGCACCAGAGGAAGAGTTTATATTCTCCACAACTAAAGCAACAACGGTACGCCAAGGAGAGGATATTGTGACTCCTGGTCCAGATACAGACAAGTTTGTTAAACCTGAAGAGAAACCTAGTGAGACAAGTGAAATTCCTTCATCAAGTTCGACGACTGAGGTCTCAAAACCAAGTATTCCAGATTTACAGCCTACAGATGAGATACCAGTTCCTGACGACGACGGTCACTTCCCTAGTGGAACTACCGGATATGGTGAACCTGACTATGTTGAAGAAGATCAAGCTTTCGGACCAGGAACTTGCCGCTACGGAGGTAAAGTCTACGTTTCGGCTCAACAGATACCAAGAGATGACCCATGTGATTTCTGCTTCTGCTTCAGAAGTGACATTATCTGTCTTCAACAAAGTTGCCCGCCTCCGATTCATGGATGCCACGAAGAACCTATTCAAGGCTTCTGTTGTCCTCGATATGAATGTCCTGTTTCAATGGCAACCACAGTCAATGTTACAACGACGACCACCACCACGACAACGACACTGCCTCCTCACTTCCCGACTCACTCATACAAGGGTGCGGCACAAAGGAGAGGCTGTCAAATAAAAGGACACACGTACAAAGTAGGAGAAGTCGTACGCTCATCTTCAGGACCATGTTTACACTGCACGTAAGTACCTTGACATTTATAACATTTTTCAATCGATTCAATTATAACTGGCATTCATAACTATTAAATACAAAATTACACCTACAGACTTGGAGAACACGAATCAAATATTTATATCTGTTACAATTTACCTATTCTCAGATGTGGAGGAGACGGTCAGATGAAATGCGATCCTAAGGCGTGCACGCCAGAGCCAATGTTAAGACAAATGATAGCAGCTGCTGTGTCCGCTAAGCGACGAAGGTGAAGCCCTACGAGACATTCCAATCTGTCTCGTACACGCCGTCACAAGGATGAAGCACCTATGTGATAATTAATTCCATCTACTCTTCACAAGAATAATGCTCAACTCAAATTATCCCCATGGAGTAGTTTAAGATTTCGTGTCATATGTAGTAATCTATGTTATTGATTTTTTTTTACTTTTCATAAATGTCGTGGCACGCCAACTCAATTATTAAGGAAATAACTGTTCATGACTGTGATTAAAATATTAAATTTAAATGATAATTTCTGAAACTAAAATTTTAACGAATTTTGAGTCTTCAATTTAGGGCTAATTTATTATATTATTTATCTTTTCTAACAAAAGTCAGTGCCAAACGATAGTGCTAAGTTGTAAACGACTAGGCCTTTATGATAAAAAAGTTCAAAATTATCAAATGTCACTCATAAATTAAAATTCGTATTGACCAAAGCGAAGCTAATATACTCTCAAATAAATAAATTTCGACCAAGATCAAGCTTCAAAGGTCATTTAGATCGCCGAAATCTTGACCATTTTAAATGTAAACTTAATTGTTTTACCGATATAAGCTTAGTCAATTTCTTTGTTTTTACACGATGCTATTGACAGTGATCTAGTCTCGTGTAAATGTAAAGTTATCTTAAGGATCCCTGATGTTGTAAATGCCTTACTTAATTTGTAATAATTTATATATTTTAGGTGTATAGTACTTAAGCCATGTTTTGAGACCAGTGACTATTATAATTTTAGAAGTAAAAGGCCGTTTACTATAATGAGAAAAGCGCCGGTCGACGTGTTACCCTTGGCCGGTGCTTTTCCTTCTTTCACGTCTTACAGAAAGTGACTGTCCTTGTTTTCTTTAATTCGTGGAAGACGCGTGATTTTTACTAGCACTTACTCAGTGATAGTGGCCAATATTTTAATCGTTTTGTAAAAAAACATTACAATATGATGATAACATGAAAACATATTGTAGGATCTTTTGTAACTTTTGATATTAAAGTGCTGGTAGGTTTATTATAAAGCAGATCGAGATGGGTACGAAAGTTTAGTAGACTGTTGCGACCGTGTCTGCACCCGGGAGGTGCTCACTACGTCAGCTCGCATTAATTCGTACCAACCTCCATCTGTACGCAAGTTGTAGTTATATTTCTTCTTATTTATTTAAAGTCGTAGCAATAGAAGTATTGGTCTAAAATTTTATTGTGAATTGAATATTTCACCGATGTTTTAAGAATACATTCAATCACAACAAAGTATATCATTAAAATCACATTTTATTTGTTTATGATATTTTACCAAGACTAGCGACGATCTAGCTGTCTGTACAACTGTGCGAATGAGTTTTGAATAAAATATTTCAAATGAAAATGTTTTTTCGTTAATTCCTTACCTTTGCTTTCCAATCATAGAATAAATTTAAAGTTAACAAAGAATAAAGCTTTATTACTTACTGTAACTTAACCTTGCCAGTAAGTAAATACTTGTAGTTTTTGCCCTAGCACCTGATTTATTGTAATAGCAATGCTAAGTTTTCCCTTTTTTCCCTCTTCCTCCCTCATTTCTCACTTTTTAAAAATAAAGTTAGCCTATGACCGTCTCCAGGGTCCCAACTATCTCTGTACCAAAATTCATCAAATTCTGTTTAGCCATGTAAGCGTGAAGACGTAACAAACAAACTCACTTTCGCTTTTATAATATTAGTAAGGATTCGCCCAACACATGTTGTAAGAAATTGGCAACAAACTTTTTTAACATAAACATACCCCTGATAAGAAACCCATTAATTTGACATGAGAGTACGAGGTACTCTTTCGTAAATAAAACCTGAGATAGACAGTCAACAAAGCGGTAGCAAGGATTACCATGGCTCAGAGTACACATGGTATATAGCTCATATATCACCAATCGTCGAAATCACTTGTCATAAAATAAAATCAAACTAATGTCATATATTGGTAAAATCAAAAGTCATTTAAACTGCCGACCACGCCGGTTTAAATTTGACGTTTCCTTAAATCTAGATTTAGTCTAAACCGCTATCGTGCAATGCATTAAGTTCGACTTATGCTTAAACCGAGATTAAATCACACTAAATCGAGATTTAACTCGCACGTGCAAGCCGCCCTTATTCAAGTTAGGCTGTTAATCAACACTTTTGGAACGTCAAATTACAAGAGACAGTCCCATAAAAACGCCCGCAATTCGCCACTTCCTATTGTTTTAGCTGGGAAGAAGAAGTGGCGGAACAAACTCCCCATCAATACATCTGTCTGTCAGGTAAGAAGAACCAGATTTTATACACTTTCGTTTATCACAAGGCATATTTAAGAAATAATTAATTCACTGTTACATGTCAGCTAGCAAACATCAATTTATGTGTATAAAAATAATATAGCATAAATAAATCCAGCTTACACGTGCAGTAAAGAAGTCACAGATGATAAACTAGGACCATAGTACAAAAGTGGTACTTTCAGTAGCTCCACCTCCTATAATAATGTGAAAAAAGCAGGACACGTTACTTCGTCGTTTTTAGAACAAAAGTTCATTGAATTGTCATACGCCTCAGCATATGACAAATCTAAGAACTTGGACTTGGACTAAAAACAAAAAAAAAAAAAAAAAAGGTAGGTATCAACATTTATGATATTTTTTTATGTGAATCATTTTAAGCTATTGCATAGTTTTTCTTACCTAACGCTCCCCACTCCGTTATTTCAATCCCGATTGTAGAGAGAGAGAGGGGGGGAGAGGGAGAGAGAGAGAGGAAGAGAGAGAGAGAGAGGAAGAGAGAGAGAGAGGGAGAGAGAGAGAGAGGAAGAGAGAGAGGGAGAGAGAGAGAGAGATTATATAGATTTTGTTTTATATTACCGTCTTTTAATAGAGACGAACCTATTGCCGTCATTTAATAGGAACGAACCTATTGCCGTCATTTAATAGGGACGAACCTATTGCCGTCATTTAATAGGAACGAACCTATTGCCGTCATTTAATAGGGACGAACCTATTGCCGTCATTTAATAGGGACGAACCTATTGCCGTCATTTAATAGGGACGAACCTATTGCCGTCTTTTAATAGGGACGAACCTATTGCCGTCATTTAATAGGGACGAACCTATTGCCGTCTTTTAATAGGGACGAACCTATTGCCGTCATTTAATAGGGACGAACCTATTGCCGTCATTTAATAGGGACGAACCTATTGCCGTCATTTAAAAGGGACGGACCTATTGCCGTTTTTTTAATACGGACGAACCTATTGCCGTCATTTAATAGGGACGAACCTAATGCCGTCAATTGGGCATAAATTCAAACTCTATGGCTGCTACTGAGGAATTCCAGATTTAAAAACCTTAGCTCGACTCTGGAATCAAAGACTTGACTATATGGTTTTAATTTCAAGTCGATACCTTTACAAGTTCCCGAGATAAAGGGTCTTGACAAACTGACATACGGACAACAAAGTGATCCTCAACCACAGGACCTGTAATGAAGTACTAGGCTTGCATGAATTCACGGTGGTAATCGTGATGCAATAGCTTTACCGCGGCAGTCCCTGAGTGCCACACGTATTTTTTAATTCTTTTCTTATGTTCAATTAATTTATATATTTTGGTTTTTTATTTAAATTGTGTATTTTGTATTATTATCTTATTTTTTAATAATATTAAAATATTTTACTATTTTGTCTTTTTTGTATTTCTGTGTTAACACACAGTTAAATGTGCACTAGAGACTTTCACTAGAGCTGGCCCACGTTCCGCGAACTTGTGGTGGCGCAGTGCCTACCAGTGGATACAGCATCTGTACTTAAGTTGGTCTGAGACAACCAGTGAAAATTCGGCAAGTTTTATACAAAGCTGAGCGCTGAGCGACTCCACACGGAGTACGCTTCAATCGTAGAACTACGTATCGCCAGTAGTCCGCATAACGTGAGGCGACGCACCCAACTTTGACAAGTAAAAGACTATTGCGAGCGTGTACCTTCTGCTCGCTGTTATGGTAGTAGAGTTCTTGCTGAAAATTCATGATCTGTGAGTAAAACTATGCTATTTTAGGAAGTTGCTAGTAGTAGTAGTTGTAGCGATTCAAAATTGAATAAAAGACAGAGAGAAATTTAAAATAAAAAGGCTTTTAAGCCAATCTTGCTTTGTATTTTGGGTTACGGTCTTGATTGGACTACTTGATTATAAATCCTTACTAATATTATAAAAGCGTAAGTGAGTTTGTTTGTTTGATTGTTCTTCTTCTTCTCTTACTTGTTAACGCCTTAATGGCTAAACTGATTTTGATGAGTTTTGGTACAGAGATAGTTGGGACCCTGGAGACGGACATAGGCTTTTTTTTTAAAGTGGGAAATGTGGGTGAAAGAGGGAAGAAAAGGGAAAACTTAGGTTTACTATTACAATCAACAAGGCGCAAGGGCAAAAACTCTGCAGTGTTTGATTTAAAGGTACCTGCTACCTGTGTAGCAGGTACCTGCAAATCAGGAAAGGGGAACTGTGTTACTCCGAATTTAACTCGAGCGAAGCCACTGGCAAAAGCTAGTCTAAGATAAATACGGTAAACCCTACAAGATTAAAACTGAACTGACATTCCTATAAAAACAACACAATTCTATTAAAAATGTTTTTTTTTAAATCCTTTGATAATTCGAATACAGCTTTAATCAGCCTACATAATTTTAGGTTAGTCATAAGAAATAAAACCCTACAGTATTCATCATTTTCCTGCCCTTGTCCCATTCTATTTGGGGTCGGCGCAACACGTTTTCTTCTTCCATTCTCCCCTATCAGACGTCACGGCATCATTTACTCCTTTCTCCTTCATATCATTCCTTACACAATCCATCCATCTTTTCTTTGGCCTTCCTCTCGCTCTCCGTCCATCAACATTCAGATTCATCACTCTTTTAGTCACATGTCCTTCATCCCTCCTCATTACATGTCCATACCAAGACAAACGACTCCCTTTCAATTTTTCTGTAACAGGCGCAACTTTCAAACTTCCTCGAATATATTCATTCCTTACATTATCCATTCTTGTCACTCCACACATCCATCTCAACATTCTCATCTCCGCTACATGCAATCGTTTTTCATCCACCTTTTTTACAGCCCAGCATTCTGACCCATACAGTACAACAGGTCTAATCACGGACTTATATATTTTCCCCTTTAACTTGAGGGGCATCCGTGGGTCACATGTTGTTCCAGTGACCTGTCGCCATTTCATCCATCCTGCGTTGATCCGGAGCGTTACGTCTCGGTCTACTTCGCCATCCCCTTGGACAAGCGACCCGAGGTACCGAAAACCCTACAGTATTATAAAACGTAAATTAACGTCCACTGGTCACAAACACAAGGTGTTGGCGACTAGTAGACTGAAATTGTTATCTCTATTAATTGATTACCAAGATGAGCCAAGATCCCCATCATTCTCAATAGCACCTGAAATCTGGATTCGTGCTATGTTGGTGGTCACGCCATGGGTGAATATCCCACGCGCTAATTTTACGTGTCCACGTTGAGAATCATGGTGTAAAATGATGGGATGTTTCTTAATTTTTTTTCTAGTGAACTACTTATCTTATTCCACTTAGGGCCACAATTTTTTTTTAAATAGGCTTACCTATGGAGGATAGGAAAAATAAATAACTTTAAAATTCAAGTTTGGTGGCTTGTCCTAGCTCCATTTTTTGATATAAATGTATTTACCAAAGTAACAATTAAAAGTAAAGTAAAAAACAAATTATTTCATTGGTAAATGCATATGACACACTATCTAAAAACATCTAAATCATATTATAAAATTGATGTTAAAAGCACAGGATACTCGATTCAAGTTTGTCCTAGCAAAAATCATAATTTTGGTAGCACTTTTTCAATTTACATTATCATGAAGATTCGTGCGTGTGCGATCAATCGCTTTTTATGTTCTGTTTTTCTCAGTCGTGCGCGGGAAGTGGCGCGTAACAGGTGTGTGCTTAGTGCTGTAATTGCTCGCCAAAAAAAAAGTATCTTTCTTGGGTCGAATAGGGGACAAGAATTTGTCAATTTTGGTGGATCGATTTGCTGGTGATTTTTAAGTGTTTTAATAGTAAGCTACGTATTGTAGGTAGTGATTTGGGTAACTTATTTATCAGTGATATTTATTCTTTTGTATCTTAATAACTGTATTTTTTAAGATTTTTTTTATGCCTGGTTTCAATTTTGGTGGTTCAATTTTGGTGGATTTGGTGGCGATTTTCACCACCAAAATTGAAAATAAGCCACCAAATTTTAAGTATGTACTGTTTATATATTATTTGTACATATAAAGACAGTTTTTCACTGCACATTGTTCATTTATATGTATACGTTACTATTCTATTTGTTTCTGTTCTGTTTGTTCTATTTATTAAAGTGCACATGCCATGCTATTTTTCTGCACTACTCTAAGGTCGACTGGCAATGGCTACTGAGACTGCACACCTCTCGGTTATAGAAGGTCTTCGCGTTAAATAGGCCTCGACCCCCGCACTTCCGAGGGATATACAGCCTCATTACCGATGATCTTGGGTGATGCATCCGGTTTGCGTTCAGCAGTGTACGAACTCTCCTATCCAGGGCATCAAGTTCAGTCTGAGTCCATTTAAGTAGAGCCGAAAGAGTACATTAAAACCGTATTTTAATTAGTATTATTATCGTTTATTTATTTGTATACATATTTTTTTTATATTATTACATATTTCTTATCAAAAACATATAAAAATAGTAGCCCACCGGTATCGGGAACAGTGTCTAAGCTACCGGCAGTCAAGGCTCCAGAGAAAGGAACCTCCTAACAATACGTACCCTGTCCAGGAGTACCGCTTTCTGTATCAAGCCCTTGATCCAGCTGCCTAACGAGAGCCTTCTCAGGTGTTGGTCGAGGCTCTTGGCAATTAAGCCATTGGCTGTAACGACTATCGGCACAATGATCGCTGAGTCCACGTCCCACATGTGTCGACATGTCTGTCACCTCGCGAGCCAAGTCAATATACTTGATTTGTTTATCTTTTTCGGCTTCCACAAGGTTCTCGTCATGTGGGACCGTTACGTCAACAATCATTGCGCGCCGCTCTGATCGATCCACAGGTCTATTGTATGTCTGTTACCGGTCTGTTATACATCAGGTTTATTTGCTACAATAGTCCTGTCAGTGATGATGGATCAATCCGAGTACCATTATGTGTACAATTATAAATACTTATTTAAGTATTAATTATTTTTATATTACATGTTTTTTTTTTAATAAAGACGAGACAAGCTTCATGTTTAAGAACTATAATATTTTTTCTTGGATTTAATGACTGATATCATGCTGTGTGATTTTTGTTGATTGATTCTCTTAAGATTCTGCCTTGTGGTTTAATTTTGTTATTTAATCATGTTTTATTTTAGAGTTTATTATGTTTTAGTTTCCTAGTTTTGCTGAGAAAATTTTTGTAGTAGGGCAAGTAATTTTGTTCAAAATAAAAAGATGTTTTTTATGTCTACCCTCATAATTCTCATTACGAATTCATTAGATAAATAATAATAAATATTGTGGTACTTACTACCGATGACCGCAAGAAAGTATAGCAAAGCAAGCTTCACGGGCGTTTTTACAGGGCTCTTCATGGGCCCGATGTAGATTTTCTAGCATCCGTATCCTGGCTACGATTCAGCGAGCTTTTTGGGGAAACTTTAGGTTTTGTCTGTGCGATAATGGACGAAGTTATGTTGATGAACAACTACCGGAAATATATTATGAAGGATGGGACGGTTGATGTGTGTCGGGCATGCCACCGCCCGGGTGAGTCCATCGGACATATTATTTCTGGTTGTTCTCGTCGAGCTAACGGCGAGTACTTGCATAGGCACAACCAAGTAGCCAGGATTATTCATCAGCAACTTGCCTTGAAATATAATCTTGTGGAATCTGAGGTACTACAAGTATGTGCCCGACCCAGTTCTCGAGAAAGACCATGTCACGCTGTACTGGGATCGGTCTATCATTACTGACAGGACTATTGTCGCCAATAAGCCTGACATAGTGGTGATAAGATGTAATCATCCCGCATGACGAGAACCTCGTGAAAGCTGAGAAAGAAAAACAACTAAAATATCTCGACTTGGCACACGAGGCTGTCGACCTGGGAATGTAAACTCGGCTATCATTGTGCCGATTGTCGTAACGGGCAAAGGCTTGATTGCCAAGAGCCTCGACGAACATCTGTCGAAGCTCTCCTTAGGCGGTTGGATCAAGGGCCTGATTCAGAAGGCAGTTCTCCTCGTTGTACCGTATTGTGAGGAGGTTCTTGTCTCTGGAACTCTAACCACCGGTAGCTTCGACCCTGTTCCCGATACCGGTGGGCTACTATTTTTTGTATTTTTAAATGTTTCTTTTTTATTTTCTATGTCTTTATTAAGAAATATTTAAAAAATTAATTAAAATGTATGTAACTGATTAAACGAAATATTATTATAACAAGACTGAGTTTTATTAACTGATGGAGTTTTTTGGTCATTGAGCTTTATTAGTGAGATTTAAGTTTGTAACAAAAACTGTTTTTTAATGTATTGTTTTAAGCACTTTCAATTTTGGTGGACCAATATCAATATTGGTGGTCAAGTTTCAATTTTGGTGGACAAGTTTCAATTTTGGTGGCTACACTAGTCTTTGAACTCAAATATCTCAAAAAGTTACCAGGATATTTTCTGACCTCATGAAGATTCCTGAAGCTTGAACTTTCTATTTTTGTCCTAGGTCAATAGTTTTCACGAAAAGTAAAGTAAAATTTTGCCACCAAAATTGACAAAAAATATGCACTTGTTGATATTCACCCCCATACTAACTTGGACGTTTTAATTGGTGGCGAGATTTGGTCCTTTTGTCCTAACTTTGCCCAACCCTTCGGGATTTACAGGCATGAAGATTTTTAATGTATTTTTTAAATTTATTTCCCGTCTCTGTGTCGTCTACGAAATGTGTGCGTAGCGATTTCGTAACGGTTTCGTAGCGCGTAATTCGTAGCATCTTTGTGGATCTGGCGTAGCGTTTTCATAGCCTCACCATAGCGTATACTTAGCGTTTACAAAAAAAAAATGTTCATGACATCCACAACGCGGGCTCAGATCGTCTTGGTAGCGAGTTGTAGCGTAGTTTTTTCAAAAGGAGTTCGTCTTGTTTTCGTAGCGATATTGATCGCTTTTGTAGCGTCTGCGAATAGTGTGTGCGTAACGCCTTTATAGTAAAATTGCAGCGCTATAATAGCAACTCCATAGAGTCTATGAAGCGTGTGCGTAGCGGGTTAGTAAAGTAGACTTACGGTTTTTGTATCGGGTCCACCCTTTATAGCAGGACTTTTTATGTCATAATTTTATTTTGCATAACAACGGATAGGATAAACTTCATTTTGCAGAAAATAGTTTGGCAGACACTCATTTATCATACATTCAAAACTCATAATTTTGTAAGTCAGAATCATTTGTAGACATAAATTTCATATCCAAAATATTTAAAAAGTAAAAACATCATATCGTAGAAAGTTCACAGTCAGAATCGTCTTTTGGCATATATTTCATATCGATAATCATTAAACGGCGGAATTGTCATATCGCAGAAAGTTTATATTTTAGTTAGAATCATCTTTGTCATTATTTGTTGTCATTTATTTTAATTAATTATTTCTTTAAATAATGTCATTTGATTAATTTAACTACAATGGCAGTTATATTCGACGAAAAGATTATCTAGAAGTCAGTGATACTGATAGCTAGCTGATAGCAGTCACTCCTTTCACTGAATTACAAGTTGTCAGGTAAACATAAACAGACTTAACTAGAATAGTTATTATTTAATTGAATTTGAAATATGTAATGACATTTAGTTCAGTAAGTAATTATCCTTATCTAAATAGTTCAGTTCCGATGTACTAAAAACAATCTCTTTTTTCTATTAATGCAAGTCGTTTCTGGCACTCGCCGGCCGCTGCCGCGGCACCGCTCACTTCGCTCGAAGTTTTAAACATTGTGCCAAACGATAATTATGTCAAATAATTTTTATAAAATGTTCGTATAAAGAAAATTATGCGAAGTGTGCCAAATAAATTTCGGAGCATCAAGATTCTGCCAGATAGAGGGAACCCTTTTGTATCGTCTACAAAGCTTTTATGACTCAGTGCCAAGACTAAATAACACCAGGCATACAAAAATTAACATCAATCAGGTCCTCACTGACAACAGATGTTAGGTTTTTTTTAAATATATCTCTAGCTTTATAATAATTGCCTTTATATAAAGGAAAACCTTGAACTTACGCATACGTAAAACATATTTTGTCCATTCATGTAGAGACGGTATTAATTGTCATAATTAAAATCATATAATGTGATTCTTTATTTTTATTCTTTAAGAAAGCACACAAAAAGGACTAATATGTACAAGTATTCATAGTTCGCCTGCCAAGATTGACAGAGCAAGGGCCCTGCGCATGCACTCAAGCGTATTTGTAAGGGGCCTGCATCGATTCGAGGCAACTGAATCTGGTCGCCCCTGTTACATCAATTATTTGTGTTAGCTTTCATCGGTATTCAACAAAAAGATGTAATTCACATTTTGAGTAATGTAATATTTTGAAAACTCGTTTACTAGTAGAACTGCATAGTAAAAACTACCTCAGTACTAAAATACTCTAGTCTGATACTATCTCTAGCGCCTTGGAAATTGAAGAATCATAATAAATTATAATACATGCCTTGTTTGTATTGTTATTAACAATGTTTACAATATTTCATGAGTCAATTTCTAGAATACGTATGTCACGCACACATAAGGCAAATAACGGTAATTTCTTTTTCATCCCTAATTATATTTAACACAAAAGGGGTAGTCATTCTATTTTGTTCTATGTACATTATTTTGATCTAGTGAGAAATTACTATTTAATTACTTTCAACGCCACCATCGTACGAAACGTTGCAAGGGTTCTTTGTAAAACTCAAGAAAGGAATCTGGCAGAGATAGCTATCTGGTCCCTTTCGTAACAATAAAGCATTTTATACATAGATGGCTCTACCATCTGCGCAGGTTCCTCTTCCAGTATTAATACATCTACCGAGTGGTAGATGGCGCTCAACACCTCATATAACAACGGAACTAAAAGCGGTTACCGGCTTTTATTTTTATGAATTATTTCTTTATTATCATTTATTTTGGAATATTTATACAAAATATTTTGTTTACATTGATATCACTAAGTGCTAGAACGATATAGCCATTTTTGAGTAAATGAAGCAATTTAAGCATTTATTGGGGTAGTTTAATCACAGCGGTGTCAATACTGAGATAAATGACGATAATGGTGATAATTATATATTGAGATCACAACTCAACGGCAACGTCTAGTGCTAAAATGTATATGAAACGATTACTTGATGAAACGTAGGAATTTGTCGAATCTCATTTAGAAAACGGTTCACTTCTTCTTTTTATAAGTTATCTTATTCATACTTCTTCACAATCGCCTAATGACTCGTAATAGAAAGAAACCTACCTATTTCAATAAAGTCGATTATCCCGCAGCAACGGGAGAAATTGGTAATACGGCTACACATTCATTCCTCCCTAGTCATTGTTTGAACTGTACATTCTTTCGAATCCAATTTATATTCTACAATCAAAACACACAAAAGATAAAATCATATTTTCCTTTGACAAAATTTATAGAAAATAATTTCAAACTACCTGCACAACCTACATATTCAAACAGTGTAAATACCTGTTTTTGAAGTTGCTCCTGCAACTCTCTTCAACTTTTCTACTTTTTGTTCAATAATCATAACGTGGAAATACCACCTGTACTTTGATGTGATTACATTTTATTTAACAATGGTTACCTACTGTCAGATACCTACATGGGCGGCGTGCGTTGGCATCGTTAGTATTTTCACATTGTACATCTCTACGAATATAAAATTATTTACACACTTTTCACAATCATTGCAAAAATAAAAATATAAAGGTGGAAACCAATAAGTACGTTATTACGGAATTTCATTAATTAGACACCATAAATTGGTACCGCTTGATAAAGCTAAGTAACGAAATGAATAAACTTGTCCACGACGTTGTAACAAATAGAATCGATTAAGTAGATACAAGTAAAGCCTTATAAAGTAGACGGATAAATATTTTCTTTATAGACGTTGTCGGTGGGAGGGCTCATTCTGCGTGATAATAGCTTATTATTCCGAACCGCATTAATGTGATGCTTAACGTTGAATCGAAAAATATTTTTTGTCTATAATGGGTAGGTACTAAAACCAATTGTCTGCCATCATACATCTGTTTATAAGGGATTTAGTAGGATTCCAAGGCGATGTACTATAAACACTTACCAAGGTATTCGTTATAAAAACTACGAAAGTACTTAACGCCACTAGCAGTAACCTTGAGTAATAAATAAAATGTAGCTTATTTAATTTATAATTCGTATCTAGAGACGGAAAGTCTACAAATGGAATATCCATATTTTTCTCAACAAGCTATTTGTTACCTATGTAGAAATATGTACCCTCAATTTGAATAACTCCATCTCTCTTCCACACCCAGCCGCCTGGCCATGCCCTCTCACTCTATCCCATTACTTTTATATTGTTCGCTAACTTTCTTGTTTGTATAAGCAAATACACGTATTTGAAAGTTTGTATATTTGTAGATTGTATTGTACAATGATAAGTAGATGTTGGTACGTACTGTTTTAAAGATTTCAATGTTTTATTAGGCTATTTAGTTCAATGTTTTTCTTTTATTTGATAATTACATCAAACAAGCTTATTAAATATTGGCTATCGCCAATGGCAGATCGTTTGCAATATTTAATAACTGTCGTCGATTTTCCGATGAATGCTGACTAAGGTAATTATTTTGTGGTTGCACATTTCTAATCCTGCAAATCTTGTTTAGTGTAGGTAAACAGCTTTCTCAAACATGCCACCCATCAGTTTTTCCAGACTTTTCCTTAGATATCTGTATGTAAGAACAGGCGTTTACTGGTGAGTGCACAATTTAATGTCACTATTGTGAATTACTCGATTTAATATATTTACCCTTTTGCATCTGCAATCAAAATCAGGACTTACAGGTACCACAAAAATAAAAAATGTAACAATTCTATATTCAAAAACCATTTACAAGTAACGACGGGAACACATAAAATGTTTACATGTGGGAAAAATAAGCAACTTCGAATTCAGTGTTCTCCCTCGCTTTGTATTCCCTCATTACGTATTGATAACTTAGTACCGTGGAACGGGCTTTTATCTGCTTGTGTCTAATCTTTCAGTGAGCTTTAAATATCAACTTATGTTTTATTTATATGTCAAAGACGCTGAAATAATGTAACCAAGTACAAGAAAACCATTAAAATGTGTTTCATTTAAAAAACAATATAGTGTTACGTTCATAATAGAAGATGCCTTGCTTCAAATGAAAATGCAGAGTCCATTAAGTTGTCGACATTGAATAAGAAAATGGTATTAATATCGAGCCTCTTCTAACAAATCACTTATACTAAAAACAATGTAATACATACAACCATTATTGAAATGAAGCGGATTAAATTTTCACACCAACCATCGATCGACATGTATGGCTCACACTAATAAGCCTGTCTACTTGTCTGGTCTGCCTACATATTTAGAATAAATCTTATCTTACGCTTTTATACGTAGCACAAATAACTTATCCATTTAAAACCCCAAAACAAACAAACTTACAACCTGTCCCATGTAATCGAGCAGGAATAGTACCCGTAATATGTTTAGATCCCAACCTCTAACACCCGGAACACGAGTCCGCTCTAAGGTTTAACCCGAAATATTCGATATCACGGTTCATACTCGCACCGTTTCAATTCTCATAGGTATCATTTAATGCAACATCTGAATAAGCAATTCTTGATAACTAAATTGTACACATTGTACACAGACAAAAATATGATAAAAGAAGCTAAACATGCTCCAAAATAGAGCCTAGGAAGTACAAAATCATAAATGATGCAAAGCTACTTGCGTATTTCAACTACCCTCTCACGTAGATATTTCCACAGGGCAATGACACAACTTAAAAAACATTGCAGACTGTAATGTCTACTCGACTGATGTAGAGCTATGAATGTTGCCATATTGTGTTTGGCCCTTAAAGTGTAATAGTTATTGAAGACAAGTAAAATAAGATTCAAACTACTTTTGCTAATTGAACTCAATTAAACGGTTGCAAACATTAGATCCAAAAAAGATTGCATAAATGTGGAGTACATTTATGCAATCCTTTTGGATCTAATGTCTCGCTATTTCTATCCTAACTATATATTAAAGAGACCATTTCATCGCAAGAATTTATTACGACTGTCTGTGCAAAAGTGAGTTTTAATAACTTTACATTAACATAAACTTAACTCTACGAGTACGACAAGCAAATACTCTACTTCAGGAACACTAATACTCTCTAGATGAAATAATACAAACACGAGATATAATTTGAAGGAATCTTCAAAATGGCAATTTTTATAGAGGGATTTGTCCCAAATAAGGTTGTATCTATTTTTTCATTTGGCGAGGGCTCGCGGGCTCCGCGGAGCGCCGTGCACCCACCATCCCGAAGCCGCGGCGCCGCCCCGCTCCGTTCGCGGTCTCCATGGCGACCAGCTCAAATGACGTATCGATCCCGCGGAGGGGTCGGGGGGTGCTCGCGGGGTGGCACCGCTCCACCCGCCGCGCCGACCCCCCAGCACCCCTGCCACCGCCACTCGACCGTTGGCCCATGCAAAATGACGGATGTAAACTTTGGATATACCTCCTTGGAAGGAAATGATATTTTCATTAAAATGAAAATGAGGTTCTTGTCTTTTTTCTGTTGAAACATATGTGGTTTAAGCTTTCCTTAACATGGCCTTAATGAGCCAGAGTCCTCGAATGATTTTGTTCAAAAGCGGATGTTGTAATGCATATATTGTGATTGCAGAAAGTCGTGTACTCTATGTTGACAACATCCACTTCAATAGTTAGCACTAAGAATGAAATATTTATAAAAAGACAGGACGTAGACGCATATAAAACGCCACCAGAAGCTGTCATAAAAGCAGTCTTCACTAAAACAAAAGGATACATAGTAGGTAGCTAGAAATAAGAAAACAAACTAGATAGTTAGACACGGCCCGTGCTTCGGAAACACCGACTAAACTTTGATTAGTTCGAGATATTAATTTTCCACCTATACTAAAATGCAATTAAAGCTGTGCAATGTTACTTTAGTTTGACGTATTTGTATTTTATGTGAGTTAGATGTCAATATTTAGTAACTTATGTATGCTAGACTGTGATTGGGGTTTTTCAAACTATAATATAAAGTACTGGACGTATCTTTGTAGAGGACTACATATTTCAAGGCCATGGGTGTCAATACAGTGACATATCAAAATCAAGAACAAACAACAGAATATTTTGATCAATATTTCCAACGTAAATGATAATGCTTCGTAAAATAGTAAGTAATCCAATCAATTAACTCTCATACCACCCCCAAATACCATCACCGCTTTAAAACAGAACTAGTGTTTCTGATTCTGCAAGACACTTGTATTTTTACATGCTTACTCAGACATTATTGATCATCACCATATGATACAAAATGGAATACCGTAGGTACACCTACTTACCTAAATAATATCAATAGATTACTATTTTTAAATTAAATCATTGTCGTGTTTAAACGTCTCTTCTAAAATTTTGTTTCAAACATTAACATAATTAAGTGGTTCTCAAAGTTTTCCCATTATAAACTTAGCGAGAAATTTTATTTTTCCCTCAAGTCACGCGCGCCTGTGTGCGAGCGTGTGCACGACACAGCGAATTGGATTTTCTCTAGTGTGAGTAAACCTACTTTTGCAAAGAGAACAGGGAAACCTTGGAGATTCATGAAATATTAATATAAAACGACTCAGAACTTATTCCTTAGGTAATTTAAGCTTATGTTGCCAACATAATTTTCAGAATATGGTAGGTTCTCATAAGACAGTATGTCTTGTATAGTGTCAGATCTATTGTGGTGATACCACAGTATTTCTGATTTCGGTTATACACTCATATTTGGGTATGCGCGGATTACTGCGAGGTTACAACTCCAACATTATTCAGTAAACTAAACCTTTCTCTAGTAAGTATCGCAATCGCTTCAAGGTACACCGCGACTTAGGTGATGTGACGATCTGATCTAGTATGTGGGGCGAATATGGCCGGATATGACAGAGGATAGAGAGGATTGGAAGAAGAAAGGGGAAGTGGTAAACCCAGCTGTGGGACAATTGAAAGGAAAAAGCAAAATTGTTTCATTTAGTCATAAAAAGCTAATTGTAAGAGAAATAACACTTGACTAAAGTACAATATCATACGGAAATCTAGGGATACACTCCCTCTACAAAAACAAGCGCTATAGTATTTAGGATTTACCCGATATGACATTACATAAACCTACCAAATTACACATGTTTATGAGAAAAAGAAATAGTTAACCAAAACGAAAATAGTCAAACACTATTCTACCGATTTAAGTTTCAGTCATAACGTCTTCCCTCGATGCGAACTAAGAAATATAGATCCTCGCGAGCAAAACCTGTACTAAATCACCAGTCTGCATTATTACGTACATATAATCTTACTGCAAGCGAAATACATATGTATTATAGACCATTAATACACAACACATCTTTAAGGTAGACATAAGTCGATAATGGTTATTTTATGTTAGACATTTATGGAAAAAGCAAAGTATGTCACTAGTGTAGGATTGTCTCCGAACGACAATAATCTCTTTTAGATCTCCTACTTTGAAACCTGTATTTTAAACATCACCAACGAGGGGAATATGAAATGAATATTTCAACAAAACAACGCGCTATATAATCTTTATACAATACTCCGTAATATGTGTTTAGTTACGAAGTCATCAAGTACAGTTAACAATTTCTCTTACGGACCGGTTCTTAAGTTTGAACAAACTTACTTATGTACGCTTTATGACTTGGGACTGGTTAATTTTAAGTAAGTTATAAAGATATTATGTTCATTGACCTACCTTTGACGTTTAGGATCGCGGAAAATTGAATTTTGATTGATTGTTAAATAATTACCTCGAAATGGTTGAAATAAGTAGATACTTCTATACCCACGGAGAGACACTTTTGTCACCACGAATCACACTTAATTGCAAATTAACAAACTAAATAAAAAAAATTTATTAAATTCATTTCCGTAGTAACAATTATTATTATACCATTTTTACCACCCACCACTGAAATACAAGTACACACAAATAAATTGCAAGGTGGAAACATCTAGTCCAACTGTAACTTTCATGTCAGCAATTTTTACTACGTCTTTGTTAACCTTGTATAGATTTCTTATCGCAATTTAAAAGACAATTTGCTTGCTAATAAACCACCCGCACTCAATCTAGTTGAATGCCCACTTACCTACATATTATTACGAGTTGGGCGCGTTCCCAACATCGCTGAACGAGTTTCTTAAGAAACCTGCGCTGCGGTCCCGTCATCAACGGACCAAATTCAAAAACAGATTTACCAGAATTATTAATTTGTTTAAAATCAATCACGTCTTGATATTGGTGGTTTAGGCATAAACCATATTTTGTTTGTTTAGGGCATGCAAATATAATTTAACATTAGTAAATAATGCGTAATTCAGCCAACAATAACAAAAAAGAAAAATCCTTAACCTAATTTAAAGTAAAATAATTATAAAATAAAACACCTTGCCAACTATATTAATTTACACTTAATACCTTAAAAAAATATAATAAAATACTGTCAACCATTTTTAGAATTTATTTTTTAAATATTGGATGGAAGTTCTCTTAGATTTCTAGTAATTTATTAATAATAGATATGCACATGTGAAACAGTTTAAACATATTCAATAATAGTTTATGTGAAAATATTAAATATACATACTGCCTGTATTGGATGCTAGTTTGGAAAAAGTGATTTCGATTGCTAAAAAGCTTTAATTAAATAAAAACAGGTTTCAAATTCTTCGGCTATTAAATTAGTGATCTCGGTTTAAAACTCATAATAGATAAGTATAGATGATAGTACGAGTACCGACTACGTTAGGGGTAGTCAACACTCTATGCTACGCATTTAACTTGCATCGACATCGCTGAGCAACGACTAGAGATAAAGCAAGGCAGATATTGTTGTTATTAACATTATGTACTTAATTAATAAGTTGGTGTCCGGGAAACGTCGACTTGCACAATAGGATAGGACGGGACACGTCGATCCCTCCCTGCGCCCCGCTCCGCCCGCCGTCGGCCCCCTTACCCGCCCGCGCTGGAATGCCCATTGTCCCGTCGATATGATGTTATGCCAAGTATTGCCAAGCCACTTATGTCAATAGCTACATTTGTTTGTATGAACTATGAATTTTATTAATCAAACATTCTTAACATTTTTACTAAATAAACCCGTTTTCTTTTAAGGTTTAAGGAAAGTCCAACAAGAATTTGAGACGTTATAATTTTAACTGATTTTAACACGCACCCATGACACAAGAGAACAAAAAAAAACTTATTGCCAAACTAAACATTAAAGCATTCTAATTAACTGTAATTGCTGGTAAGTACTACAACTGTCAGCAATTTAGGAAAATTACAAAGTGCGTGTGGTAGGACTGTAGGTTCGAAGTTCCTCAATCTATACATATAATAAGACTGTAAAAGATCGATTTCTGTACATTGAAGATTTTTATGAAAAATTGTTACAGGGGGTCTTAATTACCGTAATAGAAGCCAAAACAACAATTTTTAAAATTTTTGTCTGTCTGTCTGTCTGTCTGTCTGTCTGTCTGTCTGTTTGTCCGGGCTAATCTCAGAATCTACTGGACCGATTTTGACGGGACTTTTTTTATTTGACTCAGTATCACCTGGAGAGTAAACTGGGATATAAATAATCACGCCGATGAACTTAGGGGGCAGGCAGGAAATTGAATCTCAGAATCTACTAAACCGATTTTAATGGGACTTTTTTTTATTTGACTCAACATTACTTGGAAGGTAAAGAAGGATAGAAATAATCACGCCAATAGACTAAGGGGGTAGGCAGAAAATTGAATCTCGGAAACTACTGGGCCGATTTTAATGGGACTTTTTTTATTTGACTCAGCATCACTTGCAATAATCACGCCAATAGACTAAGAGGGTAGGCAGGAAATTGAATATCAGAAACAAAGTAACTATGCCACGCGGACGAAGTCGCGGGCGGAAGCTAGTCTTTAATAAAGAGTTCTGCATATTATTTGCTAATGTAATACGCATTCCCTTAGTTGCACTCTATCATTTAGTTACACTATCAACTAGTAAAGTAAGTTGTACATTACAGTAAGCCCATTTCCGGAGCTTAGAATTATCTGAACCAAAACAAAAATGTAAGTGTTTGTGCTACTTAATTTATCAATTTTACGACTTTTATTTAAGTTAGACACTTTATTTGGACTGTTTTGTTCATATCGTCGTACTTAATGCCACAATTGTACACCACATATACCTAAGTAGTATATAAGTACTATAATATGCTGTACCGATAATAATATTATGCTGTAGTGTGGTTAAAAGCAAAAATGAATAAGTAGTTATACTAGCTATAGATGAGATAAACAAATGTCTACTAAGATTTTATCAGATTCTGGTCTCAAGTTCAATTTGAAAAAGCGTTACAGGTTTTTTTGTGTATGCGCAGATGGTCTTACCGATATAACAAATCATAAGGCTTCCCACTGACTTCAGAACCACAAAATCTATCATTTGTGAAACATTCATAATTTAGGTTTTAAGTGGGTCATATTATAGAGGGATTTTTCATGGTTTCTTATACCGCTGTAAAATACAGGTACACAATTATGTAAAGGTACATAATACGAAACATGAACAAGAAAACATACCATAGTCAGATAACAGACTTATTTATAAGAGCCAGTACGTTACCACAGTCGCCACAGTACAATACCACAGCATAGTTTATCGTGAAGACAAATGAACGGCAACAAATCATGTTTAGACGAGAGGTTGACTGTTCAGTCGCTCAGTCGCGAGCGTGTATGAGGATGTGAGCATGTAATATAATGTAACGCATAGTTGCATCGAGAGCATTATAATGTTATAGTGAAGTTATTAGTGGTTGAATCAGCCGAGAGGCTCACGTTGGACGGAGTGAGCGCAGCTGTCAAGGCCAAGTGAGGTCAGTCCTCCGACGCTCTCCGAGCCACGATACCCGGGACCGGTTCTACAATTTTTAGTCTCTTTTTATTTTCATTTTTGTATACACGACGCTGAGACTAAACAATGTTTATACGAGTCAGCATCGAATTAACTTTTACTGCGCGGTCAACTGAAATAATTTAATATGATATTTTATGTTATTAAGTTTAAAATTAGATTTAAATGTAGGCATTTTATTACCACCTACATTTAAGATTCAATATAGAATTCTATAGTCCCGATATATCTAGGTATAAATCCTCTTGTTCATGAATTATTTAACACCTTGCTCGAGATTGAATAAATTGATGGTTATTAAATCTTTTACCCCATTCCAAATGCAAACTCTTTTTTCAATAAAGACATGTACCGACAATTATGTTTTCATTTAACAGCCTATAGAGCACATCTTTTTTTTTTTTTATAATAATATAACTTTCTACTATGCTCATAAATGTAATAAATCAAAATATAGAAATTGTTTAAATTCAACAGCTCTGTCTATTTGTGATACCTACGGCGTTTATTTATTTTTACTCAAAGTTTATTTTCTGTGGAATGGTTGATGGCCACCAGATGGCGTGCTATAGTGTTCAGTGTGTTCACGCCGTGGATACTGTATGGTTTCATTTCTTAACAGCTATAAACATGGCACCCTCTTCTCTCGCTACGGAATTTTACACACACAGACTGTAAATAGCCGCACAATTTACACAAATGTAGTCGTTGAAATTGTTGTGGGGGTTTCCCAATGAAACGGACAACTCCATAAAAAACATTATTACAACACTAATGACAAAGTGTACATTTACTTGGCGTGCAAAGAAATGACTGCTATGATTTATTAAAATCACTTATGTTACCTAGTAAACAATTCTTAATATTGTGTTTAATTATTACTAAGTAGGTATTAAAAAGCTAAAGATTAATTACTAAAAACTTGTTTCAATGCGCTTGCATCTTGAAATTTGACTACAAATAATATTAAATTTAATATTTATCTGAAATATCATAAAAGTATTCGTATTGACATTTTCTGTTTATAGTTCAAAAAAACAAAGACAACTTTTCTGCAAAGTTCCTTACATAAATCTCCACTATGCCTGGGCCGAAGTTTTATAATATTCCGAACCCTTAATCCCGACAGTCTCGCCTGTCTGTAGAGTATGCTCTGAGACTGAACCTACTGAATTAAAAAAAAACTACTTGAAATAAATAGACCTCCAGGTATTTGACATAGGTAGTATATCAAAACTTGTAGATTAGTACTTTTTTATTCCATTTTAACGGCTGTTACGTTGTTTAAACATGGCCTCGTTCGCATTATTCTCCAACCACAAACTTAAGTTCATAGATATTTATTTATTTCAAGAAGAAGTACTTGATAAGTTGAAAGAAAATATTAAAAAGAACCCAACAAGTCATTAGTGGTTTTAGCCAAAAGGTCCCTTTATTATCTTACTTACTTTAGTGTGATTCCCTAGAGATGTTGTTGTACAGACGCCTGCAGGTCAAGCTACCGAAACTGTCAATTTTTCCCAATGAACCTAGAACCTAATACTTTAGGAATAAAGTCGAAAATCTATCAAAGAAATCTGACAGATTGTAGTAGCTTGATGTGCAGGCGTCTGTACATATCTAGGGAATCACACAAAAGTAAGAAAATACCTCGGCAGGTCAACATATGCATAGACGTAAATGGTTTAAAAGTAAATGTATTATATTGGGTCACTTTTTACCGACTACAAAGAAGGTTTCAAAACCTCACGCATCAATAAGATGTTGATTTGACTTCGTTGTAGGTACCTTAGAACATCACCAAAAGGGGAATGCCCACGCTCCATGGTGTCCTAGGCCCAAGGTGGACATCAAATATTACAATAAAAGTTGATTGTTTTAAAATCTTAACTGTATTAGATATCTAAAAAATATATTCAAATTGACGCCACTATTTTAGAAATATTAAAAACAAATAACATTTTGGGGTTTATTTCCATAAAATAATGTCTTTGAGTGTGAGATAATAAGAAAACTTCTCTTTGTCAATACTTGGTAATTAAATTATAATAGGAGGGATGATCCTAATATATTTTCATCAAATTATAGTTAAGAGAAAAGATAGCAGTTCGCATTAAGTAATTCACTTGGTAGGTTGCTATTTTGTTCACAAATCAAAACATCCACATTTGGCAGAAGCAACAAGCAAACTGTCAGTGTCAGAATCAAATTCAGTTCAGTGTTGTCACTACCACGAAAAAAAAACATTAAATCGATTATTTTTTTCTAAACCGATTATTGATTTATTATCCTCATTCTCTTTTTTTGAGGGTACAAACTGGTTTTTTATATTTCCTTAAGTTGGTTTTATTAAAGCAAGTAATTACAATACCTGTAAAGTCTCGTGGGTATGATATTGGGGTTATAGTATTTTTTCATAAATCAATTCGAATCGATTCATTAGTCGTAATACTCAAAATATTTTTTGCTGCTGGCAATATTTGCTAGCGTTAAATAGGAAAATAGAGTTCATTTTATCAGTAAACTTACTTTTTTAAAAGAATTGTTGTGGATAGTAGTGGCGCATAAATGGAAGAAAGTAAAAACATATTTTAATATGCTAAAATTTATGCATAAATTATTTTTTCTCTAGTCTGTTGTCCACTGTGGGCCTCGAATGGGCATTCCCCTTTGATTGTGGTATTTTGTTTTCCACTCGGATTAGTGTTTTAAATGTCTTAAATAAGGTGTGCTCCAGAATTTCGTGTCAAATATCAATACACAATTCGAGGGAGAAAACCCTTCCTCAAAGTTCTCTCTTTTTTTAGCACTGATTTTTAACCTCACTTCTTCTTCTTCATCTTGACGTAAACTGCGCAATTAGTTAGCCACTTAGTGCTTACTTAAGTAAAACTGAAACTGTTTAAACAGAATCCCGACCCAGGCTGGCCGAAGGAAGAAAAATCTAGTCAAAAATCTAAAGTCGATAACCACAGACGACCGGTCCTAAAGTAATAGAGTATAAACGTGGTGCCGTTCCACAAACGCTCATACCTATTAATATTGTAGCCTTACGAGTCATGTTGTCTGCGTGATATAAGAAGAGATGGGGTTATTCACCAACTGGACACAAGAGACCGGACACACGTGTGTCCAGTTGGTGAAACTCAAAGTTAGTATCACTTATTATTTCGTCATCTGGACACGCCAAGATTTTCATTCGTGTCCACTTAGTGAAACTTAAATTATATCACTTTTATGTTTTCGCCAACTGGACACGAGTTCGCATTTTACCCGAATTCAAGATAAAGTACAGTCAAGCACATTAATGTTTTGTGTCAAACATCATCGGCCACTGAACGTCCCACTACTGAGAATGGGTAATTAAGTATGTAATTTTAAAACTATTCACAATTTGTGAATTTATAAAGAATGTATTTTTAACACTGACAGTCACTATCTCTATCCTTGTTTTATAATCTTCAACATGAAATTTAGTTTAGCAATCCCGCTATATTTTTATTTTCTTAAAAAAATCTTGTTTATTGTTTCATGTAAAGACAAATATGTCTATTGAAGAAGTCGCAGGCCCATCATTGGCTAACAGAAATACATTTTCATTCATCAATTCCCAAAGAAATCGTCCAATTTTATTAAAAGATGGGTATAAATATGTACACCTAAGGAAAAATAATGATGGATCTTCAATGTGGCGTTGCTCCGTACTTGTACAAATTTTACTGTAACTACATTTAATAAGAAAGCAAGCTTTGCAAGTTTGTATAAGAGTGGAGTGTATCTTTAAAGGTTAAAAACGTCATTGCGTTTAACCTTGAAAAATATAAAAATATATTTTGCTGTGTTAATGTATGACCTCATATGATTTTTCTGTGATACTCGAAGATTATATTGAATATTGTCACGCTGATGTTATAAAAGCACCTACAGGTAGGTAATCAAAAAATAACATTAGTTAAGTGTATTTTTCACATTAATAAATCGTCATGATATTACTTAAATTTGTTTTATTTCAAAAATTGTCTTAAATACTCGTAGAAGCTAATAAGGTTTTTCAAGTAAAAAAGTATGGCAGCTTTTTCATGAAATTGAGGCGATTATGTACCTGACTGTACCCTTTTTTGCAAAAAAAAATAGTTGTGTCCAGTTGGCGAAAACATAAAAGTGATATAATTTAAGTTTCACTAAGTGGACACGAATGAAAATCTTGGCGTGTCCAGATGACGAAATAATAAGTGATACTAACTTTGAGTTTCACCAACTGGACACACGTGTGTCCGGTCTCTTGTGTCCAGTTGGGGAATAACCCAAGAGATGGATACTAACAAAGGTGCCAAAATCGTAGTCAAATTCATGGTTGACGCGATTACCGCTAAGAATAAATGTAGATTGTGTTCAAATTTGTAATATTTCAAGTTAACGTAAATATAGCTCAAATTTATGCTGATTCAATACATCTAAATTTATCATCTAAAGTTGTGGATGAGTTAATACAATATTCTACAGAAGATCACCAAGCAATTAGGCCAGTTAGGTGTAAACTTATGAGAGCGGAGTGAGTGAATCAAACGTAAATTTATTTGAAAATAACGATTTTTCTCTAGAGCTCGCTTGGTACGCTTCGGACCCGACCAGTATTTGAAATTTGAATGTCCAACCGACTCGTTCTTAGGCATTTTGAGAGCAACTAACGTTTATAGCCTTATTGAACCTCGTGGCCTGTTCAAGTTAAAATTATTGCTTACAATACTGTTATGTTGAATGATGATGTAGATTAGTGATTGACAAACAGACGGTTCAGGAGGACGTGAAGTAAATAAACTCTAAAATATCTTGTTGCTTCCATTACCAAAACATAATAAAGGACACAATTAATATCCCACAAATACAGAATCATTTACATAATTTAATACTAAGTTTATCCTACTAATATTAAATGCGAATGTTTCTGAGGATGGATGGATGTTTGTTACTCTTTCACGTCAAAACGCCTGAACGGATATTGATGAAATTTGGCATAGAGGTAGAATATAGTCTGGAATAACACATAGGATACTTTTTTTTCGATATCACACGGGCATTGCCGCGAGGGGCAGCTTTCCTACTTCCTAATAGAATATAATGCGAATGTTTGTGAGGATGTATGTATGGATGTTTGTTACTCTTTCACGTAAAAACGGCTGAACGGATCTTTCATTTGCATTTAGTAACCCTGTCTAATCACAATAATTTACAAAGCTAGCAAAACGAACTTACATTTTAATTCTAAACTAATGTTTCTGATGTTACATAAACGGAACTATGTAGATAAAACAGCTCTGTTACATAATACTCGTTTACTATCTACATGTAAGAGATCTCTAATGCGAATAAGATCAACTTGAATATAGAACACTTTTACTGGCAACAAAATCAGGTTTGATTGCACACGAGAGCACAGGGTAAATAAACAAATATTACCTTAAACAGAACATCGAATAAAATCTTTTCAATGTAAGCAAAAACTCGCTAAGTAGCCGTGTACTTGTAAAACGATGGCCAGACATTTAATTGCAAACCGTAATATTGTTTTATGGTATTCATGCTTCGCTAGGTATGTGTATCACTTAAATAGCGTCCAAGCGTTGGAAATGCTGGAGAAATATCAACGAACTGGAGAACAATGGAGTATTATGTGGTAATATTAGAAATATATTCGTTTGCTTATGCGTGGAAAAAAGTATCTAAACAAATCGCAGCATTGTTATACTCGACAGGGTCGAGACCATATAATACATGTGAATAATGCGTATCAACAAATATACCTTTGTTGCAAACCATTATTCATTTTTCATAAAATTTCAACAAGCCGATCGCCATCCGTGATACAGAGCTTTTATATTTATATAAAAAAGGAGGAAAATGTATATTAAACAATGCACACACATGTGTAAAAACAAACTGAAGTGGCTAATTGTTTAATCAAAGGTACGTGTGACAGAAATCAACACTTAACGTCAAGATATTTTTTATCTTATCTTGGTTTGGGACAGAAAGGATCGCAGTCAGTGGCTGCAGCCAGGCTAGAAGGAGCGCGCGCCCCCCGCGCGGCCTGCGCTCCGCTGGCGTCTCCGGGGATGTTTCAACAGACGCAGGAGCTTTTCGAACGTGGCTACATTCGAGGCTTCGAACAAGTAACTTGTCGGGGTCATAACCTGTTTGCGACCCCTCCCTGCGGGACCGCGGGCGCTCCGTGTACTCTAGTGACCCGGGCTCCAACTGGTGAACAATCAAAATAATAATTTATTTTGAAGCCTCTTTATGCTTTCCATCCAACGACAAAAAGCCCTTAACTAAGTAAAGCTTAACACATTCTATTATCTGTATTGGGATATTAACTTCATGACCAAAGGTATTATGTAGGTTCCTAAATCCATAAACTAACCCAGCAATCTAAAAATTGCATCAGAATGCAAGAAATGCCTACGGAAATACTCAGGCATTTTTTCTTTTCAACGACATAACTACTATCTAATTCAATAATGCTCACAACATCAATCTAATTATCCGCAACCATGCGTAGACGCGGCTACGTCTATTTGCTACAGCGAAAAGTCGTAGCAATTGTATGATGACCAATAAGTTTATCCTATACATACAGGATTTACCGAAAGTTATTGTGTTGATACAAATATATGTATATTTCAAAATGTCCGACTATATCTGTATATGAACATGTTATTCCCGTCGCCGCGCCTGCTTATTGGGAGGGCATAAAATTTAAATTGGCTGGAATTGTCGATTTGAGTTTGTTTGCGTAGGGTATTTGATTTGTTGAAATGACGTCGTAGACGTGTTGTATTTATTGTGTAGTGTTCTGTGGGCCTGTGGATATTGTTAAGGCACACAATGCGAGTGCAGCGGGCCGTTGTGCCTTGTGAAATGTTGCACGACTACTTTTTTCGTCTGGATTCTATACTCACGATACTCGTTTTTTAAGCCGCGAGCTCGAGATGTACAGGTTTATCTGTTTAAAATTTATTAACATCGAGAAACAATTTAAAACCCTTTCTTTAGACGGCCCATGAGCGATTCATGATGAATGGAAATGTACTTATGCTATTATAAAGTTATTGCTTGCACTCATAAGATATGCTTTTAATGTTTCTAATTTAATATTCCGTGTATTTTATTATCATAATGTAATTGAAGTAAAGTGGTTTTGGGAAACCTTTTTGATACCAGATTATTATAACTATTAAACATGCTATGTTATTATTACTCATAAATTATAATGCTTTTTAAATAATGGTTTTTAGTAATTATCTAAGGTAAAGTCGATTTCATCATTTAAAATTATCATTTAAGTTGTTTAGTGGTATAAGATTAATCACCGTTAATGCACAAGAAGTAGACAATATCGTATCTTTAATAATGCCTGTGTACAAGGCTACATTGTAAAAATAACAAGCTTATATTAATAATATATTAAATATTACATTAATAGGTAACAACGACCTGCGTTAGCCTTGGTGTAAGGAAAATAATACACAGCCTCTAGGAATATATCGAATACTACATAAAACAATCTTTTTTTTTAATTAACATGAAAACGACTAGTTTCCTAGTGTAAAGTCCCAGTACTGGGAATATAAAAGGTGTAAAACATGGGACTGAACGGGTCACATTTCAAGGATTGTTCAGAACGGAAGGGCCAGAATTGTCATACAGTGGGTGCCTGAAAACGGTCGTCGTCACCGAGGAAGTCCAAAAAACGCTGGCGTGAGGATTTGGATTCGTGTCTGCAAGATTGGCCTGAAGAGGCAAAACACCGGGAGAGTTGGAAAGGAATGGGGAAGGCCTTTGACCAGCAGTGGGACAAAATAGGCTCATAAAATTTTTTATCTCTTCGTGATGATTTATTTCACCTAAATAAGGCTTTAAAAAAGAAGATTACTATTTATTACAAGAACACTCAATTTTTAATAATGTCTGCCTGACTACACTATAAAAAGCCAATATTTCTGTTTAATAAAATACTGACTATTGCAGGATCTTCAGGATGAAACGATGAATTTATTTCCTCATCATCATTTAATTTATCATATCATATCACACACATATCAACTCACACTGCGACTTTTTTTAATGGCTTTCAGAGATCCCCCAGTTTCAAAAGAGCTCCATACCTCCTAGACCCAGGGTCCGTCTGATAGAACAGCTCGGTATTTTCGGCTTTTATATTAAGAGGTATTACTGGTAAGCGGTATTTCTGGGCTGTAAAAAAATTGGATGAAAAACGATTGCATGTAGCGGAGATGAGAATGTTGAGATGGATGTGTGGATTGACAAGAATGGATAAAGTAAGGAACGAATATATTAGAGGAAGTTTGAAAGTTGCGCCTGTTACAAAACAATTGAAAAGGATTCGTTTGTCTTGGTATGGACATGTAATGAGAAGGGAGGAAGCACATGTGACTAAAAGAATGATGGATCTGAATGTTGATGGACAGAGAGCGAGAGGAAGGCCAAAGAAAAGATGGATGGATTGCGTAAGAAATGATATGAAGGAAAAAGGAGTAAATAATGCCTTGACGTCTGATAGGGGAGAATGGAAGAAGAAAACGTGTTGCGCCGACCCCAAATAGAATGGGACAAGGGCAGGAAAATGATGATGATATTAGGAGGTATAACTGGGACTAATTACTTGGTATATTTCAACGGCTCTAAAACCTTGTTTATTTGGAATACTTACGTGTGGAATTATGAAAGCACAAAAAGTAATCGAACATAATTTAACTATTGATAAATAAGAGTTATGCCCGACTCGTCACTGTTCCGATTCGTCATCTAAAAACAAAAGATAACGATTCACAACTTTTTCAAATAATTTTGTTTTCATAGTTCCGATTCGTCATCGATACTAAAGTACAGTCAAATGAAATACAATAGCTGTTTAAAAATCTGTAAAGGTAAATTAACACAAGTTTTGTGAACGGGGCAGCAGCAATTTTCATCCCCAACTTCGACTCTGCCAAAATTTATGTCTAAACATTGTTTTATTAAATGTCTGAACTGATCGGATTTTTGATGAAAAGTTTTAACTTACTGAAAGTACTAGGCGTGCATGAGTCTAAGGAGGTGTTTTAATAGTTCTATACTTAAATTGGTTTCTTGAACGTCTGAGCTGATTGTTTTTTCAATGAATATTTTATCTTACAAAATGTAGGTACTAGGCTTACATGAGTTCAAGGTGGTATTTTAATAGTTATGGAAAAATCTGTTATACTGACTATCAGTATAACAGATTTTTTGGACAATGCTTGTTGGTGTGTTTTACACTTGTTAGGATATTTTAAGGTTTTTCCACAACTATTAAAATACCACCTTTAACTCATGTAAGCCTAGTACTTTCAGTAAATTGAAACTTTTCATAAAAAATCCGATCAGTTCAGACGTTCAATAAAGAAATGTATGTACAGAACTACTAAAATACTATCTAGAACTCATGCACGCCTAGTACATTTTGTAAGATGAAACATTCATTGAAAAAACAATCAGCTCAGACATTCAATAACCATTTATAATTTATCTTTGTGTACCTACTTATTTAAGTGTTATATGTAAATAGCATGTTATTTTGTTACTTAAAAGTTCATAACAATGCCTCAGTTTTATTTAATCTTGTCACGAACTTATTTAGTACCTGTTTAGTATCCACCGTGATAAAGACGTTTATTTCAGAATATCGAGATTCCATATTTTGTTAATAAAAATGTATTATTTAGGAAGTATGGCAAGGTTAGGAACTTCACGGGTGCTTCTATAGGCCCCATGTAGATTTTCTAGCATACGTGTCCTGGCTATGATTCGGTGACCTTTTTGGGGAAACTGAAAGTTTTGTCTGTGCAATTATGGGCGAAGTTATATTGATGAACAACTATCTGAAATTGAACATTATGAAGGACGGGACGGTTGACGTGTGTCGGGCATGCCACCGTCCGGGTGAGTCCATCAGATTATTTCTGGTTGTTCTCGTCTAGCTAACAGCGAGTACTTGCATAGGCACAACCAAGTAGCCAGGATTATTCATCAGCAACTTGCCTTGAAATATAAACTTTGCAATCTGAGGTACTGTAATACAAGTATCGTAATGATAATCGATGTTACCATCCCACATGATGAGAACCTAGTGAAAGCTGAGAAAGAAAAACAACTAAAATACACACATCAAAAGTGTTTAGGGATCAAGCATTTTTATGCGGATTTCTTGAGATTGAGATGTGGCGTTGTAATAAATTTATGATTTTATAAATTTATATGGATCCTTTTTGGTGCATTTCATAATTTGAATCAGGAACTCTCAATCAAATTCGAGTAAAAGATGAAAATAAGCTGTCAATATTTTCCCTATAAAAACATACAACGCATTGAAGACATTATTAGTGCTACTGTTTCCCTTTTCCCTACTACTGATTAAAACCAACGTTATTATGGAGCGGCGATGTCATTTAAGCAGGGAAGAAATGCTCAGAGCCGTGGGAATGATAGAAGCTGGTTCCCGGCAACGTACTGTAGCTTAAGCTCTGAATACAAGTCAGAGTGTTATCAGTCGACTTTGGACACGTTACCGAAGCACTGGTACCGTGGCTGAGCGCCATGGAGGACGGTATCGCTGCACCACACGGAGACAAGACCGATACATTCAAATCTTAACTCGAAGAGCTCCAACAATAACCGCCATGATGTTAGCCGTGAGGCTTCATCACTCTTCAGGGAACTTAATTAGCGACCAAACAGTCAGAAACCGCTTGCATGAAGTGAACCTTCATTCCCGAAGACCCCACCTATAGCAATGCACAATCGTAGGATTCGATATCAATGGGCTCTTGAACACAGAAATTGGGCAGAAGAACAATGGCGTTTCGTGTGCTTTTCTGATGAGTCTCGTTTTGGTATGAGACCGGATACAAGACGTATACGACACTGGAGAACCCCTGGACGCCAACAGCGATTAAAATCCTGCCAGGAAGTCCATCCTTATAGTGGTGGAACCATCATGGTATGGGCGGGTATTTGGATCGGCGGAAGAACTGAGTTGATTTGGATCAGAGGCAACCTCAACGCTCAAATTTATGCTGAGACGATTGTATCAGACGTCATCGTTCCTCTACAAGTGCAAATCGGTCCCTTATTTCAGTTAATGCATGATAATGCACGACCGCACACCGCAAGAGTTGTAAGACAGACTCTCGCCGCAGCTAACATCAATGTCCTGCCCTGGCCTGCTCAGTCGCCAGACTTGAACCCGATTGAGCATGCATGGGATATGCTACAGAGAAGAGCTCTGCCGAATATGGAGGGTATCCAGTCGCAAGAAGACCTTTTTTTGTTGTTGCAACGAACATGGGCGGCCATTCCACAGCGTGATTTGGATGAACTCATTTTGAGTATGCCAAACCGATGTTCTTGTGTTGTTAGTGTTCGCGGTAGAAACACGGATTATTAATTGTTTAAGTTACCCAATAAAATTTTAAAGAAAACTGTTATTTCAGTCTTTTTTTCGAACTTTAATGTTAGTGGTTCAAATGTCAAAAATCCCTTTATTAGGAAAATGGCAAATTTCTTTATTAATGCAAAGGTGACTTGGTTTATCGTTACTGTGACAAACGAAAACACTTTATTTGATGAATCCTTAAAGAAAATTTTAATTAATATCAATCAGGAGAAAAGTAATTGCAAAAATATATGTTGATCCCTAGATACTTTTGATGTGTGTATTTTGACTTGGCACACGAGGATGTCGACATGTGGAATGTAAACTCGGCTATTAATTGTGCCGATTGTCTTAACGGCCAATGGCTTAATTGCTAAGAGCCTCGACGAACATCTGTCGAAGCTCTCCTTAGGTGGTTGGATCAAGGGCCTGATTCAGAAGGCAAACTCCTTTATACGGCCCGCATTGTGAGGAGGTTCCTGTTTCCTGAGCTCAAGTAAAGTTCAGCCGTTAACGGGAGCTGGACCCTGCTCCCGTTTCCGGCTGAAACTTAGTTTTATATTTTTTTAATATTTAAAAACTTAATTTTAACATAAAAAGTGAATAAAGAAATTACGTTTATTTTAGTATATCGAGATTCCATATTTTGTTAAAAACATTTTAAACATTCTTAATAGTGTTAGTACCTAATATTGATTAATGTAAATCTAAGTGAGGCACACCGAACCTGGGAAATATACGCGCTCCCGCTCCAAATAAGTGTCGCTAGCCAACAAATTGCTTTCATTTTTTTATTGAAAATATTACATATATTTGATAGTTCCTACTTATTTATGATAGCCTAGTACTATATAGGTATAAAACGATTTAATTTTTATTTATATTGAGTTCTGTTTTCAAGTTCAAGTTGTTATAAATTAATTGATTTAATTATACACGTATTTTTCTTACTAACTGTACTTTTTGACAAGCAAATTTATACTGGTGACGAATCGGGACTAGCAATATTAAATAAAAATTCATTTGTTTTCTTATGATGACGAATCGGGAAATCTTGTATGGAAAAAAATTTGGTGACCAATCGGAACAGTGACGAGTCGGGCATAACTCATAAATAAGTAGGTAAATACCTAAGTTTAATTTTTCCTAGTTCTTGATAATGAAGCTATAGCTTCATTATCAAGAATTAACCTCAGCATGTTCATGTAAAGCTTGTCTCTGAGGCCTTATTACAATCTACTTCTTCTTCGAGAATCTTTATCTTAGCAGTGGCCTACTCAGCTATTCGTGGAAGTTCATTGCATCAATATCTAGGGTCCACGCCCAAGTTATCAGTAAACACCTTCAAAACCCTAATTAGGTCGGCATTAGACGAAGAAGCCTCTGCGTTTCGACATAAGAAGTTTTGACAAAGATTATGTATGGTTACAGGCAAAATATCGTTGATTATTTTAACCTTGGTTGTAAGTGGGAAAAGACAACACCCTAAGAAAACTTCACATACTCTAAGTGCTTTTGGACATAGAACCCATTGTCGTTTGACTGTTATATGAGGTACTTTAATCCTACCAAGTGAGACTCAAGTATCGCACGCTAAATGTTGCGTACTGCGAAACTAACAGTTGTTCTTCTTTTCATAAAATGTGGTCTCTTTATGTAATTTCCAATTTCGATTAAGTATTATATGTATTCTGTTACTCGTAAACTGTAAAGTTTAGGTACTCGAAATCTACAATATGAAAACTAAAAGGGCACATTAGCCAGTTTATCATTTTGGTCATCATTTGGTAAAAAATTGAAATTACTTGCCAATACCAATTTCATATTATTGAGACAAAACTTCAGAATTTAGACCCATCCCTCTCTTCGTGAACATTTTGACCTCCCTAAATATCAAAGAAATGTTTAAGGAAACAGTGGAACAATTCATATTGGTAATGGAACCATTCTCACCTTGTAAGCTCCACTTCCTACATCTGTGTTTCTGAAGTGACACAACATAGTACAACACATTTTGAAGTTACAAGTAATAATCTAGAAGCTCATAATCGGCAAGATTATGAGCTTGCCTTCTAGATTATTTATTATCAGATAATATTTTTTTTTCTTTTTTCCTGAATGACTCCACACGCTCTGGGCGGAGCAAAAAGAACTGTCAGACTTTTACTAACTAAAACCCTCCCATGTTCCTTCTTTAACACCGGCAATACCATATTCATGGCACAAATCAAGACTCCGAGGTGCTACTAAAATAATAATAACCAATCACACTGGGTATTGAAGTTGGAACCAGTACAAATGCAAAAATATCATCCATGAGGCAGTCAATTTTTCGAGACCCGTAGGTATGTCCGAATGAAAAACAAAACTATTCTAGGATACCGCGTTTATCTGTTTGTCTGTCAGTTTCTAATTTGCTCCGAATAAGTTACAATTTGCTACACATAATGCATTTATAAGACCCGAACACGGGCCTGCACTATAAAAAACTGAATTTTAAAAAGAGGCATAACTTTACTAAAAATTACAAAAAATATTGTCTGTTTGACATACATTTTATACTTACTAGAAACCTAATTAGCAATTTTTTTTTTAATAATAAATTAAAACAGAATTTCTCCTTTTTTCTTGACTTTAGAAATTAGAGGTACACAACTTTTACGGCTTCAAAAACAACAGTGTGTGTTTAACTGTGTGTTAACACAATTATATATTTACTAGCTTTTGCCCGCAGCTTCACTCGCATCCACCCCTCATTCTAGAGAAGTGGGGGATGAGAAAGAGACAAAACAACTATCTTTATACCAAAATTCATCAAAATCGGTTTAGCGATTGAAGACGTTGTTGGGACAAACAAACAAACTCACTTTCGCTTTTATAATATTAGTAAGGATTTTATTATTCCATTTACATGGATAGAGAACCACTCCTATCTCAACTCTTTTCATAATCACTTTTATGTAGAGGTTCATAAGGAAACCTACTCTCTAAATTTCGTCTGTGTGTTGCCAACAGTCTCTTTTCTCTTTATAGGGTTCCGTAGTCAACTAGGAACCCTTATAGTTTCGCCATGTCTGTCTGTCCGTCCGTCCGTCCGTCCTCGCTTAATCTCTGTGACCGTTAGCACTAGAAAGCTGAAATTTGGTACCAATATGTATATCAATCACGCCGACAAAGTGGTAAAATAAAAATTGGAAAAAAATGTTTTATTAGGGTAGCCACCCTATATGTAAAGTGGGAAGTGATTTTTTTTTTAATTTCAACCCTAACGTGTGATATATTGTTGGAAAGGTATTTAAAAATGAATAGGGGTTTACTAAAACCATTTTTTGATAATGTCTATAATTTCGGAAATAATCGCTCCAAAAGTAAAAAACAATGTGTCCCCCCCCCTCTAACTTTTGAACCATAAGTTTAGAAAATATGAAAAAAATCTGAAAAGTAGAACTTTATAAGGACTTTCTATGAAAATCATTTTGAACTTGATTGACACAACAGTTTTTGTACAAAAAAGACAAAAAGTTGTACAAAATAATTTCCTCCTCCACCTTTAAACTCATAAGTGAAAACACTTATTGTGACGGACGGGAAACTACGGAACCCTACACTGAGCGTGGCCCGACACGCTCTTGGCCGGTTTTTTTTTTTCTTTTTTAAAAATAAAACGTTGCCCCACACTAGGAATTTCTCCTGTATCGTGGGTGCGTTTTACAAACATTTAAACTCGCATACACAAACAGCCAGACCCGAAACAACTATCTGCAGGTCATACAAATATTTGTTCCGTGCGGGAATCGAACCCGCGACACGCAGCGCAGTAGTCGATCGCTCAGCCACTGCGCCAAGTCTAGTCTCGGAGAAATATGACTGTGATATACGGACAGACAGACAAACGGGCAAAGCTTCAATAATAGGGGGTCCGTTTTAGCCAGTTGCCTACGGAACGCATAACAGTATGAAGAAATTGAATCAATTTAAAATGTTCATGAAAATCCCTCAAATTTTAACACGTGACCAGAAGGACTGACCAAACTTTTTATATTTTCTTTAATTTCTGATTATTTTACATCTACCCTTATTCCACAGTGGTATCTATGAAGTATATATCCCCACAGATAGTAGTTATAGCGACAAGACCCCCTAAAAACTCTTTTTACCACTTATTTCAAGGTTTTAAATTGTTGTTTCAAACCTAATAACGAGAACCTTCCATATTTGTTCACTTTTGCGCAAACCGAAGGTAATACCAGTTACCCAGCTGGAAGGTAAACTTGCAATATATGGCACAGGATGGCACATGAGCTCTATGAAACGAGGGTGGACTCGAGTGTATTTAAAGATATTTAGTTAAATAGGAATTCACCTTACCCTAAGACTGTAACTATGTAAAATAAAAAAAATAAAAACAAAAAGCTCATCACTTTATAGTATACTTGAAAACCTATAAGAAGGCTAAATCTTAAAATAACAAGGTAATTCAGTCATATTGTGTACAAACTTTTATATTTTCGTTATACCGAAACCTCACCGCGCAAGTGCGAATAGCGCTTCTATATAATTGTTTTATTATTTTATGAGGTGAGAAATCGACCCAAAGATGGGTTTTTAGATGGTTCCAAAACTAAATGAAAATTCAAATATAAGTAAATTATTAGCAATCTTTGAGAAAACACCATTTTATGATTCCCAATTTACTAGGAATTGTACTTAACCTCAATATTTTTAGAACTGTTTCCAATAACACCGTACTAAAACATTATAAATAAATAAAAAAACATAATTAATTACAAAACAAAAAGCTCTTAAAAGCTTTCCTTTTCAAACTCGGTAGGGTTGGGGTGGCGCCCCTCAATTATTATACCTACCAAACTAAAATATATTCCATTCTGAGTACTTTTCCGTTGTAGTTGTGTATGTCTGCGATATTATACGTTTTGGATTCCGTGATATCTTACATGTAGGTTAAGATTGATAAAATTAAAGATATCCGCTGCTTGAACTCTTTTTGAAATAATAAAACGGTAGCTTCAATAAATGCGAGGCACTAAAATAAAACGTGAAAACCGTTCAGTTTTACAAGACGATGACTATAAAAGTAAACGGTAACCATTTCAGTAAAATACAGAACACTGAAATAGTACTAAATAAAAGACCAACCGCTGGACAATTTTATAACTTGACATAAATCCCGCAAGTGTCGCAAATGTGGTAACAAATTATAAGCATACTGACGGAACGAAATGTTGTTTGACAGCGTTAGTAATTAGTTACGCCTCAAAGACTACAGATAAGGAGGCTTTCAAGAAATACTCCAATCTAACTTTAACATTGTGTTTCAGTATCGTACATTAGAACATCGGATTCAATCCCAGGCCTAATATTAAATTTAATTTAGGGAATGTTTGTTTGAATTTTTTTGGTTGTAAATTGGAGTAAAATGAAGGAGCGTCCCGGCGCGGGACGGAGTGGAGAATAACACATGGGGTGCAGTGAAGGGTGCGGCGCGGGGCGGCCCACTGAAAAGTGCGCGGGTGGGGCTGAACAAACTCGCGGGGACATGCAACTGCGGCCGCGGACTTTCAAATATCTTATACACATTGAATCCATACCAAATATCATTCAAATGAAACAGGAACTATAGGTGGTTTATAGAGTCTCTTGTACAGTTTTGTTAGCAAACCATGGCACCGTTGTCGCTACGTATATGATTATGATCGATAAAGTTATAAAGATAAGTAATATAAAAACAACTGTCATCAGAAGCAAAGCCTGTATCTACTGGAAATTGAGGTACTTTACTAGCCTAAAATAAAATAAGTCTATTTTCAACACTTTGTGTCATTAACACATTCAAATGTTGTATAGCCATGCTAATAACAATGTTAAAAGCGATTTGAGTATTCTTTCAGAATACAGTTATTGTTAAAACAAAGCATTACAATAGCGCCACTAAACTAGTTGTTAAACTACAATACAGATAAGAATGTACGATAGAAAGTGTGTCACATTCACGTTCCAATGAAGACGCATCCGGTCGTAAATCTTACGTAAAGTATTCACGATAAAGTAAAAAATATGTATTTAATGAATAAGAAAAACTGAACATTATCGCGGTCGCAGTTGAACGTCCCTCCAGCATGTACTCTCAAATAGGGGAACAAGCATTTTAGCATTACCCCCGTGCACAACTCTTCCCGCGGGGGAGGGGGTGGGCCCACGGCGACGTAAAAATCAATATGCTGGAGTTGTTAAATCACGCTTATAAACGAGCACTCGTCTTCGTTTCATTCCTGAAATTGCTCAAGTATACGAGTTTAGTTTTCATTAAAATTCTCATGTACAAGCGACAAAAACATAGGAGTTAAACTGTCTACGCACCGCAGATGTATATCTATGTGGTACATTACTGTGTTTTCCACACTATTTTAGATCCATGAGTTTCGTAGTACGTTTATTTAATGGATACAAACTACAAGTCATAATGGGAGAGCACCGTGATTCTACTTACTTACGTTACGATACTATCTGAATTCTAATATGGCTTCTAGGTTTATTATTTTAATTAATGAATCAGAAATTACTTTATCCTGGAAATATTAAAATTAGTTAGTAAACACGGTTAACAGTCGAAAAATAATTAAGCATAAAAAGCTGACATTTAGTAGGTTAATCCTTTTTTCTCGGTGAGCAAACTCTTCCCCTTGGGGAAACAAACTAGGGGTCTGTTGACTTTGAGATAAGATTTTTTGTGTTAGAATTCAGAGACCGTTTTAAATTAGGGTTTCTATTTAATTTAACTTACGATTTGATGGGATTTTAGGGTTCCGTACCCTAAAAGAGAAAGCGGAGCCATTATATGATGGATCACTTTGTTGTACGTCTTTCTGTCTGTCGGTCAAGACCCTTTATCTCGGGAACACGTGGAGCCATTGAATTGAAATTAAATCCATATACATAAGATTGTGGTCTTTTAGTGCTGTGAAAAATTCACGCAGTCAAAAGACATGGCCGTTTATGTCGCAAATTTGTATGGAACCCTCGGTGCGCGAGTCCGACTCGCACTTGGCAGGTTTGTAGTTAGTTCTTAAACACCGAAAATTTTATAAATACTAGTTATTTCTATTGTATCCTTTTGTGATCCTATAATAAGAGGTGCGTAGTAAATGATAAAATTAGTTAAAAATTCTCGGTACTATCAAGGAAGAAAAAAAATAACATACAGATATAAATTCTATTACTGAGATAAAGATCCAAGTATTTAGAGCAGCAATTATAGCAGGCACACGATAAATAAAACATTGTCGTACCGACAAAATATACTGCTTTACTTTGGTGTCGATTATCTGATAGCAGGAACCCTTTGATCTCATTAATCGAGTGGAATTAATTAAAAAAGGTCAACTGCGCGACAATACAAAATCTGTTACAATAAGGCAGTATATACTTATTTATGTGCATATAGATTTAGTATAGTAAGTAAAATCAATAAGGTGCAACATAATGTAATACTATTGCCTACCTAAGTATATAGGCTAAGCAGGTAGTTTCCTGTCTTCTTACTCCTCGTCACACAAATATACAAAACTCCTTTCCTTGTGCATATTATACTCGAAAGAATGAAGTATTCAACCCTGAAAATACTAAACGCCTTTCAAAACTGTAATTCGAGCCAAAGAGTCCCTCAAGATAGCATGAACTCACAAGTTTATACAGCCAGCCACCTTCACATTTTATTTGCTATGATTGGATCAATTATAAAGGTTGGACGCCAAGAACCCAGCACACTCTGCCACTACCACCAGACATCCGCGCGAACAGTCAATCCATTTGTTTTGAGTGTAATTCATGGATATATTTTTCAGCAAACATTATTAGGTTTGCTGAAATATATAAAAAAGCTTAAACGCTTTGCCCTATATGAAGGAAATAAGGAAAGAAATAAAATCGAATGATATTACCTACAGCAATAGGCGGTTTAGCTGCGGGCTGTCTATATATATTTAGTGGTTTGAGGACAAAATCTTTATAGTAATGTAAAACTTATTCGATTGCTAAGTTTGATTTTAATATATTAAAAAACGTATATCTACAAAAAAGTTATTTTTTTCAAATAAAAATGATTATAGAGCATGCAACTAGGCATACATGGGTAACTTAACTGACGCTTCTTCCCAATAGGGGTAGGCGGCAGCAAACCAAACATATTATTATGCCTATGATATGAAAACTGACTAAATTTTTTACTAATATTATAAAATCAAAAGTGAGTTTGTTTGTTTGTTACGTCTTCACGCCTAAATGGCCAAACCAATTTTAATTAATATTGGTACAGAGATAATTGGGACCCTGGAGGGGGCATAGGCTAATTTAAAAAAAAGTCAGAAAGAGGGAAGAAAAGGGGATAATTTTTTTTTTCGATCATCACGTGGGTTAAATTTAGCGTTAGCCCAAAGTAACTATGCTACGTGTACGAAGCTGCGGGTGAAAGCTAGTGGTATATAAAGATATTACAATAAGACCATTTAATTGTTGCAGACTGAATAATCGAAAACTTTTAAGGGCAATTTAAATTGAATGGTACAAATACGAGTTTTGGACTAATAATAACCTTCCCTTAGACATGTAGTCGACTCAGTTGTGTTGTGAACAAGGCGTATTGCTTTCCAAATACCAATGGGTAATAGCAATCAAAAGCCCGAAGGCCGAAAGTCTGTCTAGGATATCGGAATCTACCAGTAATTGATTTTACGGAGGGATATGTACAGTTTCATAAATATATACATACATTTATTCATCATAACTTTTTTTACGTTTTACGTGAAAACGAATCACTATTCTACTAACTATGTTCTATACAGTAATAAGATTTTTTTCTATTATATGCTGCGTGAATACAAAAATAAATATTTAAATGAAATCCAAATATCCCGTGACCCTTAAAAAGTTCAGCAAATCTGTTTGAAAATTAAAAAGCTGCTTTAAGTCCCAACTCTGAGATTAGACACAAGGGATCTTTAAATCCATTACACGAATGCAAGACCTCAATTTCATTTACTGAATTTATGAAACGTGTGATTCAGTTCACTAACTATAGATCCTGTATTAAAACTTTAACTTAAGCGATATACCTATTTCGTGATTCGTTATTATTATTTGTTCGTTATTCGTGATTTCACGTGACAGTTTAAATATAGTTAGAAACCGTGCAAGCTTAAAACATTTTTTATAGATGCTGTGAATTTTGACAGTTCTTTAAAAAATATTATTTTAGCAAGTTTTTTCTCCCAAGATGCTAGCTCAACCGAATATAGAGTTAATTATTTATTTTCTTCTTCAATGGTAAAGTTCCAATACTAAACCAAGCAAAAACTACAAATACATACCGTGGGCGGAAACACGGGCGATCGTAATAATTGATATTAATTAATCCAAACAAATATTCATCCTGTTACGCAAAACAAGAGAATGTGGAATAACCAACAAACATACACTTATACTACGTACGTATGAAAACAAGCTACGTCAATACCACATAAGCTCATATAAGTAAGGGAACAATTTGTATAGGCATTGTGTTCGTTTAGATCACACGTACGATTGCTTTCAATGCTTTCTTATTTTTCCAGCGCATTGCTAGTTTCGATTTTTGATTGTTTGAATTGATAAAATAGTTGAAATAATCACTTGTAGAGATTATGTGTTCCTAAAATAATAAACCTTCTCCATAAAGCAGATTTACAGCGCTAATTGAAAAAGTTATAGGATATGAGGAAAATGAAGGTATGGAAACCGGAAATATATTTTATTCAATATATCTGTCGTTCATGTGACGTTTGTGATTCGATTTTGCATTCATAAGAAATATTTATAGAAGTGAGAACGGTATGGTTATACAATAGGTAATATATGTTATTATCGCGATAAAACATGAAATAGTTGCCTAAAAGTAAAAAGTAATATTACTTGTCCCGTTAAAGTGGGTCACCCCCTAGCGGGGAGAGCGGCCCGACCCCCGCCCCGGCACCGTCTCTCGTTCGCCTCGCGACTGTCCCCACTACCCACACCACCCCCAACATTCATTGTGCCGCAATATATTTCTTTTTATGTGCAAACAGAAAAGTCATTTATTTAAATTTTCTCACGAATTCGTATCGCAATTTTATTTTATTATATTATCTGTATCACATTTAGAGTGCTCTCTATGTGTATCGCTGTATCAACACGTAGGTAGAGGACGACTATATGTTTGTATGAAATTGAATTTGTTCTAATGACGTACTTCAGCTTGATTAGATTAAAATATTCTTTAAAACTCGTTATAGAAGCTCATTTTATATTTATTTGTATAAATCTCCGTTAGATAAATACAACAGAAGTTGGTCTCTTTCTGCCAAGTCTGCGTTATCGCTGTTGTCCCCATGTAATTAAATTTAAAGCTCTCAACGTGGAAGGGAATAATATTAAACTCAATTGCATAGCAAAGATCACAATTTTCCAACTTCAGTCGAGAAGAAGTTGGTTCACAAAATATTTAGATGAAAGGAACAAGTACTTGTATTTTATACGTGTGTTTATGCTGTTGTTACGTTTTATAGAACTCGTTAAGAATTTTTGATTCATATTAATATCAATTAGAATAATTTATCGAAATTCTAATGATGCTGCTTGTGATAGAAATGCTGAATGCTCTCCCAAATTATGGAATATTGCGAATTATAAACACTTACTGGTTAACAAATATGTTTCCTAATAAACTAAATCTTATTCAACATTAAATTTATAATCCTAAAACATTTTTTTTCTGCTAATCATGACTAAGCTATGTACGACGTAGGTATTAGAACAGCATAGCGTAGCTACAAAGTTTTAGGAAGCCAATATCCATCAAAACTTTCAAATCACTAGGATTAAGAGCGACTTGTAAGTTTGAATTTCAGTTGAAAACGCTTTTCAGACTGATTACAGTTAATGAGGTTATAAGGTCAAACACAAACAGGCACGTATAAAATCAAATAGCAGCTCAAATATTATTTCATCTCCCAATGTAATTAATAACCAATATTAATATTAAATGTTTTTTTTTAGTTAGTATTTCTTAAGTATCTTAAAATTCGCTCGTGAAATGGAACGGGACTATCGTACGAGATAGCGTTCGGCAGAACTCTCTGTTTCTCGCTCCAGCAAATGGCGGTTTAGAGCGACAGAAAAAGATAGAACCATGTAAAATACGGTTCAGCTACCCTGCCATGACGTCTTAAAGCAGAACTTATTCCACTGAGGGAAAGAGACAGAGCTATACAGGGTGTCTAGCACCATCTCTTTCCCTCAGTGGAATAAGTTCAACTTTAAGACGTCAAGGTAGGCCTACTGTACGCCTACCATGACGTCTTATCAGAACTGATAGATGACACGCAAACCTATATCGTAATATTCACCTTACCGAATCAAAAATTAAGTTCTGTTTTGTTGTCAATGATATTTGAATAATATTGCCTTCTCCATTTCTAAAAAAAAACGTGTCTATCGTTCCAAACGGGATGTGTGAGTTCCCTTGTCTCTGTGTGGATTTTGTTTTGCGGGACTTACGATAAAGATTAAAATCGTTCGATGTACCCACAACGTACCTTACATTGTGGGTACATCGAACGATTTTAATCTTTGCATGAGAACTATGAAAGGTGCATCGTGGACGATCCCGATTTATTTATTTTTCACGAATAATGACAAAATAAATATTCATGACTAATGAAAAGTTAAAGATTTTAAGTTTTCTGGACGGCAACATTATTAAAATAAAATTGTTGGATAAAATCCTTATTGACTTGTCTATGGAACCAAGGGGTAATTGAGTGACCCAATCTTGCCAAGTTAATTCTTCTGAAACCGTAAAATGTAATAACTTTTATGCGCATAAAAATATTATGATTGCAATTTTTTTCTGTATGATAATAATAAATTAGGGTTCCGTACCTCAAAAGGAAAAAACGAAACCTTTATAGAATTACTTTGTTGTCCGTCTGTCTGTGTCTGTATGTCTGTCGAGACCCTTTATCTCGGCAACACATTGATGTATCGAGTCGAAATTAAAACTATATACTTACTTAAAACTGTGTGTCCATTTGTGCTGTGAAAAAACAACTCTCTAAGTCTACGCAGTCAAAAGATATGGCCGTTTATGTCACAAGTTTGTACGGAACCTTCGTTGCGCGAGTCTTTTTTTATTTTAACATTTATGACAAAATAAATCAATGAAAATAGTTAGCTAAGTTAAAACTGAAGTGGTTTTCAGATTAAAGTTTAGCATAAGTACATTGAATCACAACAACTAAAAATTATTTATTTTCCTCAAAACGATGCGAAATCTAGCATAACCAGCGTCTAGTAACTTTGGTTGCAACATATTCCCAATAGATCCATTCCAGATTGCGGAATCCGTAAAAAAACTAAATTAAAATTCCGAGTGTATACATTTAATTGTGTGGAGATGAAGGGGCGCTACTAAAAGGGAACTAGGAGGGGTTGTTCGATGTTTGATTATATGTTGCGATGTGAATCGGAACAATAAGGAACATGAAACTGGAATCCCTAATAAATCGTTGAGATTATTTTGATGGAGTTTTTTAAAAAACTATTTTTATTGAGGAGAGGCAACGCTTATCAACGCGAAATCGGATTGAGCCGATCAGCACGTATCGCCTTAATAAGTCGCATTTAGTTGGGCTGCATCCTCCAAATAAAAACCGGCCAAGTGCAAGTCAGACGGGTTTCTTAACACCTAACAATATAATCGTTACTAATATTGTAAAAGCGAAAGTGAGTTTGTTTGTTTGTTACATCTTCACGCTTACATTTTTTTTTAAAGTGGGATATGAGGGAGAAAGAGTGAAGAAAAGGGAAAACTTAGCGTTACTATTACAAATCAATAAGGCGCAAGGGGAATTGTGTTACCACGAATTTAACACGAGCGAAGCCGCGGGCAAAAGCTAGTACAATATAAGTGTGATCTGATGCGCAAGCATCACCAGGATCATGCAAGATACCCAACCCTCCAGAAGAACTCCTCAACGGTGTATGGCATCTACCTTGTTGTATTAGCATGTGCTCGTCAAAACACATCGTTTGAGCCCAACTCAAGTGGAGACGGACATAGGCTAACTATTTTTTTTAAAGTGAGAAATGAGTGAGAAAGAGGGGAGAAAAGGGTTTACTTAGTTTTGCTATTACAATAAATAAGGCGCTAGGGCAAAAACTACAGGTAGCAGGTACCTGCAAATCAGGAAAGGGGTACTGTGTTACCCCGAATTAAACGCGGGCGAAGCCGCGAGCAAAAGCTAGTAACTTTATATTTTTTAGACCTATTGATAGACACCCCACACAGTTTTATCCTACGTAATTTTGCATGTATGGAGGGCCTTTAGCCTTTTCTTAACTATGTTGGGGTTGGATTCCAATCAAACCAGGATACAGCTGAATACTAGTAAGTATTTTACGTGGATCAGCTAGCTACCTTACCTCCACAACCCAGTTCTTGTGTTATACTATATATTTAGATCTATACAATTGTTACAACTTCAGGCTTCTGCCTACGACCGTAGCGGCTGTCATGGATACAAATAAAATACTTTGCCGTGTCTATAGTAAAGTATAAGCGGAAAGTGAAATACAGTAGAACCCGCTTAATACGATCACGCTTAATACGATTTCTCACAAAATACGCCATTTAACGTCAGTCCCAAGAAAATGTATGTTGTATGTTTCATGCATTTTCTTAATACTTATGATTCGTCATCCCGTTTAATACCTGATATCGTGTTGGAAGAAGGAGAAGAACCCATCATACCGCAGGATTTTCGTAGATCCTCTTCTATTGATGACAATGTGGCACCATACGAAATTCAATCAATTAAAAATGTTATTAAAACACAAAAATAAATCCTATAATAATGATGAAAACCAAGATAAGTTATTACTATACCTAACGTAATTATAAATATACTATAAACGTAATTTAAAAATACATAGGTACATATTTATGTTTATATCCTTATTAACAAAAACTGTCATACAACTTTAAATTTATTTCCCTGTTCTGCATCTTTGCTTTCGCGGTTAAAACGCGGTTTTTGGTTGGGTTTCTGTGAAAAAATTCTTAAACGGGTTTTACTGTATTTTCATTACTTTTATAATAAGTTTGTGACTGAACAATAACGTGGGCTAATTAGTATTATAAGACATCACCTAGCCTTTCCAGAACTTTACTGGAGTCGGCACCCTGTCTTATCGGATGCAGCTGTTTGTCAGTATTTTAGATGGAGCCGAGGTACGATACCTTCACAAAGATAATATGGTACACTTTGTTAAGACTGGTTGTCAGATTTTTGGCTGTTTGACACTGACTACTTGTTTTGACTGTTAAATATCATCAAATGGCAGCCGGAACAACGGCATAACGAGCTTAGCTCGGTATGTAATGGATGGTCACCCATCCACAGACCGACCTCGGCAAGCGCGATTTAACGCTCAAAGATCGAAATATACTAAATAATGAGGTTTGCGGTCTGCGGTCACTTACAGTTGTGAAACATAACATAAAAATAAACCACCCTCTAAGTGTAGGCAATCAAAGATATGGCTGTTTATGTCGCATTTCCCATACATTCGCAAAGGAAATCAAAGTCTATAGGGTACTACCCGTTGAACGAACAAAAGAACCCTGAAATTGCCAAAAAAAACAATCTCATAGAGCACCAGTAAAGGGAAAAAAACAAAAACCGTGGTTTTTCTAGATCACTAAAAAAATGTGTTACAAACTCAATTGCAGTTGGTAAACTTACTACAGCCTATGTCAAAAAATGGGGACAGCAGTTTGCTAACAGCATAGTTTATTTTTGTCCTTCAATATAAACACTTTTGCAAAAAAAACGGGCACTTTAGATTTTTTTCTCTACTTCAATGAAGAAGAACAAGAAATAGGTTTTATTAATTTGACAATATATTGGCATGTTATTTGAAGCATCCTGGCATGATTACGTTCCAAATTCAAAATTTGAAATTAATAAAAGAAAAATAATGATTATTGTGGATTATTATTGCTTTACTAATGGCGCGAATTGCTGAAACGATTTTTAACTGATTACGATATTTTAAAACTTTTTGGATATTTTCTGCAAATTAAACAATTTAATCTTTCTTTTTACATTAAATACCACTTTTTGATATGAGTGATAAAATGATAAGGGCCGGTAAAATTATAGCCCTACTTGAAGAAGGTTGTTCGCAAACTTACGTGTCTCAGCGGCTAAATGTGAGTCGTTCAACTGTCCAGAGGACTTGGCAACGGTATCAAGGGACCGGTTCGGTCAAAAGAAGACCCGGTTCGGGAAGAAAACGATGCACAGAACCAAGAGATGACCGCTTTTTGGTGAGTCAGGCGTTGCGGAATCGTAAGGCGTCAAGTGTGGACCTAAAGAAGAGCCTTGAAGAAGTAAGAGGAGTAGAAGTTAGCTTGTGGACGGTCAGGAGGAGGTTTTTGGCTGCCAATATCAGGAGTTACCGCCCAGCTCGGGGCCCTAAATTACTCCGGGGACACCGTGTTGTTCGACTTCAGTTTGCTCGGAACTGTGCTTCATGGACTCTAGAGGACTGGAATAAAGTATTGTTTTCTGATGAAGCTAGAATCTCTTTGTGTGGAGAGGACCGACGCCTTCGAGTGCTGCGAAGACCACGGGAACGCTATGCGGAAGTGTGTTTCGAAGAAATCACTCCTTATGGCGGAGGCTCCGTTATGTTTTGGGCAGCAATTAATTTGACGGAGCGTACGGAGTTAGTTTTCATAGAAAATGGAACATTAAATGCACACCGGTACATAATGGAAGTCCTAATTCCATATGCACAACCCACATTGACTGCACTTGGGGAAGATTCCATTTTTATGGACGACAATGCTCGCCCGCACCGTTCTGGCGACGTGGAAGCGTACATGCAAGAAGTTGGGATCCGTCGTTTAGATTGGCCAGCTCGAAGTCCTGACCTAAATCCAATTGAGCATGTCTGGGATGTTCTAAAGAGACGGGTAAGATCAGTGCAACCTGCTCCACAAAACATCAGGGAAGTAAAAAAAGTCATTGCAGAAGAGTGGGAACGTATTCCTCAAAACGTTATTAAAAACATCGTGGAAAGCATGCCCAGAAGGATTCAAGCTGTGATTTTGGCAAGAGGAGGTCACACTCGTTATTAGGTTTTTACATTTGTAAATTTATTTAATTAAAAAAAGTAAAAAAAAAAACTTGTCTTTATTGCCGACCACTTCTTATTGTATGGGCGTGTACATCGGTTTTAAAGAATCCATCGCTTTTTTTTTCTTTTAATTGCCCGAATTCACTTAACGCGCATTAATTTACACGATTATAACAGACTACGTCAAAGAAATAAATTTCATTTAATTAACTCAAATCGACCTTAGAACGTAAATTTCCTTAGGTGCCCGTTTTTTTTGCAAAAGAGTGTAGTTATGTATGTTTTCTTTAGAGCATTATTCGGTACTTTTATTCGCTACCAAGAAGTTTATACAGAACCCTAGGTGCGCGAGTCCAACTCCACCTTTGACCGGTTTCTTCTATATTATACAACAATCTGTTCAAATATTTCATGTCAGGAATAATAAAGAACAATAAATACAAAAACGCTCAATTGAAGCTCACAGACCTGTACAACATTTAACCCGACCAAAAGCCACATTAACGACACCACGCCAACCAAGTGTCTAAAATTGCCGTCCGATAATCAGCATAACACATTCAATACTTCTGATTTACAATTTCAATAAAACAAAACTCAACACCGAGGGTTCTGTACGAACTTACGACATAAACGGCCATATATTTTGACTGCGCAGACTTAGAGATATATTTCTTCCACAACTCTAAGCGACAGACTTGAGTATATGGTTTTAATTTCAACTCAATACCTTTACGCGACCCTGAGATAAAGGGTCTTGACAGACAGACGGACAACAAAGTGATCCAAAAAGTGTTCCATTACTCCTTTTGAGGTACAGAACTTTAAAAAACAATGAAATTGATTCAGTTCTATTCTATTTCCAGTTAAGGTTTATTATCTTACTGTAAACCTGCATCGTCCCGTTTATGAACAGTCGCCTCTCGCGATGATATACTAGACTAGACTATCTTCTACGAGATCTGCCGCAACCTCTTCCAGCTGTATCACTGTCAGGGCTTCACATATTGTGTATAATAAGCATAACCAACCGGTTATAAACATCAAGTACGAGTATAACCATTAGAAATCATAAAAAGGTAAAAGCCTTATTGTTCAAGAAGATTACACAAACCGACTGTCACTAGCCTCCACACTAGAATTTCGTATCGCGGAGACTTTGTCTTACAAGATAAATATGAAGGCAAACCTACAAAAATATCGATCATGTAAGATTTTTCAGGCTACAGTAATCAAATGATGACGAGATGCCCTGAAGCTCCCATTACTCCTCCGACAGGTTAGAAAATCATAATATCCATGAAAGAAAGATACTTCATTGTAAACATCACTATCGTTCTAGATTGTACATAGTTGTTAACTCTTTAAACAAAGTTGTGCTAGAAATAAATTTACACCATTCGTGAAAAGCTGCCCTTGATTGCGTTTTTATTGAACTGCGTGTTGTTCCTGTATTTTTTTTATTGCATACGATGTAACTGTTACCAGATTTAAAAATTGAATTCGCGTTTTTGTACATCGTACAATATTAACGCGAAATCATTTATTTATATTAAAATTTAAATAGAACACTTATGATATTCCAAACTACAAAACTGTCTCAAGTTGTAGTTCATGAACTATTAAAAAAGTTAACATCGAAAACAAATTTTGTAAACGAATTCCAATGCACACAAGTTTTTGTTCAACTAGAAACATAATTGAAAAAAACTGTCATAATGTCATCAAGTACGACAGGCTATAAAACGCCTGTAATAATAAAACCAGTCAACTCTGAGATGGGCAAAGACACGAACTGGCCTACTTGCCTCATTTACAGTACAGGTATCGTTACACATAAATGTATCTTCATGAATTATATCAAAACGTCATTGAATTCCGAGAAGTATGGGAGCTGAAAAGAAGATATTATACTGCGCCAACCTCAAATGATAGGACAATGGTGATGAATGTATGAAAACATATTTATTTTTATTTAAATGTTAAAGGGCCAACAACAGATAAAAAAAAACCGGCCAAGAGCGTGTCAGGCCACGCTCAGTGTAGGGTTCCGTGGTTTCCCGTCCGTCACAATAAGTGTTCTTTACCACGGTAGGTCATGAAAGCACGGAAAATCTTAACATCGACTTTTAAAAAAATGACGTCATTACGCAACGCCATCTATCGAACCATTTATGAACTGGTTTTTACCTTAACATTTTGATGGTGTTAAAAAAATGAATTTTAGTTTTGTTCTAAATTGCCTTAGCATGTTCTTGATAGAAGTTTTATGTAGTTATAAGATACCGCCAATGCCAAGGAGAGACCAACCGAACAATTCGGTTATACCCGATCCAATGTAATAAGTACCTACAGCGCCATCTCTCGGGGAATTGGGTTACTAATTTTATTAATACAAAGACGTGCAAGAAGTTTTCGGTGGTAATTTTGGATTGCGAGAACCGATTTCAATAATTCTTTTTTTGTTTGAAAAAAGATACGTTCAGGATAATAAAATTTGTAAACGAAGTTAAAAAAAATGGTTGCATATACGATTATACTACAAAGACATTATTTTGTACAACTTTTTGTCTTTTTTGTACAAAAACTGTTGTGTCAATCAAGTTCAAAATAATTTTCCTAGAAAGTCCTTATAAAGTTCTACTTTTCAGATTTTTTTCATATTTCCTAAACTTATGGTTCAAAAGTTAGAGGGGGGGGGGGACACATTGTCTTTTACTTTTGGAGCGATTATTTCCGAAATTATTGACATTATCAAAAAATGATTTTAGTAAACCCCTATTCATTTTTAAATACCTTTCCAACAATATATCACACGTTAGGGTTGAAATTAATAAAAATAACACTTCCCACTTTACATATAGGGTGGCTACCCTAATAAAACAATTTTTTCCAATTTTTATTTTACCACTTCGTCGGCGTGATTGATATACATATTGGTACCAAATTTCAGCTTTCTAGTGCTAACGGTCACAGAGATTAAGCGAGGACGGACGGACGGACGGACGGACGGACGGACAGACAGACATGGCGAAACTATAAGGGTTCCTAGTTGACTACGGAACCCTAAAAAATAAGATTAAGTGAAAAACCAATGGCAAGAACCATCGTACAGCCACTGCTGTTGTAGTTAGATATACAACTTCAATGGAGGCAGCGTTTTGTAATCTTAAACAATAATTAAAAGAATGCAACACACGTAGTTTTATAAATTTTATAAATAAAGATTTGAACCGTACTACGCCGTAGCATATTCGTAGCAGTCGGCGTAGACCCAAGAAAAAGCAGTTTTTGCGATGTGTATGTAATTACCCTAGTACTTAATTGATTGTGACTACTACTTTAAAATCAACTTTATGAATGTTTACTACTTATTATTATTAATGGAAGAATTTTAGAAAATGTCCGAAAAACGATTTGGAAAGGTAGCAAGAAACAAAATATATTCTTATATCCATGACAATTACTAACTTAGAACATGAAATCAATCACATGATAATTCAATTGTTCATGCTTTTAGTCCTTAAATAGAAAAACCTGCTTAAACTGAGCACTATACCTACAGGTTATTAGTTGTAAATAAAAGCGTGCTTAAAAGACAGTAGTCGTCAATCAAAATGATTGGCATATACAAACAAGCAAATTACGGGTTTCCGAAGCTAAACCATCACTTTTGGTATGAGTAAATGGCGATAAAAAGCAAGTTAGCGCGTTCATTCATGTTTGGAGCGATGGACGCGGCGCGCGGCGTGCCGGCGCGCGTCCTCGCTGCACACAGATCGTGTCACGTCACACGCATTCTTTGACAACTGTTACCTCGTCGATTACCTTTGCATTCTTTCCGACAAATACCACTATCCGCTGGAAATAGTTGCTCGCTATTCAATGACGAAAGCCTGTCCGCGTATGTTGACTTGTCAAGTAATCCCTGAGCTACGTCACATAAAATATTTGTCTAGTAAAACGGTAGATTGATGATTTTCAGTAGATCCATGTATTAGTTAAGTTATTGCCGAAAGTACTGCAGAATTAAGTAGAACAATTATTTTGATAATTATTTGTAAATCTGTGTCACGGAATGCATATTGAATTCCGTGGATACCAATGCCAGAATATTTAGTAGTTGACATGTCATCATTTCGTTTTGTTAATGGAATGATTACATAGGAGTTAATTTACAAGCCGTTGGAATAATTATGTTTATGAGTGCACATGTGCAGCTCCATTGCTTTCGTAGTTGCATTGCCAAAGCTGGATGAATGTCGTCAAATCTCGTGGTGTTACGAAAAGTCAAGGAAATGACGTCGCTTTTATTTTCATTGAGATGGGATATAAACAAGGCTGTGGCGCACGAGTGCGGGCGGGGTCACTTAAAGTTAGTGTCGGCTCGTAAACGTATCGGCCAGGCGGGGGCTACTGAACGCTCGCCGCCGCCGCCGCCGCCCCGCGGCGACCGCACTCGACACGCTGCCGCACGTCGCCGACGCTCTGAATCGCACCCATTCACACGCTATTTTACTGTGGATACGCCGACTAGATATTTACTTATTTGTGTGACGAGTTTAATTTCACCGTTGTATGCCCCGCGAAATACACTTATAAATGAGGAAATATTTAGGGATGCAATTGTTTTTCAAAAAATTATATTTTGTTTTACATTTCTATATTGTTATGCAATACCTAGGTACTGTTCTGTAGTTTTAACTGACATATACACCGATTGACAAATTGACCTGGTTTTCCGATAGAGCAAGAATGTCGTTTAAAATGTAGATTGGTGTATTTTGACAATAACTTATTTGAATTAACTAAAAATAATGTGGTAGTATTTAGATGGTTCTAAACCGTCTGGAATAAAACCTTAAATTAAATTCCAATAAAAACAAAAGCTTTCATTAAGGAAAACTAAAACTGAAGCATTCAAAACCAGTAGCAAATAACTGTATTTGTTGCAGGGCATGTCCACAATAGGCTCCCCTGGGAAAGGCGGCGGCGGCGTTCCGACAACAGACAGCGGGTGTCAGCCGCCACGTGCTACCCAAGGCCACTCGCTTAGTGTCAAGGTCATTGCCACTCCAGCTCAGTACACGCGGCACCCACGCCTCTCCTGTCACCACAAATAGACCGACCTACTCTACACCACTGTGATCTACCGCAACAACTCGACACGAGCCCACTAAAGCGCCGCCACTAAGCCGGACAAGTTTTTTCGGCGTAGGAGACAGGACACACTTGTTCCACCACACTGTAGCGTGATTAAGCAACATTTTAAAGCTGCTCTTTGTAATTTGTACGACAACCAATTTCAACATAAAACTTCTAAGTCCAGTTGATCTACAAAGCATGATTTCATTGTTTTATTTAATAAGATCAACTTTACGCAACTTTCTCATTACTCATAATATTTCCCGCATAGTTTAAATAAGTCCGCGTACACGATGTGAGGTGTTATCCAAAAAAATCATGTAATCAATAATCAGTTTGAAACTAATTTAAAATACGCATATACACATGAAAACATTGCACAACTGTTCCAAGAACATATTTAACATCACATCAGCAGATCAAATCTATGGTCCGCAACCGTCAGATTCAAGCCCATTAAGAAAGTTCTGCAGTCTTATTCTGGTCGTATTCAACTGAACCTGTCTATCATAGGTGAGAAGTTTCTACAAGCGACATTTGAATCAGAAGATACTTGTAATTAATTAAATTAAAAATATGTTCTTGATAAGACTAGGTACATAATTACATGCTTTATGCCCGTGGGAAATTAATTTTCTTCAATGTTCTTAACGTTTGCAACGTTTCATTATTTTCTTAGGTAATATTCTTTTCATGCTTCAAATGAAAATTTTAAGTCACTTCTTACTACTACATTTTTCTAGTATGCGATTGTGATTGAATATTCATTCCAAAATTTGGTCTACTGTTTTGATTGTAACTATAACAGTAGACAAATATAGCAAGAAGCTATTAATTATTTTGTCACTATACTACTGGTAAACAATATTTAATCAAATGAACTCTGTCAAGTTCTATAAAACGAAATCCAAGGGAAACATCTAAACAGCGGAAATTAGCCATAGCGCCAACATATTCAGGATTTCAGCACCACGTTACTGAACTACGAATTTCTCACGACGCGACGACTGTAAGAAAATTATTCAATCGATATTTATGTTTTCTAGTTAATTTATTTGTCTACCAAAAATTAGTTTTTGACACGCTGGAGACAAAAATACAGGTTTAAATTTTGTTTAACTATAAGGCCCATCTGAGTCAGACTAAGTCAAAACCTGTTTCTGTCATACTCATTACAATATGATTGCTATAATAACTGAATCAATTATTTTCTGGGAAACCATAAGCAATGCAACAACTCATATATTTATTTTCCCTACATTCCCAAATAGAAGCCCTGCTTTTCAGAACCTTGACATTTTAACTTATTATATTATGCCGTGGCTAAATAATAGCAGCCGCTCGGGTCGATCTTAAGGTTAAGCCGCGCTTGCCTAGGTTGGTCTGTGGATGGGTGACCACCCGTTACATACCGAGTTTCCTCCGTGCCTCGGAAAGCACGTTAAGCCGTTGGTCCCGGTTGTCATTTGTAGATCTTTGACAGTCGTTACAGGTAGTCAGTGTTCCGAAAGTCTGACAACCAGTCTTACCAAGGGGTATCGTATTACCCAGTATTAACTGGGTTGTGGAGGTCAGATAGGCAGTCGCTCCATGTAAAATACTGATATTCAGCTGCATCCGGTTAGACTGGAAGCCGACCCCAACATAGTTGGGAAAAGGCTAGGCAGATGATGATATTATGCCATTAAAAAACATGTGTTTTTTTAAGATTACATTTTTAAGCAATAAATAAAATAAGGTCCCTGGCATAAATCATGTGTAGTGAAACACTCATGAATAAAGAATGTTGCATCATCTTGCATTAAAAGAGAGACATGATCATACATTCGGCGAGTACCGCAATCCCTTCGTCTGTTTCACAAACGGGATCTCTAATGAATGACGTCAAATTAAGCTCTAAGCTTAACAGAAAACATTACTGGAACCTTAATTCGCGATTAAGGCAAACATAGTGCGCGGGGTGAGTGGTGGTGTGGAGACGAAGGCTGCGGAGTCAGTGCATGTGCGGGTGTGTAGCGCGGGGGTGCGCGGGGTGCGGGCGCGGGCAGGCGCGCCGCGGGCCGCCACTTCTCTGTACTCGAGGAGCCCCGGTACACCTCGGTTTCCGGCGGGTGCTCCCTCGCGGATTCGCAAGTGTATCCCGCCGCGCCGGGCCCGCGTGCCGGCCACGTGGCCTCCGCTCACCTACTGGCGACACCCCGCTTTTTACGCGCACTCCATTGATAAAATACTTCTAATTAAGTATCGGCTATTAAAGTAAGCCACATTTTTGTACTTAGTGCACTTTTTAATTATAAATTAAAAATTTGAAAGTAAAATTACATAATCATTAAATTATTATATAATAGTGCTATAACTCCTCATTAAACATTTACGTACGTCAAAATTGGTCCTTTAAACTTAATGTAAACATTAGCAAAGTTGAGTCGACACAAAAAATTACGTTGTTAGTTTTAATGGTCCTTGGTTACGAGAGATAATTTGAATAAGAAATTGGTCTTTAAATACTACCGTACAAATTACCACAGTAAATATAAGTTCGGGAAACTTGCCGTCGCGCGTCGGCAAAGTAAAACTGATCTTGTATTGCAAATTTTAAACAGACCCTAGTATTACTCGGATGTAAAAATCAAGTATTTGAAGAATATTTAAAGAAAAACGTAGGTAAGTAGTTTGATGAGGAAGTAGCTATAATTTTATATAGAACAGTACCGTTGAATAATATAGTATTAAACTTATCCTAGTATACTGTTATTAATTAAATAATAACATTGGTTTGTACATAACCAATGGATTAAAATAGATAAGATCGTATTATTTAGATATTGTCTCTATTAATATGGATGCATACTTGTAATAAAAATAAATAATATGTGTAATTACCTATTTTACACCTACCACACTGTTATTATAATTTGATTACCCCATAAGCAATCATAACAATGTTATTTACGATCGAAAAGTCGATAAGATAGTTAACACTAAATAACGTTATAGAACTACAAAATTGAGAATTGTTGTGCGAGAACTGTAATCTGTTTAAAGCAGTAAATGGACCGTCATAATAACGTTTTGGATTTAGTGCCCGATTCCGCAGTCGATGAGACAGCATGGAGTCAGTCCAGGCTACACCGGACGACCAAGAAAGAGCTTACAAACTCTACAGTATGTACAAGGTGAGCTTTTAAACACAATTTGCAGGTTTTTACTGTTTCTTTTCATTAATTTACTGCGTAGTTCTCTGTTTTTTTATATTTATGGGCTTTTTGTCTAGATTTTTGCGCACGATCTTAGATCGGAAAGGTAAGTACTAATATCAGGTAATGAACCACTATTTATGTGTTTTATAAACAGGAGTTTTAATCGACGACCATAAAACGTTTAACATGTCTAAAAATAGACGCTGAAATAATGTTTCAATGACGCGTTATAAACATGGTTTCGGGTCAGCGGCATTTTTCAGACTCGAGTTCGAACCCCAAATCGTTTGAATGTGTTCGAATTTTCTCACAATTAAATAAAAGCTAGCACCTTTATTGATCAGGATTAGAAAGAAAATACATCACTATCCTCAGATTTTTGTCACAATTAATCTAAAGTTACCGTAATTGTACTTAAGCTGAAATCCCATTTTTCAAGTCTATTTGAAGGTTATATCAAATAATAACAAAATCCCTAGACTAACTGGTATTTGGCTTACCTGGGAGCTTATCCGAATTTCCGAACCCGATACACATCTTCTTGATTTTTAAAATCTTATATTTTCTAAGTATTTTCTTTAATCTTCATCGTCGTTTATTGACGATAAAGTAAACCATTGCTTTTAATCATTAAAAATGGTCACCCCAGCCTGCAAAGCATGGGTAATGATTGCTCAGACCTTCTTGCCTAGCATCCGCAGAAATACTTCTGGGCCCATAAGTATATCCAGTGCATTTATTTTTATAAAATTGGTACGTATAACTACTTAAAATAAATGTGAGCTGTAAAATTGAACTAATACAAGGAAAGTCTGGCATTTTCTCTGGATAAACCGTTTTAAAGTGACATGGTCAATAACATTATTAGTAACGTTTTAAACGGGATATTTACCATGTTTAATTTAATATATGAGTTGCCGATGTTTCGACGCAGTTGGAAACGCCATGATCACGGATAAACACGGATACTAGGAAATGGTTTTTTTTTAAAATAAAAAGGTAATTATCCCGGTTTGTTTAAAACTTCAAACATATTTTTTTTCTGTATGATTTTTTTTATTCTGACATGACCGCTATAGTCGTCTCTTTATTGTATCTATCTTTTCGTACCACTTGCTCAAAAAGTGACATTCTATGCCACAAAAAGCGAACAAAACAATAGTCATTTTTAATCTGTTAAAAACAGGGAAAGAAAATTGTACTGAATTTCATTCATCCTCTAGGGGGAGAATATGATTTAAATTTGGAATACTTACCGAAATTTATACTGAACTACATCTGTGTTTACACCATTGAGTTTGTATATAAAGCATTTAGACAACTTTTTGAAAAAGGAAAACGCATTTATTATGCAGTTATGATTATTAAATAAAATTACGAAAACCGACGAGCTGAGCTGAGTGTATGAGCTTGATGCCTTTGCTTTTCCGACAAAAAATATTAGACTAGGCATTTGCCGCGTTTTTGTTTTCTTCAAATACATAAATAAAGTTTAAGGTGAAAGCTCCAACCTACCCGCGAAATTCAAATTTTCTTACGTTTTTTGCAATTTTCAGGCCAGTGCTAGGTTGTATGTTCATTAAAATATTATTCGCGGCTGTAAGACGTATGTAGTTATAGAATTATAATCATCAAAATCATCAATACAACGCTCTAAGTTCATAAAGGCGTAGGAACAAAAAAAAAACAGAAAAAGTCTTTCCTACAGCTTTATGAACTTAGAGCGTTGTATTGATGATTTTGATGATTATAATTCTATAACTACATACGTCTTACAGCCGCGAATAATATTTTAATGAACATACAACCTAGCACTGGCCTGAAAATTGCAAAAAACGTAAGAAAATTTGAATTTCGCGGGTAGGTTGGAGCTTTCACCTTAAGTTTATTTTTATAAATAAGTTAATGTTCTAAAAATACGTTACGATGTTAAATCAAAGCGTCAGTGACACTGAATTGTCGGATTCAAATCAACTCATCAACAATAAATGTACCAAACAAAAATGTAACTCACTCTATCAATAATTGAACCAATGTTTCGAATGTTAACTTTTACTTTTAATTGTCATTATTCATGCTTATCTCATATTATTATTGTGTTAATTTTTTCGCAAATGGTACGAAAGGTAGAGTATTTTCCTCAGTGATAAAGCTGTCTTAGTCTTGGGTGAACTTAAATCCCTCGCTACACTCAGGACTCAGGACTCGTCTTAAATCCCTCGCTACACTCAGGACTCAGGACTCGTCTTAAATCCCTCGCTTCGCTCGTGATTTAAGTTTTTAGCACCCTCGCTGCGCTCGGGAGTAAATCTCGGGTCCTTCGTTACACTCTAGATTTAAATGTCAACCGCGACAGAAGACACTGCTTTATCCCCTTGGTTAATAATCTACTATTTCGTATGATTAATTTGTCAGTATCATCAAGTAAGATCTTCATTTCGTGCCCAAAATTGTGGTATCTCTCGTCCACAAAAGCCATTAATGAAGAGTTGAAGTTTATTTCGTGCCTACATGCTTAAAGATTTTTGAAGATGAACTATAAATCTACCTTATTTAAGTTCAGTTACTGAAGCATTCTACAAATGCTTACACTACATTTCAAAAAGATTACATTGTAGAGAAAGAGTTTCAATCTTGTAAAAACACAATTTACAAAGTTAATCAAGATGTGAAACGATTGGCTAAATATCAGTAATATGGTATTACACTATTATTCGTTAGAATAAAGTAGGTACTTAGTACTTCCGTATTACAATCCACCAGTGACGTTAGGCTGGTAAGGTAAGTTAACAGGCAGCAGGAGCCATAACAGAGATCCAACTCAGTGGGAACCCTAAAAATAAGTATATAAATACAACAACAAAACAAGGCAAGGTAAACAAGGCTATCCTATAACATATTTGCGAAGAACGGGCGTAATGGGGACTGTCTCTTGTAAACGTTGACGTCTGAAATTGCTGATTAATCAGTTTATTTTTGTTACGTAACAATTGCAGATATTGGAAATGGGACGTTGCACATTTTTCTAGGATATTTGAAAACTTCTTAGTAGGTAAATTACACATAACACAACAACACGCCTGTACACTCTGAAGGGTTAGGCAGAGAATTACTTTATCATTGTACACCCACATTTCCAGTTATATCATTCGGGCACACATCCACTCTCCGTGGCTATGACTGCGTTGTGTTTTATTTAAAAAATAACCCTGATATAAAAACCCAATAACACTTTGCCCGACTATGGAATCGTCTACAGGACCTCATGCTCAGTAGATGCGCTTGCGACTACTCGACCAACGAGCCAGTCAAATAAGCAAATTAATGAAGTAAAAAACCCAATCGATCATACACCCGATATCTAATCGGACTCCCGAATTCCGTAAGAGTCGAAATCATTAAATCTCGCCGCACATAACTTTCTATAATCCGTTTTGGTCTACCTTAAACTAAGATCAAAGTAAAAGTGTTTATTTTGACTTCGTCAATTTTTTCTTCAGTATCACAGACGTTTACGGGTCAAAAAGGGGCAGAAGAGAAATGTCTGAAAAAAATGGTTATTATTAGGCTTGTCGATTTAAATGAAAATAACAATAAAGATTTTGGCAGAACTAACTGTATCCAACAGAGACATGGAAAAGGACAAGAGAGTTCACATGATACCTACATGTTAAAAAAATACCACAGTAACAGGTACGTTATACACTGGCTTTAAAAACAACATTTTCGAAAGGGCTGAGAATTGAGATATGCGGCAGCCCATTTTCTAAAATACGTAACCGTTGTTTTTTTCACATCTGAACAAATATACACTTTTATTTGCCATCAATATCTACTAATTAAGCTTATTCCTATAAACATTGATACATTTTGGTCCTTAAGCCATCAGTCAACATCACTAATAGCAATTAGTTCTGCCTGTCTAGTATGTAGTAGTTCTACCATGTTCCATTGCACCCTTACAAAACCATTTCGAACCTTTGGGTAGACGATGTTTACAGAATGTTAGCCTTCTATGGCGTAAACATAAAGGGATGCACTTTATTTCCACGAAAGGTAGGTACGCCTTTTTTCTCCATGCAACCAACAATTTTAATATTCATGACCTAAGCTTGTTGTTAAAAAAAAGTTAGTAATTTTCTGCTTTCTATAATATATCAGGGAAAAAAAATTGGAATTAAAGCCAACAGAATCAACTGAATCTCTTTGGAGTCGCAGACTATACAATTATATTGAATAGTATAGTCAATTTATCATAGCATTCAGCACTACAATATTTTCAAATCTTTTTATGAGAATCAATTTTGAAATAGTTCTCTAAATTCCACATCGCATTCAAAATGAAATGGTGTAAGTCTCTTGAGCTCTTGTGGTTCCGTATGTAGTAGACGGCAAAAAAAACAATGTTGCTTTAGGAATAGGATGATCGTAGCGCCATCGTCGTGTTGCGGCAGTTGTCTGTACTAGGTGGAAGCGAGGCGCGGCGCGGCGCCCCACCGCAGCGCGCGCCACGACCGCCACGCAGTCTTCCCGCGCGGTCCGCACGTGCGTCTAGCGTGCCTTTCTATCGTGCTTCTACTAAATGTTTCCGTACGAACTCGAAATAGGTCTATATTCAAGTGGAACAAATTTATATTAACAGAAATTGATTGTGTTTCTATTTCGTGCAGGACCAGAGCAGTCCAAACTGTCGTTCCGGTAGTTTAACTTGTACTTTCTGTGTAATGAATGAATGACTTCAGTGCTTTATCAATTAAAGTTGAAATTGTATTATTTTCTATTTCGTCTCTCCGTAGGTTAATTAGATCTTACATGAGGCCGGAACGTACAAATTAATGTATGTTTACTAAACCTAATTCGTTTTGTTGAATGGAATTGTCTATGGCAGCTAATTAAATATTTAAATGGTGGGTACAAACTTTCTGTACATACTTGTATAAATTCGTAACTTATTTATAACTATGATTGAAAGTGAGAATTGGATTTCCAGTACTGGCATTTATATGTATGAACATTTTACTCTAGTCCTGTCGTTAAAATTGATTTGATTAGTGAATATTGCCTAATTGTGCCTTATGTTACTTAAGATAATTGGTATTGCTACATCGCATCGTGCGTTTGTAGTACAGACCTACATATTTTAAATGATTGCGGAAGTAATTTCAAATCTGATACAATCGGACCCAGTGAAGCCTGTTTTAGAATAACCCAATTACGAAAAAGAGAGTTTGCTTGTCTACGTTCTAAATAAAACTACTTCCTGGGCAAATAATTTAAATGGGTGCGAAAATTTTAATTATGAGAATTGACCACGGACCTGTCATGCTTAATTTTCATCTCCGAAAATATTAGAAAATGATATGCTGACGTTTTTTTTTTTAAAAAAAAAAATTTAACATTCTAATGTCTATAGTTAGTTTACTCTCAAATTAAAACTCATATTAACGCACAAATAAATAAGCCCTAACCCTGTGGTTAGGGCTTATTTATATCTGTATATCTCTGACCCTGCTCCCGACACCAGCTGACCACTCGATTTATATTTTAAAGGATTAAATAAATATTTGAATGATAATTTGTCTTATATAACAATTCATAATATTTATAGTGCTAATACATATGTATATGGTTGATAAATTACACTATCTGTAGCAAACTGGAGCATAGATATTGATATAAAGATAAGATAGACTAGTAGGGCGTTCTTAATTATGATTTCTTATTTGTTTTGGGAAAACACGTTATTATATTTAAATGTTATTTACTGCAGTACTTAAAATATATTAATGTTAAAGCTAAAATAAGGTTCTCCTAAGTGCAGCTTTTTCCGGGTTATATTTAAGCGTCTACGGAGAAACGCCAGGCAACCCTAGACAACGGATCAGGAAGTTTACTATGTAAACGCGCAGGGTACCTTAGTTACTAAGTACAATATTAGTAAACTTTCAGATTCGTTTTTACTGACTTAATGCAGGTAGATAGGTGGTATCTAAGCACTGTACTACAAATGTGGATCGTGACTGGCTGCGTTCCTTAAAGATTTACTTGCTTTTTTTTATTTCTCACTTTGCCCCACTCTAGGAATTTGTCCTCTATCGTGAGTGCGTTTACAAACATTTGAACTCACATACACAAACAACCAGACCCCAAACAACTATCTGTGGGCCATACAATTATTTGTTCCGTGCGGAGATCGAACCCGCGACACGTAGCTCAGTCAATCGCTCAATCGTTGCGCCAACAGTCAATTAAAGAGTTGAGTCCGGAAAAAAATGCACGTGTACCTTAAGATTCGGTTCGGGATAAGTACCCAAAGTTCCAAAATTAATAACTCATCAATACCAAACCCATAAAATGTAGAGCTAAATTATTTTTTAAATTACTTTTAGTTCAACGATTGGAATTCGGTTTATCCGCATGAACGTTAACAACATTCAAGTTCCCCTTAAACCTTAACCACACTCCGTGAGCCCTCGGCCATTAACCGACAGATGGCGTGTTTCCAAAATCAAAACAACAAAATAGTTATCGGAGCCTTTTAATCATCATTCAGATTCAGATGGTAGATACGTAGGTATATATTTTAGAAATTAATTGTTGAAACTAGCACTTGAACAACAATCTAAGAATTCCGACATACTTTTATAACAACATTTTTATCTTCCTTAATATTTACCTATAACGTTGCACGTTAGATTTGATTACTATATATTTTTTTATTTATAACGTCACGTCATGTGCCTATCAAGTGCAAATGTCCAACGGCTGCTTGTTTTATACTTACCATCAAAGGTTATTATTCCTAAAACATAAGGTAAGTACATGGATTAATGAAGCACTGGTGGCCTAATGATAACGCGCCAGACTTACGAGTCGTGGGTTCGAGCCCAGACGGACACTTTGTGTAATTTATAAATCTTCTTGAAACAAATATTTGATCATGTGATCATCAACCTACCCTGTACCCGCTCGCTATTTATATTTAAATGGATATATGGAAACACAACCGTTACGGGTAGCCAGTGGCTTGAAAGTCAGACAACCAGTGTTACCAAGGAGTATCGTATTAATCAGTTATTAACTGAGTTGTGGAAGACAGATAGGCAATCGCTCCATGTAAAATACTGTTATCCGGCTGATGCCGGTGAGACTGGGAGCCGACCCCAACATAGTTAGGAAAAAGCTAGGCAGATGATGATGACGGACATATGGATACACCTTACGTATTTCTTAATAGATAGAACCTTAACATATTATGTGTTTGTTATTTGTGAAACTTAGAATGAACGACAGCCATTCGATAGAATATAAAAATCATGAAAAGAAGTGATCATAAGTAACTAATGCTAAAAATGCCGATAATAAAACAGTTTTGTATTTCGTAGGTTCTAATAGAAGTACTATTATTTTCAGAGTTTTTTTTATAATACAACCAGCGTCCCGAGAAGGCTTCAGGGCTTGTTTGCACAAATCACACATATCGAGCATAACTTAGGTTAGAGAGTTGACTGGAAAAAACATTAAAAACAAAAAACGTTAAGTCCCCATGACCTCCAAGTTTTGTAGTCGACCAAACCCTAAAAACAAAGCGGACCGTAGCAAAAAACAGGAATCTGGTTTAACAAATATTGTATAGCATATTATCTTTGGCCACATTCACCACGTAAGATCCTTTTATTCTGGTTTTCCAATACCTTATACGGATATACCTTAGTATGTATAACTGTATACAAATAAAAGAAGAAGCAAGATTCTGATTTATATTTCCGTTTAACTTTGGTCATATAGAAGACTCTACAATATGTCAAATATGTGTTTATACAAGCGTACTGGTGATAGTTTGAAATCACGAAAAGGAGGCCAATATAATTAGCAGATTGAAAACAACGACGACATGTGTCTGAGGAAGAAGCATGGAAGGTATGCTAGTATTGAAACATAAACCAACCAGATAAAAACTAGTTTCAATAAATCTTTAGAAAAAATTGAAATTTATGTAAATCAGTTAATGGTCTACTTGCTTATTTCTGTTTCTTTCAAAACAGGTCAATCACATCTGTTAAGAACTAAAGTCGATGAAGTTACAGGAACAAAAAGCTTTATGAACCATACCTGAGCAGTAAGTTGCCCTAAAAACAAGAGCAATGAACGGCAATGGTGAAACCTTATGAAGGCACCGTCAGCGAGTCAAATAACGGCAATTTGCGGCCCGGTGATAAATAAAAATAGTTTAAGAATGTAAAGAATTTTAAAGCATATTGCACTTATATAAAAAAGGTTCAATAAAATACATAAAAATCAATTTTTAGATAACATCAATGAAGACGGGTCGGGAATGGGTTGCTTTGAATAAACAATGACTGTGAGTAAATAACCGGAACCAAACACTATATTTTTCTATAAAAAGGCTCAATCAAAAAATAACACCTGCTCTTGTATTTTAAGACGTGTCTTCTCCACAAATTGTAAGTTATGATGAGAGTTGTGTTCCAATTGTAATAACATCAATTGATTTAATGCTATTTTAGTGGAAGGAACAAAACGAGGTCACTGACCAGCAATTACGTCCTCCTAGAGACTCGTCCATTCTACAACAGTAATGGATTCAAATCTTACAATCATAAATTTACCATTGTAATACGAGTGAAGTGAAATTTGAATTTTATCGAATTAGAAATATAAAAGGATAGAAACCTAAAGAGATAAATAGGAGTTTTTTAACATTTTGTGAAATATAAACAGTATGTAGAGTACCTAATCTTAAAAACACTAAATCATAGTAGAGAACATTTTTAGATCCGGTTAAATTATGAAATATTTAAAACAAATACACTTGATAAATAGGAAGGTAAGTACTTTCCGAACTGTATTAACTTCTTGCCTACTTTTAAAACTTTCTACTTTCCACGCTCTAAAAACATATTAGAAACATCGTATCGTTATGGATGCCACATTATAATCGACCATTACTAAGATTTATCAGCTAGAAAATTGTTTATTGGTACTTATGTATTACTTTAAATGAGATGAGTAATATAAATTATTAGTTTTGGTAGTGAATTTTACCTTTTACAATCTTATGAACGCAAAAATGCAGAATAGTTTGGCAGCAGTATTGTCACCGGGGGTGGTAGTATCATTAATATATTACAACTAAGTTGTTACAAAATCGAATCGTACAGAAAGCAATTATCGCCGTGTCCTTTCACTTACTCGTTGATAGTGGTGTGTGTATACAGGCCCATTGGGACCGCAGCCAGTGTGCTACGGAAACCGGTCCGAGAGGCATGAGACCAACTTGTGGCTCAAGGTAGATACTATTACAATGTTGATCAATCGCATTTTGGAACAACGATTAAAATGGTTCTCATATTAAGAATAGTTACCTACACAAGGAAGAGATGCCAATGTCTACTTATCCTTTGAAGAAATTAATTTATTATTTTATTACAACCGGAAGCATACATTTTAGTGGTTGTTGCATTATACAGATGTAGACACGATTATCATTTTTTCCTGTCACATAACAGGCCGCAGTTTTTCTTTCCAACCGAGCTGTCTCACGCCTGGGCAAATGCCTCTTTCCAATCCTCTCTGAAATTCTGACGGAACCTGTTCAGTTCATCCCGTCGTCTCCTTCGTGACCTACCGCGACCCCACCGCACTGTGTCAGGGTAGAAGTTTCCTGCTTTTTGGCCCACAGTTTGTCCGGCATACGGCAGATATATCCTGTCCAGTCCGATTTGAGTTGGGTAGCCTTTTGAACCACATCAGATATAGGTATTTGTTTTGAAGCGTAGTATTGTGTTCCGAACTCGTCCTGTTAATTTAACACCTAGGATCAATACACGTAATAAGTTCAAGGGTTCCACAAGGCAGCACGCATGAAACTATCGACTTCTCAAAAGCGTTCGACTCACTTAACTCAAGAAACGTTAGTAAGTTCATTCTTGGCATTATGGACCCAGTTTCACGAGTTGTCAATGTAAACGTGAATAATTTCTTCATATTATTATAAACATAGTTATGAGCACGGGGCTCAAAGTTATCTTTATAAACCGTCTCGCGCTATTCTAGAGACAGCATAGGCAACGGCGCGCGGCGCCTGCGTGATAAAAAGAGCGAATAGCATTGGAAAACGCAAATGAAAAAATTGTAGGAGTAGTCTTACTACCCAGTCTTCATTTTGGTTCATCTTAGGTCAACCAGTTAATATAATTGAACAAAGACATAAAAAAAAACTTTTTTGTATTATCCTTTAGTTGTGGTATGATAGTACCTAACTCCGAATAAATCGTATCGAGTATTCATTTTTCATTACTACTACGAGATATTAGCATATCGTCCATAAAATTAGACAAAATTCATATGGGACTCTTTCGGTCGGCCCTTTAAAATCGGCCCACAATCATACAAAAAAAAGCAGTCGAATTAAGAACCTTTTTTTGAAGTCGGTTAAATAGTTCCGGGGTATCATTTATTATGTGGTGGTGTTTTATAGTATTATAAAATGACATAAAAATGATGTAATTAATTTAATGGGTGATACAGTTCGAACAAATGCTTTAATACGGAGAATGCCATTTGTGTGCGCAACTCTCGCCATTCAATATCGCAATGTTAAGAAATAGTTACTGGATCAAGAATTGGCGCACCGACTAGCAATAAGTAACACGAAATTAATATTATTAATACTTTTTAACTTGATACAATATAGGTATATATATATATTAATGTAAATATATTTACGGCTTTTCCGTGCTATTTAAAATGATAACATAAATTGCAAAATGTTTAGTTCTCACTCCTCTTGGTAATTGAGATCGAGTCGAGTTGGTTACATAATGTTCAACGAGGAATTTTAACTGAGCTACACCACAATCTTAGCTTAGAATAATTTACTTTCCTGAACCCATACAGATTATAATCAACAACCAATAGGGGCCGCAGGAAACTTAATTTTGTGTAAAAAGTAAAAAGCAATAAAATTGATCGTAACTATCATGTTGGGAAGCTAACGAGCTTGTTGTGTACCACGGTTATTGGTATTAGGCTTGTGATCGCGAAATTGTAACCGCCCCGCTCATAATAGCACAGGAAACATCTCTTGAGGCCTTGTCTAACAACATACTTGCCTATTATAATTACGTTAAATTATTATTAGAGAGTTCTAGACAGGTCCGAGCTTTAAAGTTTAAAGCGTATGTCTTGTTTTCAAAAGTGAATCGCAGGTCCTTTAGGAATTGAAACTAAATTCATTAATTTAGGACCCTTGCATTCGTCACATTTTAAATGTGTAAGAATGTAGAATGTACTTTATGAAAAAACAGAGGCCCTAAGCACGAGCGCGTTTACATTTAACGAGAGACGTAAATACGTGGGTTTTAAAATTAAAACACAATTTAACTTATAATATAAATCACAATATTAAGAATGTATTAATATCGATAGGTGATAATGATTGTGCATAAATTGCAAACCATTTAACTAAGATGCGCTCGTGATAAGGTCTTAGATCCTTAGAACAGTTTGAGCGTCTCACCACTCCAGATTTAAAAACATTTTCTTGGGGTAGGTTTTATGGTCCATGGTATTTAAATTCTAAAGTAAGCCAACCTTATCAATAATAATTATTTCAGATGTTCTTGTTTTCTCTAAGCCTACCTAGATATCGCTTCGAGTAGGTATAAAATGTGAAAGTTGTCGTATTAGAAACTTATTGACTTGATTTTCCTATATCCATATTATTATAAAGACATCTGTACTTTGTATTGTTTCAGAGACCAGAAAACCTCGAATCTCCGCTGTCTGTTCCTCGCGACACAAAGAACAGCATCTACATTATGAATGATCAGGTTGGTTTACAATTTGAGAAATCTACTAATCGTCTTTAACAAAAAGAAAATCGAATAGATATGTAATCTAAAATGTTTTTTTTTTGAACCAGTTTATAAATGAACTTGTTCATGGTTATTTCCAGTCCTAACATCATTTCCCATATCTACACACATTAGTAGCAGTTTCAGCAAATTTTTAATAATATCTTGAAACATTCCAATTTCTACTTGAAAGCGTGCAAGGCAACAATAGCGGCGATAAGTCCCCTCTTTGAGAAGGGGCTGAAAGAGGCGACATGCAGTGCTTATCCACGCAGGTCCTCGCCGGACACGAAAATTTCGGAAGGTTCCTGAACATAATCCAGCGGGAGGAATCGCCCGAGTGTCACCACTGAGACGGTCGCCCGGAGAACACGGTTGACCTCACTGAGGTCTACCCCGCTTGGGCGGAGCACCGCTGAGAGATCCTCGCAAAGGCGATCGGCGGCGGCTACCGTGATCCGGAGCGAGAGGAAATGGGTAGCGGTCAGCTCCGTCTGCGAACTGTTATGGCTGTGGCTGTAAGTTTGAGGGAGCGAACCTCAAATCAACCCAGCCACCGCGGGAGCCGCACCTAGCGTCGTGTGCCGTGAGACGACTCCCGGTCACCGTAGAAGCGGGTCTGTGGACGGTGAGCGATGGGCAGCTCACCGTCCGTCCGTCTAGTGACGACAGGCCTTTTCGACCGCACGTTAGTATTCCACGCTTGCCTTAAAGAGATGTCAGCAAAGCAGAGGGGCCTGCCAGGACTACTGCACGGTTTCGAGTTTTTCGAAAAAGATACCGCAACCCCGGAACACTAAGGGCTAAAGAAAAGGACACTCACCCGCTCCGCCCAAAGCGGGATAAGTTATTTGATGATTTCCAGTCCCTTAAAAAAAGATAAGAAATGAATATCCGGTCGTTGTGTGTTGTACGCATGTGTAATATAAATTTAAAAGTGCAAAAATAAGGAAAAAGCAGCATATTTTGCTATCCTAACCGAAAATGCGTCAGACATCGAAAGCTTTCAACATAGATTTGGAAATATCATAATTTAAAACTAAAATAAACTTTCTATTTATAAACATTAGCTAGCAAGATTTTAAACTAAGTAATTAGGTTCCTCTAAAATATGGTCCATTTCTAACGTCAATTTAGTGCTTGCCTTCAGTATAAAGTCAGCCATTTCAAAATACGTACTAATTAAAACATTTGCTTTAAAATAACGTAACATCATAAATACAAACAATTAATACTGATGATTTATAAAATATAAAACATATCTTTAGTACAAACAAATATTGTAATATGAAAATAAATGTCAATGATGTAAAACAATAAATACAGCACCACGAGGCCCGACGACAAGTGTACACCATACAATGGTACAATTACACTGAGAGCTTTTTATAGTCATTAACATTGTATGGAAACTTCTTGTTGCCCTCTGTTATTCTCAGAGACTTTCTTACAATGTTCAACTACATATTCAATATTACAAGACCGTGCAATAAGGCATAAATTTGTTAAAACTTGTATAAATCAATTTAAAATACGCATGATGAACGCCTCGCAACGTCACATTTGCTTTGATAATTGACTTGAAAATTGAATTTTAGTTCACATTGTAAAGTAGGTATACAATTAACATTGTGTTTTTAATGGAAAAGTACAAAGGTATTAGTCCGGTAGTCTATCTGATCGAAGGTATGTATGGACAAAATTATCATGAGGAGACTGCAACAAGAAGAAAGCGCTGCTTTCCTTGAATTTGAACTGCACCTAAAACGAACAAAAAACTCGAACCTGTTTCAGTTTTCTAAGATTGTCTAGTTCCAGTGATTAGCCCAAACACACTACTTGTGTTTTTCACAGCCTTAAAGCTACGAAGGCAAAGCAATCACTTTTTATTCATTTTGGTAACAGCCATAAAGTTTGCGAATATTTCAAGGGCAAGTGTAGGAAGCACGCATTTTGTCAATTTCTTACCTTCAAGTTCAAGGTAACTTGCAGTAAACGACCAATGAATTATGTTAATTAGGTATTTAAAAATATAAATTAAAAACTGCACTCAAGTGGTATACCTAAGGGCACGCCACAATAGTGGCGATAAGTCCCCTCTTTGAGGAGTGGCTGGAAAGGCGTCATGGCGTCCTCACCTACCGCCTGACGCAGGTCCTCACCGGACACGGAAGTTTCGAGAGGTTCCTGCACATAATCGGGCGGGAGGAAACGCCCGGGTGTCACCATTGTGACGATCGCCCGGAGGACACGGTGGAGCACACAGTGGCGGTCTGCCCAGCTTGGGCGGAGCACCGCCATGCCCTCGTAGAGGCGATCGGCGGCGGTGATCTCTCGCGTCCGGCCCTGGTTCAGTCCATGGTCCGGAGCGAGAGGGAATGGGAAGCGGTCACCTCCTTCTGCGAAACAGTAATGCTAGCGAAGGAGGTGGCCGGGCGTTTGAGTGAGAGAACCTCAAATCAACCCAGCCGCTGCGCGTGCGAGACGACTCCCGGCCACCGTAGATGCGGGCCTGTGGACGGTGAGCAATGGGTAGCTCATCGTCCGCCCGTCTATTGACAACAGGCCGTGACGACGACGGCGCGTTTGTGTTTCACGCGCGCCTCAATGTGATGTCAGCAAAGCAGAGGGGCTTGCCAGGACCTCCGCCTGCCGGGGTTGCGGGTTGTTCGAAAGAGATACCGCGGCCCCGGAACATAAAGGGCAATAGAAGGAACATGGTGGGGTTTAAGTCAGTAAAAGTCTGACACTCCCCCCCGCTCCGCCCAGAGCGGAGGAAGTTAATGATTTCCCACCCAAAAAAAAGGGGTAGAAAAATGTCTATATAATATTAATTAAATAATTATTTTTTTCACAAGATTCAAAATACGGACCGTGTTGGTTCAAAGAAAATGAGCAGTTTGTAACTGTAGGTAGTACTGTCACCAGACAAGCAAAATTATAACTTTAAAAACAATCCTGAGCCTCTAGGGGGGCAGCCGTCGCCCTCCTACCCCCTCCTGGCGACGCCCATGCGTGTACCTATTCATAAGTATACTGTTTTCACTGTGGCATGGTGCGGGTGAAATTAGTTTGATGAACCGTTCCTCTTTAACCTGACTGAATATAGGCTTTGCCCTGAATATAGACTTCCCTCCCTCACTAAACCTATCTTATCATCTAATCTATAGCGAAAGCAGTAGATATACAATTATACATATGAGAACTAAACAATTATCTACTAGAAATCTAGTTTGCCTAATTTTTTTTAACTCGATACACAGCATGCAGTTACAAACTAAAGGAAAAGTCAACGAACTTAAGCTAAAGTGCGTCTACCTTTTTGCAAAAGTTCAAGAATTAGGCATTCCAGCCGTCCATATTCCGGAGAAAACCACAGATCAAAGGTTATCTAAACCACTCCAGGGCATTTTTAAGACATGTATAATAAAGCATGGCGAACGGCAATGTTGAACAAGAACAGTTTCCGAATGTAGACTTAACAAAGTCAACCTTAATACCCACGGTGAAATTTATCCCCATACAAACAGTGCCAGACTATCAAGCTAGACAAAGATAAAACATATTGGAAATGTGTGTATTTGCGTATACTGATGTGTGAAATGTTTTATTTGAATTATTCGTGATATTCAGAACGAATTCGAAAATCAGAAATAAGACTAAAAAGAATATAAACAGTATTTTTGTATGGTAATAAAACAATGTTGAGAACATTATATAAAAAACACATATCATAGAGTTCGTTTAAAAATACTATAATGGCCATTTTGTGTGTAGAGTAGTAGGTTAAGAACCGGTAGAGTAAAATTTCAGTAATAACTCATAAATGTGTTTGTTCTTTGTTTCAGACATTTCACACACCATCATTTGGCGACGAAGAGTTTGACATTCCACTAATTCACGGGCAGCATGCCACAAACGCCGGCGTGCAAAACTCACATATACAGTATACGCAATTACACCATTCAGCTCCTCAGGTTAGTACATAAGTAGTTTCTCCAGGAGACATTAAAATTGTGACAACAGTCTGAGTAGCTATCATGATCAAGCCTTATAGTATGAGTAGGTACTTATTACAAAATAAACTGGTCCAATTTGGATACTTCCTTTCTGATATTAATCATTTTACTACATGTCGGCTAATACTTACTTGATATCTACTAGGTACTAGAAACGAAAACACCTGATTGGCAATCGCAGTTTCAATTAAGTTAGAACAGATCGCCTAGTCTCCAATTCAATCTTTTTAGGGTTCCGTACCTTAAAAGGAAAATCTGGAACCCTTATTGGATCGCTTTGTTGTCTGTCTGTCGGTCTGTCAAGACACTTTATCTCGGTAATGCGTGGAGATATCAAGTTGAAATTAACTACAAAAACTATATACTCAACTCTGTGATCTCTTGGTTCTGTGAAAAAATCAACCCTCTAAAGCCCCGTTCCAATAAACAAAAACGAGTCGATTTGCTTACGGATAGTAAGATTTTGTTTGACGTAAGTCTCATAGAACTTATGTCAAAATACTACCATCCGTAAGCAAAACGAGTCGTTTTTTGTTTATTGGAACGGGACTTTAGTCTACGCAGTCGAAAAATATGGCTGTTATGACGCAAGTTTGTACAGAACCCTCAGTGCGCGAGTCTGACTCGCTCTTGGCCGGTTTTTTCTCAATGAGACATCTTTATGGCTACGGGCTGGAAACCATTCAAAGGATGAACAACAACATTCTCTTCTGTAAAAGCCCTTTCTCTTTAGTAAAAAGAACTTAGTAGGTATGGGTAGCTCGTAGTACATGTTTGAAGAGGAACCATAAATCTTAAACATACTGCAATAACTTTTTATCAAAATGCATTATTTATGACAAATAGGCACATAAAAATAGCCAAGTCCTAATCTCGATAAATCCATGAATTATTTTTAATATGGGTAATATCATAAAAGTGTAGAAAATAAATATAATATTTTGAAGCAACTAGAATCGACAAGTGACACAACGTTCGATATTTATGTCCTACTTTTTATATTGGTTTTATTGAATTGCCTGTCAGTGTATGTATCCAACATAGGCGCAACATAGGTAGGTACTACAGTTTAGATAATACTCATACATTTCACCTTTAATTCCGGTATTATAAAACCCAAAGAATAGTTTTTAGTTATGTAGTTTTATTCGTTCGATTTTTATTTTGCTCGTGTTGTAATCTTAATAATTTCGGTTTAAAAAAACTGAGACTTAATCAATTTTGTTCGCTGTTTGACTGTAGGCATAGAAAACTGGGATAAAGAAAATGCCACTAGTTTTTCAAATTAATTAAAACCATAATAATTATTCTTAGATTTTTGAGAAACGCTAAGAGACGCTACTTCCACAACTCTCTCGACAACCGTAACTCCACAGAAGTCTGGAAGTTTCTAAAAACTGTCGGCATTGGCAAATCTCCAGTTGTTTCTGGAACTGACATTGACTTGTGCGCTCTAAACAATCATTTCTCACTACCCCCTGTAAGTTTGGATCCACAAGTCAAGTCAGCTACATTGAATTAGGGCATGCAATACCGGTTTCCCGGTTTTCATTTTTACCGGTAAACCGCCCATTTTCGCGATTATTAAATTACCGGTAAAAAAAATATGTAACCGGTAATTTACCGGTTTTTAATTAGTTGAATTTGAAGTTCATTTTGATTTTATACGATTTGTTTAAAATATTATCGAGAATGTAAGTTGAAAGTTAACTTGAGTTTATGTGATTAATTACATTGTGATTGACGTTTATATTATAAAGGAAACGCTGATTGGAAGTTAATTTGAGTTTATATACTAAATTGTTCAGTACAAATACTGCGGAAAATATTAAGTTGATAATCAAGACTACTAAAAGCACCTTGTGGGGACGGGGCCGGATCTTGCGGATCACCAGTATGGTTTCCGCAAGGGGCGCTCGACGGTGGACGCCATCATGCGCGTGAGAGCCCTCACGACGGGTGCTGCAGTGTCCAGGGTTTAACACCATGCCTTGGAGCTGCATCAGGGAGGCACTCCAATACCACCGGATGCCGACCTATCTTCGTCGTGTGGTCGGGGCATATCTGACGGACAGGGCCGTCATATACCCCGGTCGCTCTGGAGAGTGGAACCGGCGAGAGATATCGTGCGGTGTCCCACAGGGATCGGTCTTGGGGCCGCTCCTGTGGGACATCGGTTACGACTGGGTGCTGCGCGCCGACCTCCCCAGCGGCGTCAGCGTAGTTTGCTACGCTGACGACACGCTCGTCCTGGCTCAGGGGGGGTCGCACCAGGCGGCGGCCGACAATATGACACGCGGGGTTGCGATAGTCGCGGAGAGGATCCGGCTACTGGGTCTCGAGGTGGCCTTGCACAAATCCGAGGCCATGGTTTTTCATGGCCGCGGAAACACGCCACCGTCGGGATCCCAGTTGACGGTAGGAGGGGTTCGCATCGGCGTCGGGTCGACGATGAAGTACCTGGGAATCGTCCTCGACAGCCGGTGGAACTTCGTCGAACACTTCCGACGTTTGGCTCCCAAGCTCGAGCGGACGGGGGCTGCTTTCAAGCGGCTCCTGCCCAATCTGAAGGGGCCAAACGCCTCCTGCCGTAGGCTCTATCGGATATGTAGGAGTCGTGCGGTCCATGGCCCTTTACGGGGCCCCGGTATAGACGCGTTCTTTAGGGCGGCGCGCCGCCCACTACCTGAACGCGCCCCAAAAGGTGGTGGCCATACGGCTCATCCAGGGCTACCGCACGATCTCCGGCGAGGCAGCAAGCCTCCTTGCCGGACTGCCACCGTGGGATCTGGAGGCGATAGTCCTCGCGCGCCTGTTTGAGTGGCGCGCGGAGGCACTACACCGGGGGGAAAACCCGCTGCCGCGGCAAGTTGCCGCTCGGCGGGCGGACCTCCGGTGCGATCTCATGGTGGCATGGAGAGAGCGACTGTCACAACCCCGTGCAGGGCACGCCACAATAGTGGCGGTAAGTCCCCTCTTTGAGGAGTGGCTGACGCAGGTCCTCACCGGACACGGAAGTTTCGGGAGGTTCCTGCACATCATCGGGCGGGAGGAAGCGCCCGGGTGTCACCATTGTGACGATCGCCCTGAGGACACGGTGGAACACACAGTGGCGATCTGCCCAGCGTGGGCGGAGCACCGCCGTGCCCTCGTAGAGGCGATCGGCGGCGGCGATCTCTCGCGTCCGGCCCTGGTTCAGGCCATGGTCCGGAGCGAGAGGGAATGGGAAGCGGTCACCACCTTCTGCGAAGCAGTAATGCTAGCAAAGGAGGTGGCCGGGCGTTTGAGGGAGAGAACATCAGGCCAACCCAGCCGCCGCGGGAGACGCCCACGGCGCCGGGCGCCGCGAGACGACTTCCGGCCACCGTGGATGCGGGCCTGTGGACGGTGAGCAATGGGTAGCTCACCGTCCGTCCGTCGATTGACGACAGGCCGTGTCGACGGCGCGTTCGTGTTTCACGCGCGCCTCAAAGAGAGTCAGCAAAGCAGAGAGGCTTGCCAGAGCCTCCGCCTGCCGGGGTTGCGGGTTGTTCGAAAGAGATAGAAGGAACATGGGTGGGTTTTAGTCAGTACAAGTCTGACATGCCCCCCCGCTCCGCCCAGAGCGGGGGAAGTCACTGGATGATTTCCCACCCGAAAAAAAAAAAAAAAAAAAGACTACTAAAATTGGTAGCTTACATACTGATTGTTTTTTATTTAAAAAACCTTTATAATTTAATTGTTTGTTAACATGTGATTATGAAAATTGATTAAATTATAAATGTGCTACATTTACCCTTGACTGCGCCAAAGGAAATGTCATGTTTTTAGAATTTGTGTTCCTATGCTCATTTTAAGCAATAATATAAACATGTTTACCACCGTATACCTTGTATATTTATATTTATTTTTTGCTTTAAGACTACCTAATCATATTTTTATTATATCACATTGAAAAATACAAAAATTACCGTTTTACCGGTTTACCGGTAAAAATATTTCTATTACCGTTTTTTTTACCGGTAATTTATTTTTACGGTAATTGCATGCCCTACATTGAATAAACTTTCCGGTTTGCCTTTGCCACAATGTTCTGCGTTTAGTTTAAACCCAGTGAGTGAGTGTGAGGTTAAGAAATCTATTTGTGCCATTTCCTCCTCTGCAGTTGGTAATGACCACGTTTGCTCAAGAATGATATCTCCTATCCTTCCCACTATTCTTCCCGTATTGACTCACATTTTTAATTACTCTTTGTTTTCCTGCACTGTTTCGAAGGTTTGGAAACAAACCCATATTATTCCCTTACCTAAAATCCCAAACCCGGTGTCTCCGACCGATTTCAGACCCATTTCCATACTTCCTTATCTCTCTAAAGTTCTTGAGCACATTGTACATCAGCAGCTCACCGCCTTCCTATCTAGGAATAGCCTTCTGAGTAATTTTCAATCTGGTTTTCGTCCTGGTCATAGCACTGTATCGGCTCTTGTAAAGGTTACTGATGATATCCGCTGCGCTATGGACCACAAATCTCTCACTCTACTCGTACTTCTGGACTTCAGCAGCGCCTTCAACTCTGTTGATTTTGACATTCTTCTTGAGATCCTCAAATCTATTAATTTCTCTTCTTCCACTGTATCTTGGTTCGAGTCTTATCTGAAAGGCCGCTCGCAGCGTGTTCGTCTTGATGAGTCTTTTTTCTGATTGGTGCTCACTTGATGCGGGTATGCCTCAGGGTGGCGTTCTCTCTCCTCTCATCTTTTCTATTTTCATTAACTCTGTCACCAGAGTCATTGCTTCCTTCTTCCATCTGTATGCCGACGATTTGCAGCTGTACCGACATTTTGTGAGGGAAGATGCTGAAGCGGCGGTATCTGCCATGAACAAGGATCTGGATTTAATTGGTGAGTGGTCGCGGTCCTTTGGACTGCTGATCAACCCTAATAAATCTCAGGCCTTGATCATCGGTGGCAGGTATATGCGGAACAGGCTCGATGTTGCATCGCTGTCTCCACTCTGTCTGAATGGAGTTCAGATTGATTACGCAACTAAGGCTAAGAATTTGGGGGTAATTATGGACTCATATTTGTCGTGGACTTTCCAGGTTGCTGAAGTGAGTCGAAAAGTGCATTACACATTCCACTCGCTCAAATGTCTCCAGAGCTTTCTGCCTCTGAAGACTAAAATCTCCCTTGCACAGACTCTCATCCAGCCCATCATAGACTACGCCGATGCCTGTTATTTGGATGCCACCGAGGAGCTCTTAAATAAACTTGAGCGTTTGCAAAATATCTGTATCCATTTTGTTTTTAACCTTAGAAAATATGATCATGTTTCCAACTTTCGCAAAATACTCAAGTGGCTCCCAATTCGACTTCGCCGGAACTCTCGAATATTGTGTTTGCTTTTTAACATTCTTCATAACCCTAAAACGCCATTCTATTCGCGGGAACGCTTTTCCTATTGCCGTCCTTCTGATGCTCCTTGTAGATCGCATCTTAGGAATCTCCTCAAACCCCCTCCCCACTCTACCGACTTCTACTCCTACTCGTTTACTGTACACGCTGTGCGGTTGTGGAATTCGCTTCCGCCTGACATTAGGGACTACCAAACTGTTTCAGTTTTTAAGAGAAGAGTAAAAGAACATTATCTTTCTATTTCACCATAGTTGCATAGGTATTTATTATTTTATTTTATATTGTATTTATGTTATATATTTGTCTTTGTACTTGTATGTATGTTTGTATATTCTTATATTGTATTTAGTCATTATTTGCTCATGTTTTTATGTATATTTTTTTTCTCTTTTTCTTTACGCACTGTGTCTACATCTCTTTTTATTTACTCTCCTTTCGCAGGTATGCTGGAAGAGATTTCTATAGAAATAAGCATTACCTTTGTACCTGTTTTCTGTTCCTGTCTTATAATTTTCTGTATTCAGTGTGTATGTACATAAACCGTTAAATAAATAAATAAATAAAATAAACGCTGTATGTACTGTACATACAGCGTTTAATAATTATTAATTATTTCAAGTTCTCTACTAGCGCCGCTGCGACTAAGTACAACACGACGTACGAAGTAATTCCCACATACCTATCTACCTAGACAGAGTTATAGTTATTTTCTTCCTATCTGCTCTTGATATTATATTGTAACTCCATAAGGTGATCTATCACGACAAGCAACATAATTCATTTCATTTTATCAAATCTTATCGGTATTATTACTCAACAAATTGTTATTTTATTTTGTCAATTAACAATGTTACCATGAAACTTTTTAAATATTACGAATTTTACTCATAAGTTTATAACATAGCAACCAACCGGTCTACGTCTTAACTCAATAATTTTTTTTTTCAGTTATTGCGTTTCCGGTAAATCTATAAGTTACTACAACCTAAGCAGGCTTTTTATCCTTGTATGCGAGCCACAAGATATAGGCTACGCAAAGTTTGTGGCTTCCAAATATCACAATATTTTTAAAGTCTTTTTTTTTTAACTATTAATATTAGATAAACTAGGATTGTGATACTTATTTGTTGGACTATAATTTAACTTACCTTTACAAAATTTTTAAATGACATTAAATATCTATGAAGTGAACGCCTCGCAAGCCTAACATAAAAATGAAAAATATAGGAACATATATGTACGTAAAAGCGTAATGTTATTATACACTGTGATTTTCAAAGTTGCCGCTAAATGCCATTAGAAAAGGGTTGCCATTTCATCAGGTTAATGAATAAAAGATATTTACATTACTGTCAAAGTCATTATTGAAATTAACTTCGTTTTAATTTGAATTAATACTTAGTGCATTAAGTAATTCACCACCAATTCGGGCTAGTCTGTCTGGAGAATATCAGTGGAAAAAAGACAAAAATGAATAATACAACAAAAATATAAAATAATGCTGTCAGTCAGCAGTGTTACCAGCCGTATTCCGTAATCTAATCATCTTACTGCTCATTTAGCTAATTGTGAGTTATATAGAAAATACTTTTATTACTTTATAACATAAACCATGGACAACATTGTTTCAATGCGTGTTTTTGTTCTCGAGTTCTTAGCTGAAAATGATTTTTCTAGCCTAAGGTACGATTCCCTTGAAAAACATATTGTTGGCAGCACTACTGTTAAGTCAACGTCAAAGTCAAAAGTTGAATTTTGGCTTTTTGTAGCTTCTGCATCTGCAGTTATCTTTTTATTCCTTTTCTTCTATTCTGTTGCTCTTCTTAGTCTTGACTTAATTTTAATTAATACAAAGTTCAAAAAATCATCACTTTTTCAATATAACGTCTTCCAAATAAGAAAATAACAACCAATCATTCCTAAATTCCTAAAGCACGTTGTTCCAATTATGTATTATTGTAGTTATTATTTTTAACTTATAATCCTGAAGAACTGGGAAAGCATAACGTATTTGTAATTGAGTGACTGGATAAAAGGGAAATTTGCATTCAAGAGATGATAAAAAAACATTACGTTTATCTTAGGTTGGTATGATCAATCCAGCACAAGATGGTTTAGCACCTCCCGGTGGAGCTCCCTCATATCAACAGCCGCTTTATTTACAAGAACCGCATACCCCTGTTACTTCACATAGGTAAGTCTTTAATTTAATTTAAAAATCTAAGCTTATGTATTGCAAATCATACAAATGTAAACTATGAACATAAACAAATACTCAGTTTATTGTTTATCCAAGCAAAGCTTAAATGAAATAACATTTTTGGTTCAATGCAACACACAAAAGATGCATAAGCCATTCTGGCATGTTGTTAATTTAATTTATTAGTGTATTCATTAAATATATAGGCTTGTCTGGATGAGTCATCCTATTCATCAAGGTCTATAAACGTAAGGTATATAAACCATGCACATTACCATTCTGATCTGGGACTTAAAGAAAATCATTGATGAAAGGCAGTTCAACGAATACCTATGAGATTTTTTTGGACCTTGGACACTAGATTTCTCTACTGTTAATTAGATTTTTGCAATATAATCAATATTGCTAATTTATGAATGTTACAATGGCCTCATTATTATCCTACATCAACTCATACCCAATGTTATTGGAGAACTAACTTCTTCATAGATAGTCTATTCAAATTCAACACAATAAATAGTGTCTACTTGTATCTTAGTAACCAGACAGTTTAAGCTGGTTTGAATAGAGTAATTTAAAATAATCTTTTCATGCTGTACATTTTGCTTTAACTTTTAGTAGTGTTAGTTAATTTGTGTGTTACCTTTCCTTTCTCACAAGAATTAACTCTTCTTGGACTTCCAAAATATTTGTATGCTTCTAGCAATATTGTTACATTTGTTTTCATAGGGCTGTAAATTCTACTTCCGCATCAAAATATATTACAATATTATCCTTCTGTAAAATGTTTTATTATACTAAATGATATTTTATCTATCATGGAAATAATATAACTATGTATTGGGTACATTGTTTTTTCTTTAATTCCCAGATCTGCATGGAAACACACAGACAATGTCATGATTAAAATGTAAGTTTACAGATTTTCATAAATACTACTTCTTTGAAAAAGAAATTCTTATTTTTAGGGCAAAGATAAAAATTGTAACAATAATGTTTGTTTGCAGTGGAGCGGGCGCACCTGCAGGTAATTACATGATCCAGCAACAACCTGGAGGACAGCAGAGGTTATTGATGCTACAACCAACTCAAGTCATGAGTGGCCCACCAACACCCAGTACACCTACACAGCCTGCGGGAACCGTGTATGGTTCACCCCAGAGGGCCTCACCCCCTGGCACAACAAGTGATGATTCTGATGATAGTGTGCCTTCACATCATTCACAGGTAAATAATCCTTTGTAACAATTATAGAATTCTTCATTTTTGCCTTTATATATTTATTCATTTAGATTATTTTTGTAGTTGCTGGGAATGTTTGCTAGCTAACACCATGTCTTGGAATGTAATATTGAATGTTTAATAATAAATGTAATATGAATCCTTTAACAATCCAAATATATTATAATTGGTTGCCTAATGTCATTTTTATGCTTTTTAAAGGTATTTGTATCATGCATCATCCAATCCAATTGTAGAAACGAAATGTCTGTACTTATTTAATACTTATGTAGCATGTGCTTTGAAACATAAATAATTTGTATGTTTTTATTAAAATATATTCTGTGGGATTATCTGAAGTCCAATTGCTTCCATGCTAGAGAGAAGATGGACTTTCATTTTAACTGAATTACAAAATTCCCATAATTTAAAGGAAATTATCATTTGCAACAGCTGAAACAATGCTTTGATAGTGAAAAATCCTAAAAACTACTTGAAACAATTTTTGATTCAAAACAACTATCAGCATGATCAGTTAAACACCTGCTTCTATGCTAAGAACATTCTACAGATCTAGAAAAAAATAACTTACTTAACTCATTCACAGTCACTTTTTTTTCAATTCCCACATACATTAAGTAACACTGGGACTTAATGACATTCGACGGTAAAAATAACTGCCATAAATATAGTTTGGCCCATTTATAGTGGTCTAAAACAATGTTTTAGAAGCTTTCCAAGGGAATACCCCTATATATTTTTGCATGAACATATACAACGGTTTTTTGGAAAACCATAAGTGAAGAAAAGCTTCTAAGAAATCGTTTTGGTCACAGGTCATCCTCCACATATATCACAAGATCATCGGAAAAATGCAATCAGTGTGAAAATCCTATTGGCATGAGACCGGATTATCAGAAACTTAAAAAAATAAAAAGAGCAATGGAAACTGCTGCTACTTACAGATTCAAACAAGATGTTCAAACTAAGGCAAACATTAAATGACTATGGTTCCTATTATTAAATCGTAAGGAAACTAGCATAAAATTGGAACACATATTTCTTGGTTCCAATATCATCCATTCTTTTGCACTAAGATTTGTTTTTTTACCAATGATCTTACAACATGTACAAATTAAATGGACTATTATTTTTTTACTCAAAAGTATTCTTGTAGATATAGTAGCCTTTTTCATAGAAATATAGTTCATTGGCATTTTTTTATTTGTAGTTAAAATTAACAAATCAAACAGTAGTCCTACTAGTATAAAATTATAATGAATTGGTTGTTTGTTGGTAGTTGCCTGGTGATGCGGAAAGCCTTCTGCCTATCCATTATTGCTCAGCGAGCCGGCAGCAACAAACTACGCTTCATCAGGTATAGGCAAATTTTATCGCTTTACATAACCTACATATCTTTAGGAACATATTTTACACTTTTGTTACCTACATATTTGTTGCCAATGAACTGTATTTTAGTATCACGTTTACTGTATCACATATTTTAAGTAATGAACGAAAATTTAATTAAATCTGTTGTTATAGATGGGCGTTGGTAACATGGCCGTAAAAAGATCATCACCAGAACCCATCGACAATGGAATAAATCGTGGGCAAATGCAAAAAAAGCCTAAAGTACAGAAAAAGAAGAAAAAACGAGATCCTAATGAACCTCAAAAGTAAGTTTGTTGTAAAAAGAGTACCTACTTGCTAGATGTTGACAAGACGTAAAAAAATATCACTGACACTTGTTCAAAAAAATTAGTGGTATTTTTTTGAGTACCTAAGTGCTGCTACTATTCCATATGCTGTGAGTTATTAAACAAACTATTTAATATTGTATTAAATAAAGTCTATATTACAGGCCTGTATCGGCGTATGCCTTGTTTTTTCGGGACACTCAAGCTGCAATCAAAGGTCAAAACCCAAATGCAAGCTTTGGTGAAGTGTCCAAAATAGTAGCGTCCATGTGGGATGGTTTAGACTCTGAACACAAAAGTGTGAGTATTATTATCGATATTTTAATGTGTTATTTTTCAATAAGGTGTAAAATTGCTACATAGTTATATGAAACATTTTATTATAGGTCTATAAACAAAAAACTGAAGTGGCGAAGAAAGAATATCTGAAAGCACTTGCAGCGTACAGAGCTAGTTTAGTATCTAAGGTAATTTTTAAAATATTATTATTTTAGTTTTATCTAAATGAATATCAATAAAGTGCTATTTTTTGCTAATTTCTAGTTGGTAATTGTTAAAATTGTATTGTGTGTAATTGACACAATATCATAATATTGACCATTAAATATTCTAGTAACGAAAACAATTTCAAAGAAGTAACGCCATCTACTAACAGTTGACTGTTTATACTATATAATGTGTACCGTGCTCAATCCCACGTAGATGGCGCTATTCTCAATGTACATTTGACAATGACAGTTAGTTGACGAGCTTTTGAGAGCTTTCTATTGCGGGTTATCGTAAAGCTTGATTCTTATTTTGACCTTTTTCGGCAATTTACGTTTTTAATTTAGCATTTAAAAACAATAGTGGACTTTAATGTCGCGTCATTTTTCTACTATTTTGGTAAGAATCATTTGTTAGCATCTCGTGAGCTTTTACGATGTTTATTTTGAGGTTAGGTACTAACAAAAGGAGCTTTATTTTGTACACAAAGGTATAAAAAAATGCTTACAACATAATTGGATTGGATATTTAAATTGCTAGAAACAATTTACATATCTTAAAAATTATCAAGGCATAAGTTGTTTGGTAAAGGTTGTTTTCAAGGTTTAGTTAGTTAGTTTATGAAAGTTCTTCAAGATATGAGAGTAAGATCATAGATTTATTGTTTTTAATATTATGTCTTACATAAAATCCTTGGTTTTATGTTATTCATTAAAACATACTGTTTTTTAGGGAGGAGAACAGGAGAGCCAACCAATGTATAATCACACCAATAGTGCCAATTCATCATATGGTAATTATTACCAAGGACAAACATATGGCAATGGCCATTCACCACAAGGGTATGTGCCAAACCCTGCACCACAGGGCTACTCGCCACAAAATTATTCAGGAAGCCAGAATCAAGGTTCTTATCCTGCACAAACACCACAAGGCTACCCACCTAACCCTCAGCAGTCCCCACAAAATTATCAAGGCAATATGAACATGACACCTCAAACATACCAGGTAAGCAGACATTCAATTCTAATGTTGCAGTAGTGAACAGATGTGGAAATAGGTTAAAAGATAAATCTAAAGTAAAAGTGTATTTCTATTTTATAATATTGCAAATAATTTTTGATTGTTAGTGGGCCCTAAGGGTAAATCTTGTGTAGCTTGTCTGAGCATGGTTCAAAGTATATTAAGTTTACACTCTAGTAATACTGGTATTTTATAATCAAGGATTTATTAAAAACAATTTTTTGTTTTCAGCAAGCTCCACCTGGTCAGTCTCCACAAGGGTACCAAGTGAACCCTTCTACTTCACCTCAAGGTTGCCAGCCTAATCTTGCCCAGTCACCGAGGAACTACCAGCCTACACAATCCCCTACAAACTACACTGCTAACTCAGCCTTATCACCTCCTGGATATAGACAAGTTCAATCTCAGTCGCCTCCAATGGGTTCAGTGCATGCTGCAATGCAGTACCATCACTCACAGCAGGTATGTAACTGACTGCACAAATTATCAATTTAATTGGGAATCTAAATTGTACATTCATAAATTTTCAAATGTATAAAATCTAGCATTAAAGATGTTTCCTTTATTATTTTTAGCACATGCAGCAAACTCATCAACAAATGCAACAGGCGCATCAAGTGCAGCAGTATCAACAGCAGCAGCAACAACAACAGCAGCAACAACAACAACAGCAGCAGCAGCAACAACAACAACAGCAACTTCACCAGCAGCAGCAACAACAACAGCAGCAGCAGCAACAACAACAACAGCATCAACAACAGCAGCAGCAGCCACAGCAACCATCACAACAGCAGAATCAAATTTCAAAATCGGAGCAACAGTCTTCTAACAGCAATGGAAACTCGGGTGTTCCACAACAATCATCTGATGTAAAAAAAATTCTCTTAACACGAGTTTATATGTAACATTATATATTAATAATTACCTAATAGCAAATTACAAGACAGACCAACAGGGCCATTTCTATACATTTCTAAAATGACTTAATACAAAGTGCTTAATAAAAGCAGTGTAGTTAGTGCTGGATAGATACTCAAATAAAGTCCACTCTAGAATCAAATTATCATCACAATTGTCACAGAAAGTATTATCGGTATAAGTTGTTTCACAGAAAGATATAAATAATCCACTTTGAATTAACAAAAACATGTGATTACAGCTAAATGAAAACCGAAGTACACCATCATGCATCCGGCAGGGGTGCACAAACCCAGCTATAGCAAACAGTGAATGGGAAGACGAATACTGCTCCAATGAATGTGTTGTTAGCCACTGCAGGTAATATTATTTATTACTTAACCTATGTAGGGCTACTTGATAGTTTTGTATTATATTACTGATTAAAAAAATATCAATCCAAGTGACCTTGACATTGATAAATATGATACAACCTATCCCAAAATTTAATCAAAAGCTCTAGGTTGAACATATTATTTATTTTCTTCTATAACTTAATTTGCTTTGTAACTTCCAGAGACGTCTTCAGTACGTGGGTGGCATCCAATAACAGTAACCAAATTCAAAATTTCTCAGCAGTGAAATAAACAACAAAAATATATAGGTACATATCAAATTGAATAAATCCTCTCTTGTAATTTGTAATTTCGTATTAAATCTTTACTCATAAGATTCCTGAGTTTATTGTTTAAGTATATTATTATTATTTTATATTTTGTGATACAATTCTATGATCCATCTGTTATTAACATTCATTTGGAGCATTTTTTAGATATGTATTGTACATTTTTACTATTAATTAATTTTGCTATATTTGGTGGAACTAATCATTTACCGATAGTAAATAAATTTACATTTGGCAGATGTGGAATATTGGAACGTCAGCAATAATTATATAACTTAATAAAGAAAATTATATAAACTTATGTATATTACACATTTCTGGTAACACTCATGTGTTGAATCATTTTCTGTACAGGAAAACATAGTAATAGACCCAACATATTTAGCTCTACTATTTGTATAGATATTCTTGCTATAATTTTTTTAACAAGGTATCTTATTTCAACAACGTACTGCTTTGAGATACAAAGCACAATGTAGGAAAGTGTAAAATATTTTTTTAACTACAGAAATGTTTCGGTTGTTACTCGAAATATACATTTATTAAAGGACTGTTAGATAAGACTATGTTTCATAAATAATACTCTTACATTAAAAATAGATCGATATTATGAATTGAATGCAATAACGGTCATTGATGAGTGCTAAAAAAATACTTCCATTAATTTCATACTTATTCTAAAATATTAGTGTATATTGTAAATTAAATAAGTCGCTCAGAATCCAAGAGGAGGTGCATTTTTATTAAATTGATCTTGTTGTTTGTTAATTTGCAGCATTGTTAAATTATTATTTTTAAAATATACCTAGCTTTTATTCTTCTTGTAAAATGTTTAAAGGGCAATCGTCGTCAAAAAGAAATTCATTGTTGAGGCTGTAGAACGGACGCCGATTTAGATTCGAAAATTAGCATGGGTGAAGTTATAATAATTGTTAATATGGATATTGGCGATAAATTTTGCGATTGTATCGTATTTTTCGTAAACTTAGTAAATACATTGCGGTTATAATTAGCAAGTTGCATTAAATACTTTATTGCATTGTAAATTTATAACTATAACCTAATAGCAATATTTACCCATTTCTCCTAGGAGTTGCGTTTAGTATCATAGGATTTAGCTGGACCAAAATTTTCTTTATATTCAAAGCGATGATAATATTTTAAGATAAAATATGTTTTATTGTATGTCCAATACCTTATGATATAGTGATGTAATTGTAAATAAACACTCGCAATAATAGATGTAGACGTAGAGACTACATAAGGCATTTTTTAATTTCTTGTTATTTATTTAGTAGTCTCTTTAGAACTACCTTATTTAGATAAAAGTTATATTAAAAATGTAAAATATAACAATGTATAAATTGTAATTAGAGAAGTGATTCCATTAAATTTCTTAAACAGCACAAACTGCATTTGAAATTCTATATGTTATCCAATTGGTTCCCAAAACACTGGTATTATTCTATGTATGTGAATAATGCCCAATTCGACTTAAAAAATATACCCTTTTTTTCTAAAAGAAAATCATCTCTAATCAATCATCAAAACTACTGCCACTCTGGGTGGAGCGGAAGGGAGTGTCAGACTGGTGCTGACTAAAACCTATGCTCTTTCTTTTGCCCATTGTGTTCCGAGGCCGCGATATTTCTTTCGAACCAACCTGCAGCCTCGGCATGCTGCCCTCGGATTTGTTGACATCTCGAGGCGCGCGTGAATCACGAACGCGCCGTCGACATGGTCTAACATCACTAGACGGACTCACTGTCCACGTGGCCGCGCCTAACGGTGGCAGGAGTCTCAAGGATCTCTCGCGGCGGGACTCTCTCTCTCTTTGTGGGACGGTTTAAGGTTCTCTCCCTTAAACGTTCCGACACCTTCGCTAGTATAACTACTTCACCGAAGTGTGACTGCTGCACTGATCCAGAACCGGACGCGAAAGGTTGCCGCCTCCGATTGACGCCAGGAGGACATAGCGGTGCTCCGCCCAAGTTGGGCAGACCGCCACGGTGTACTCCACCGTGACTTCGGGCGATCTTCATAATGCTAATAAGGATGTCCTTGGAAGTATACATCAATAGAATAAGGTCGTGGGTTAGTTCATTTCCAAACTAATTAATTCTGAGTGTTGATCCAATTTGTTAAGGTTTAAAAGTTATGACCAATTTTAATCTGCCAAAATGACTAACTATTTTCAGGCCCCTCTTCCCCACTGGGCACGTGCCCAGGGCCCCGCGATGGATTGGGGCCCCCTAGTCTAGTCCCTACTCCATTACCAAACAAAAAATCGACAGCTACTCTACTCTCGCCTGAAAATCAATCTTAACATTTGTTATTTGTACATTTGTTGCTTACCGACAGTAGTCAATTTGTAGAATTGCACTCGCAAATGCAGCGGGGAACCTCTGTCTCCAAATTAAAACGAATAAAAAATTGGTTGTTTGTAAAGTAGGTTTACGATCGAGATGTTTACGTGATAACGTCTTATTGGTGATATAAGTTATCACCAGTAGTGACATCTAAAATGAAATTAAGTACTAATTTAAAGTTTTTTTTTTCGAGCCAAGTAACAGATGGCGCTACCATCTTTATGAAATGTCGCTTGTGAGGTTTTGGTGTGACACAAGTTTCTGAACATGTCACCCGACTAAAACGATTTTAAAGACGTTATCACGTCAAAATGAATTATGAATTAATAATTAATTAATATTTGACGGGCCTGTTGGTCTAGTGGTTAGTGGCCCTGACTGCTGAGCCGGAGGTCGTGGGTTCGATTCCCACCCAGGACAAACTTTGTGTGATGAGCATGATTGTTTGTTCTGTGTCTGGGTGTGATTTATCTATAATATGTATGTATTTATAAATTATATAAGTATGTATATCAGTTGTCTGGTTACCATAACACAAGCTCTGCTTAGCTTGGGATCAGATAGCCGTGTGTGAGTTGTCCCAAGATATTTATTTATTTAATTAAGAAGTACTGTGCTTCAAGAAAGATTAAACAATTTGTCGCTAATGTCTATAGAATGTGAATTGCTCAAAAACATAGATTTTGAAAATGTGATTAAGGATTTTGCTCAACTCAAATCTAAAAAAGTACCGCTTCAATCAGCATAGACACTTATATAAGGACTCATCGTGGATGCTGGTTATTTAGTGTGAATTACATTAAATTATCTATTCATTATAATAATATCTAATAACTGTAAAGAAATAAAAAAAAAAGCTATGCACATCTATGTTCTTTGTTTATTCTAACAAAAGAGTGCTTTATTACTATCGTCATAGGGGCCCCATTATCCTTATGTGCCCAGGGCCTCTAATAGGTGAAAGACGGCCCTGACTATTTTTATAAATAAAATTACTAGCATGCAACCGCTGCTAAAAAATAATACATTAAAATAAAATACATTATGACCACTTCTCAGACCTACTATGAGTAAGTATAAAAGTACAAACAACATTTCATTAAAATCGGTCAAGCCGTTTCGGAGAGTATGGCAACATACTATCGCGAGATATTTATATAAAAGATTTTACCACGGGTGGTTCAATTGATTTTGTCGTTGACCATGACCAAAAGTTATGTGAACGTAGGTACTGTGCTGCCTCAAAAGGCAAGGAATTCGCAGGCGCATGCATCTGTATTATTGTAATGGGCTCTACGCACTGAACCGCTTGATTGTAGACGAATTGCAAACACGTTTAATTGTCTTGTGACACAAAGGCTGTACCCTTAACGAAGCCGAAAGTCACTTGTTGTCCCTGTCTTTGCGATCATTGTTTTGTTCTAGACTATGCCATACAGAGAAATTAGGGGTTACAGTTCCAACTTTTCAATTTATCAATTACAATGTGTCAATCTAAGCCAAAAAGTTTGGGTAAAGTTTAGTATTCAGCGGCAGGCGGAGGGAGCGGGGGGAGGGGAGAGGGGGGGTGCCCCCTACCCCCCGGTACCACTCCCATATCACGGTAATGCACCGTTCTTGAGAAAAACCCATTTTTGTAACCTAACCTCAAAACTCGTTATAGTCACATAAAAAGTGTATTCCAGAAATTTGGTATCGTTTAGCATAAGGAAGGAGGTGCTCTCTGTGTCCTGGCACCACTCTCATGTAAAGGCAATGCCTAAATCACTGATTACTACCTATCAAAGTGGCTCGACGGAGCCCCGCTTAGCGGGGCTCCTACTTCTGCGTTCAAGGTTTATAGTAACCTAACACGAAGAGATGGCGGGGTCTTCCAGACCACGCCATCCCCTTCGAACCTAACCTGTCCATGTCGGGGTGCCCCAAGTCCCGAACTCTAACTAACTTTATATGAAATGAGACGGGTTTTAACTGTAACACATACATTCTATCAGTGAGGCTACATTGGGCATTTATAGGTTTTGATAAAAGAAACAACCGTCGAGCCACTTTGATAGGTAGTAATCAGTGATTAAGGCATTGCCTTTACATGAGAGTGGTGCCCTGGCACCGAGGGCACCTCCTTCCTTATGCTAAACGATACCAAATTTCTGGAATACACTTTTTATGTGACTATAACGACTTTTGAGGTTAGGTTACAAAAATGGGTTTTTCTCAAGAACGGTGCATTACCGTGATATGGGAGTGGTACCGGGGGGTAGGGGCACCCCCCCCCCCTCCGCTCCCCCCGCCCCCGCTCCCTCCGCCTGCCGCTGAATACTAAACCCAACCCGACGGCTTCGTAAAAGATTTGTTTTACATCTTGTTTATAACAAAAGTTCTCTAGGCAGTTGAATGTCCCATCTAGGTTCCCCTTTAAAAACAGCAATAAAATATTTATGGCAACACTGAACAATTGTCTGTCGACGTCAACGCGTATGATAACTAGTGTTGTTAATCAAATAAAATAAATAGAATCGAGCAGCACAATACGTGAATTGATTACATTAATATACGCATTCTTTTTTTTATTGAAATACGTATGAAAGAAAATTACTATTTATTATTCTTTAAAAAAATATAACTGATAAAAATAAACTGAATTGCTAGAAATATATATCAATCGGAAATAATAAAATTTTAAATAAAACATTGCTAGTAACCAGCTATTTTGAGCAGCCTAAAGTTTGACGCCGAATAAAAGGTGTAATAACAGGTTTTTGTCCAAATTTGGGACTGCTAAAACTAATAAAAATAGAAGCTAACATTTTAATTTTCTGGGTGGTATTTTGTAAAAATCGACATACGAATATCGATTCTTTTTCTTCAGATAGTAGTCACATCCTTATTAGCCACAGAAAAAACTAGGTTCCAACAACTAGTCTTTTCTTTTCTAACTTTTATTAGAAAAAAAGGAAACTTGCTGCTAAAATACAAGTTTTGGTTGTAAATAAAACTTGTAAATTATCATTACGTGTAAATATTATCATCCTTCTCGCTCTTAATTTTATGTGTCAGTAATGTACATCAAGTATTAGAAGCAGTTTTACGATACAGGAAATTTACGGATTTAAAATGATGGACGGAAATGATTTAGTTACTGAACCTTCAAGAAGAGGTATTATTTCACAAGTTTGGACCCGAATTTCTCAGGTATTTTTTTTGGGGTTAATCTAATAGCTTAGTAGTTGAGTTGATGACAGAACAGTCTTACATTACACTAATCTTTTTGTGAGTTGTCATGAGTTGATGCCGCCAATTACAAAAAAAAACACAAAACATTGTGTCCTTCACAACATCGAAATTTTAAGGATGTCAAAGAAATTCGATGAATAATCGTAAATTCTTATTATTCAAAACATTGTCTCTTAGAATTGCTAGTTCATCCCGTGAGGCCTCTTAGTTTGCTAGAGCTCTTCTTAACACTGTGCCACCAAGATAACACAGGAAGAATCTTATTATTCTCCCAGTGTTCTAATTTAATTACACAAATTATTTCATAAATATAAAAACATGAGCTTAAAAAATAATCTTTTACTTGTGATTACAGGTTTACCAAGGTACACTAGATAGATGGACACCCCACACAAGGTCTCGATGGGTTGGAAGTTTTGTTCTCCTACTTTTGTTTATGCTCCGAATATTCACAAAGCAAGTGAGTTAATTGTGTTTATCTTATCTCTGTTTCGTACTGTTTGAACATGGTCAGCCAACTCAAGCTGATAAATGTGATGTCATTGTAATAAGGAAATCCGTATTGTCATTTTGTTACAAAATTATATTGCCCATTTTTATACACACTACAGTGAATACATAACTTGAAATGAGTTGGACTATCAACATTTTTGTTTAAGCATTGAGTGTTCAAATAGCAATTAGTTTAGATGTCCCATTAGAAAATTAGGGACATGTCTTCTAAATTGAAATTATTTTGTATGACATGGGCACTTATAAAAACTTGGTGCATGATTAAAATTGGTTGTTTCCTATAAATAAAACTGGCAACATATTCTCTCCATAATTGCTGTGCCATCTGAAGGATGCCACTATTATTGCAATCAATGTGGTCACATGTAAGGCTCAATATACACACATCAAAAGTGTCTAGGGATCAAGCATTTTTATGCGGATTTCTTGAGATTGAGATGTGGCTTTGTAATAAATTTATGATTTTATAAATTTATATGGATCCTTTTTGGTGCATTTCATAATTTGAATCAGGAACTCTCAATCAAATTCGAGTAAAAGATGAAAATAAGCTGTCAATATTTTCCCTATAAAAACATACAACGCATTGAAGACATTATTAGTGCTACTGTTTCCCTACTACTGATTAAAACCAACGTTATTATGGAGCGGCGACGTCATTTAAGCAGGGAAGAAATGCTCAGAGCCATGGGAATGATAGAAGCTGGTTCCCGGCAACGTACTGTAGCTTTAGCTCTGAATACAAGTCAGAGTGTTATCAGTCGACTTTGGACACGTTACCGAAGCACTGGTACCGTGGCTGAGCGCCATGGAGGACGGTATCGCTGCACCACACGGAGACAAGACCGATACATTCAAATCTTAACTCGAAGAGCTCCAACAATAACCGCCATGATGTTAGCCGTGAGGCTTCATCACTCTTCAGGGAACTTAATTAGTGACCAAACAGTCAGAAACCGCTTGCATGAAGTGAACCTTCATTCCCGAAGACCGCTACGGGTACCACCTATAGCAATGCACAAATCGTAGGATTCGATATCAATGGGCTCTTGAACACAGAAATTGGGCAGAAGAACAATGGCGTTTCGTGTGCTTTTCTGATGAGTCTCGTTTTGGTATGAGACCGGATACAAGACGTATACGACACTGGAGAACCCCTGGACGCCAACAGCGATTAAAATCCTGCCAGGAAGTCCATCCTTATAGTGGTGGAACCATCATGGTATGGGCGGGTATTTGGATCGGCGGAAGAACTGAGTTGATTTAGATCAGAGGCAACCTCAATGCTCAAATTTATGCTGAGACGATTGTATCAGACGTCATTGTTCCTCTACAAGTGCAAATCGGTCCCTTATTTCAGTTAATGCATGATAATGCACGACCGCACACCGCAAGAGTTGTAAGACAGACTCTCGCCGCAGCTAACATCAATGTCCTGCCCTGGCCTGCTCAGTCGCCAGACTTGAACCCGATTGAGCATGCATGGGATATGCTACAGAGAAGAGCTCTGCCGAATATGGAGGGTATCCAGTCGCAAGAAGACCTTTTTTTGTTGTTGCAACGAACATGGGCGGCCATTCCACAGCGTGATTTGGATGAACTCATTTTGAGTATGCCAAACCGATGTTCTTGTGTTGTTAGTGTTCGCGGTAGAAACACGGATTCTTAATTGTTTAAGTTACCCAATAAAATTTTAAAGAAAACTGTTATTTCAGTCTTTTTTTCGAACTTTAATGTTAGTGGTTCAAATGTCAAAAATCCCTTTATTAGGAAAATGGCAAATTTCTTTATTAATGCAAAGGTGACTTGGTTTATCGTTACTGTGACAAACGAAAACACTTTATTTGATGAATCCTTAAAGAAAATTTTAATTAATATCAATCAGGAGAAAAGTTATTGCAAAAATATATGTTGATCCCTAGATACTTTTGATGTGTGTACTTATAATATAAATTAAAGTACTATTGATACTAAAAGAAATAGTTGTAGAAATAAATAGTTGTTCATAATTAACATAACATCAGAAATGTTACCCATATTTGCAACTAACTGATTCTACTTTGAATGGCATAAGTTATAAACCCCCTACACTAAAAAGAGGGGTGTTATATAATATATAGAGATGTGGCCACACAAAATCAATTCAACAACTTGTTCTGTTCCAATCCACTTATTTCGCGTTTGATTGATGATAAAGTTCAGTTCACATTAATGGAATGTATGGTACCTCCATAATGAGACTGACAATGAGGCCACTAGAATCGTACATTAGACAATTTATGATGGGGTTTATATAAGTTAGTTAATAACATCAACATCTTGTTTTTATTAAAGTCTATTGTTATCATATATATTCATTTATAGGTTTGCTATTTGGTAGGTAATAATAAGTGTATAAACATATTTTAAATCTAATAAAATTATTAATTAAAAATAGTAATAGTAAAGTTTCTTGTCTTAAGTGGATTAAAATTAGTTTATAACACATGAAAAATCTGGCTTCTAACTGGAATCCTATTTAAAAGCCATATCTAAGACTATGGTAAAAAAAGAATTGTATTGTTATACAAAATGTATAATACATGTGCATGTTTTCTGTTTTCCAGGGGTGGTACATAGTAACATATGCATTGGGTATTTACCATTTAAACTTGTTTATTGCATTCCTGACACCGAAGATTGATCCTGCTATGGACTTTGATGGTAAGATTTTTATTTGTTGTATTATATATATTAATCATTGTAATAAAGTTGGGGAGTACATACAGTTTCAGTACTAGTCATGACTAGTGTCATTTATATCTCCGATTTCAACAAGATTGAAGCTACTTATAGCACAAGCAATAAATAGCATAAAGCAATAAACTAGCTGTGCCCGGCAATTTCACCCACATTGACTTTGTTTGTGTTAATCCATGGTATAAGCTTTCTACAAAATGTGGCTAAATAATAGCAGCTCTCGGGTCGATCTTTAAGTTAAGCCACGCTTGCCTAGGTTGGTCTGTGGATGGGTGACCACCCGTTACATACCGAGTTTCTTCCGTGCCTCGGAAAGCACGTTAAGCCGTTGGTCCCGGCTGTCATTTGTAGATCTTTGACAGTCGTTACAGGTAGTCAGTGTCCCGAAAGTCTGACAACCAGTCTACCAAGGGGTATCATATTACCCGGTACTAACTGGGTTGTGGAGGTCAGATAGGCAGTCGCTCCATGTAAAATACTGATATTCAGCTGCATCCGGTTAGACTGGAAGCCGACCCCAACATAGTTGGGAAAAGGCTAGGCAGATGATGATGATAAGCTTTCTACAAATTTATTTATAAAGGCGGACTTAATGCCTTAAGTATTTTCTACCAGTCTACCTTAGGTCTCAGTTTACCTTAGTCTTACCTTACCTTACAAATAAATTTAAAAAAAGTAGCAACAAATATACAACCTTTAATCCTTATAATATTATAGTAATATTAATTTGCCTTTAGTAGTTTTAATTAACTAGAATATGCAAACTGCAGGGTTAAAGTAAATCAAAATGTCACAATATGCCTAAAAACAATGGTAGCCTTAATTAATATTTGGCAATGTTTTAGGAGATGATGATAATGGTCCTGCGTTGCCAACCAGAGCTACTGAAGAATTCAGACCATTTATCCGGAGATTGCCAGAATTTAAATTTTGGCTTTCTGTTACCAAGAGCACATTGATAGGTTTCTGCTGTACATTCATAGATGCTTTCAATATTCCAGTATTTTGGCCTATATTAGTTATGTATTTTATAACCCTATTTTGTATTACTATGAAGAGACAAATCAAGGTAAGATTCTTATAAATCCTGTTTTATGTCTAACCATTAAATAATTAGAGTGCTGACAAAATTTCTCAGAGCACTGAATGACCACATCTGCTATGACTACAGGTGGATTGGTAATTGGAACATTCCTTGAAATGCGGTATACAAGATCAAATTTGCTACTATTTTGCCTTAATAAAATAGGGTCTTATATTACTCATTTTAAGGAATACACCCAATTACCAGTTACCATGTTGATATGGCACTATCAACGCACCCATACGCAAAATACGCGCCTCAGACGTGGAGTTGCGGACATCAGCCCGTTATACAATGGCACTATCAATTCAAATCGTAGTGCCCAAAGTGTGTTGAGCTCACTTCTACAGACAGACATATAAAACCGTCAGTTGTTGTGCGTCAGTTCTTTTTTAGAGCAAGTAAACAATGATACATGATTATAAATCATGACGGGCCTGTTGGTCTAGTGGTTAGTGGCCCTGACTGCTGAGCCGGAGGTCGTGGGTTCGATTCCCACCCAGGACAAACTTTGTGTGATGAGCATGATTGTTTGTTCTGTGTCTGGGGTGTGATTTATCTATAATATGTATGTATTTATAAATTATATAAGTATGTATATCAGTTGTCTGGTTACTATAACACAAGCTCTGCTTAGCTTGGGATCAGATAGCCGTGTGTGAGTATTTAAAAAAAAAAAAAATATTTGGTTTGTCTGTAAAGACGGCGATGCCGTCTCTATCAGCGGCAAAGGGTTCCCGTGCTATGTGATAAAATGGCATCTTATCCACGATAAGAAGAGAATATTACATTTAATATTTCTTTCTTACTTTCTTCTTCTTTTTTATTGAAAAAAATATTTAATATTTCTATTCTGTATATTATTATGCTAAATACTCATTCTGTATATGCTCAAGTTCTAAAGAATTTGGAGCAGAACATCATTTCATTGTAATGGTGGCTGTACACTCTCGGCGAGAGACAAGTCGAGTGCGAGAATCTAGATGGGAGATGTAGTCTTGCACCGGTGCATCTCTATACTCCTCGCAACTCTCCATCTCGCGTCGATTTTCATCAGAGTTAAAGGGTCTCACATAACGAACTAACTACACTTATGCAGCTCAATTTAGATTAAGTTCAAAACATCAGTGATTAGTCCTTAAATTACAAGTGTGATGCTGTACACTCACTCAGATCCAGCCTGTCCCGGGCTCGTACGCCTACCTTGGCTGAAGGCCTTAATCTCAAGGCATCCACACGATTATCCGGTAAGCAGACGACAACCTCAAAGGTT